>CM017191.1:27132204-27179704 GCA_004837865.1 Musa balbisiana
CACATGGTTTTCAATCTTTAGAGCCTTTAAGCTCCTATATAATAATACAAGATGAAAGAAGCGCTTGCTGCATTTATAAGGTATAAAACACTTCTATTAAGTTCTCTTTTTTGGCCTGTATAACTAAAATAGCTATTCTATATACGTTGTATCATGATGTTGTTTGTCTATCACATTCTAATAAATATTTTTTATGTGAGAAATGTACTTGGGGTTGTGACAATCTTTCTAAATTATAAACTACAAGGCTCCCCAGATATATTGTTAATATATAGATATATGTATGGTATTGTATCTATGTATAGTATGTATGTATATATATATATATATATATGTTTTGATAGAAAAAAAGGAAAAACATTATTTTGGACACCTTGTGCTACCAATTGTATTGATTTAATACTTGAATATTTTTAAAATTTTAAATATTCATCGCGTGACCATTAAGAAACGGAAAAAAGAGTTAATTCATCTGCTCAAGAATTATACTCAATGTTGATTTCATAGTTGAAGCAGCTGCGATTTAATTTTTTTTCTTACAAAGGGTAAATAGTGAAGGTAGGATTCGAATATAAGAACTTATGATAAATTGTTAAGATTTTTATCAGATAAACTAGTTGACACCTTCCATTCATAACAACAGCATATTTAACTTTGGAGTGTCTTAGTGAATTGAAAGATGCATTGATGAATTTGTTTATATTTACACAATCGAAGTCCCCAATATGGTTGCATTAAGGGAAAAAAAGTTCAACAATTACTGTCAGATTGTAAATTTTGAAGGGATATCATTATGTCTTAAAATAACATTCCCTCTTATCAAGCTTATTCAAATGGTGGATTGGGTTATTCATGAGAAATTAGATCGTACAAAGGAGATGATCGAACTCAACTATAATAACATCAAGAAGTAAATTGTATATTAATTAATGCTTAATAATTATTATTTATTGTTTAGTAATTAATGTAGTTCTATGTTGTATATTATGTTGATATGAGCTTATATGGAAAATTATTGATGAGAGATGAGATGTACGACTTCATTATGGTCCTAATTTCAAGCTTGATTTTGAAGTGAAAAGAGAATTTTATAATTGTTTAGCATGAACGATGTCTGATAAAGATGAAAGACATAATATTAATATGCAGCTTGAAATGTTCATATATCCAAATGAATTATTTGTTGAACCTGCAATTGGACGAGAGACAAAAACAAAAAATCTCTCACACCTAAATGGTAATTTTAGATGTGAATTTAATTGGAGTGCATTTGAAATGTAATTAATGATATTTAAATATCATTGTTATCAACATTCTTATCTTTGATTTTTATTTTCATTTGTAGATTCATACAAAATTTTGTGTAGTTGATTCGGAATAGTCAAAACCTACAATTTTGTTGTTATCGTTGTATGTTCATACAAGAACATAAAATTTTGTGAAGTCGTTTCTGAATAGTTGAAACCTTCAGCTGATGAATGGATAATAGAGATTGAAACTGAACAATATACCAATAAAGAAATGGAAAAGAATGGTGTACATAATTGATAATGAAAAGATCTTAAAATATCATATGATATGGAGATGCATAAAACATTAGATGCATCAAAAGATTTGGAGATCGCCAGCAACATATCAGAAGATAAAACACTTGATGTATTAAAACATTTGGAGATCACCGGCACTATATTAGAAGATGAAATTTAAGAAGAAAGTGATAATAAGATTAATATTCATGTAATAATGTTTTTCGATGATTTAAACTTCTGATGTTATAAATTATATGATGATTACTAATCATTATTAATAAAAGTATACAAGGTTTGAGTTAAGCAGGTCAAAAATAACTTTAATTTTAAGTGAAGATTTCATCACCATTGCAAATATACAACCACTCTTTTGGTAAATAATATCGTTCTTGTGTTAAGCTATGTGAGTCGAAAGATCAACCGGCCTGTCGTAAACCTAAAAAAAGACTATAAAATAATAAGATTATTATTCATTCAAATCACAAATTATGCAATAAAAATATAAATATTAGCTTAAGAATTTATGAGAGTTAATTTGATAACCTTGCATGGAAACACTTCCAAATACTACAAATTAAAAATGATACACAAATACAAACATACATACATGTATCCATATGTATGTATTCATCCATATGTATGCATGTATACATACATACATATATATATATACATATATTTATAAATGCATGCATCCATACATACATATTGAATCCAAAACCGATCGATACCTCTTACCTGAAAAGCTCCATGAGTACACACACATAAAGAGCACCTTTCTTTTCTTTTTTCTTTTTTTTTTTTACAAAAAGAAGAAGCTCAAGTCCCCTACTTACCTCAAAGATTTCTTCATCCACATTAAAAGAGGTCACAAGTTCTTGGAAACCCTAAACAAATATATGTATGGATCCATACTAACATATGTATGTATGCATGCATACATATTGAATCCACACCCGATCGATGCCTTTATATATATATATAAAAGAAAGGCAATGAGATCAAGAGCACCTTTCTTTTCCCCTTTTTTTTTTTTACAAAAAGAAGAAGCTCATGTCCCATACTTCCCTCAAAGATTTCTTCATCCACATTAAAAGAAACCCTAGACAAATATATGCCAAGAGACACAATCATGTGCTAAGCAGGGTTAAAGGACCAAAACAATGCCTCAAACATGAGCACTTCTATCTTGGGTGGTTCCAGCATCAATCTCATTCACTTGCATTGTGGTTCGGTGTAGCAAGCAGTACCTACATAATTCCACAAACTCAGGTATCCTGAGTTGATCGCTGCTCTTCCCTTGCAGTCTTCCAATAATAATTCTTGTCATATGCATGGCAATGCTTATCCCAAACCCTACAGGGAGCAGGTTCATCGCATACATAGCAATAACACTGCCAACAATTAGCAAAGCTGCCCAGTCTATCAGGAAACAACCATATAATTATAATAACATTTATGGACGAAATCATAAATAACAAAATAAGGCCTAAAATGGTGATGCGCCCACAATGCATCAAGTCTCAAGCGAGTTTAACAAAAAGTTGCAACATACATCAAGATAACTCCTCTACATAATATTTGAAATAATAATTAATACAAATGAAGCAGAAAATTTTCTTATAAATATTTAGTAGAACTAATAGACAGAAACTAATGGTAGATGGTAAACAAAGATCATTGGCACATGGTTTTGCTACATTCAGTGTGTCTGCTTCTTTCCAATGCATAACAGATACAAAGTGAGAGATACTTGGTTTTAGCTGCATGACAAGAACTTGCACTTTTGTTTGGTATCTCCCTCCTTTTCCTTTGTTAGGGTGCTAACCCAGATCTCAAATTTTGTCTGAATTATCTAGGTTAACAAGGGAAAAATATGAAAGGATCCATAGATTCAGATACCAGAGGTCAAAAGTAGGTGAAATTTTGGTCCAAGGTTCTATAACTATAATTGATGAAACTAGTAAATTCAGGATACCTAAAGTTACCATGTTTCCCATATCAGCTGATCTTTATCATTCAGATGGGACTTATATTAAATCCCATATTAACAGGAATAGGATGAGAAAGATGGTAGTGATTGAAAGGACTGCTGGTCTTGAAATTTAATGAACTTTTGAAATAAGAGATCATTTAAAAACATATTTCATGTGTCTAAAACAGAAGCAATAATCTTCTTTCATATACCTTCTAGTCATCCTGCTTCCACCATCACCAATATTGTGGAGGTAACACAAAATACTGCACACCAATTTTCCCTTAATATTTTCTAAGATTATCAATACAAAAGATACCTTAGAGTAGCTAATAAAATTTACTGATATTTCTGCCAAGTTTCTCGATGTCCACTAAATACTTTTTTCCTTTTCTGCTCTGCTACAGCATGATGCCATTGTTTCCTAGCAAGTTTCTGAAATGAAAGGAAGTGCCTATTTAATTGTATTTTTTAGCCCATATTCCATGGCAAACTTTAAAAGAAACTTTGACATGTAAAATCCCATCTTCAAGTTTGCATGAAGAAAACCTTACAAAGAAAATGATTCATGATTGTCAGAGTTATGAATTTAGAAAATATAAACTGTGCTTGAGAATCATTTGGAGCAAACTTTTTCCATCTTTGACCCACAATAGGAAAAAAACCTTTACACTGATTTATGTGTCACCATCAATGATTTTCTTTTCAATGAAATAATTCATATATGAACCAAACTTAAATTGAGAAGGCTCCATAGAACTGATTCTTTTAGGTTTACTAATAGCTAGCTTTACTCTCTGCTCTCTTGCTCTTTCCTTCACATTTGCTTCTCCTCACAATTGAATTTCAGGCAAGACTGCTGTTTGCCACTTAATCCAGAAGGCCAATTAATAAATAGGTGGACCTATTCTACAGCATACATTAAACAGCACAGATCAACTAGATGGGACTGACAAACTTCTTGCAATTTTAAACTGTTATTCCCACCAAATACTGCAGCAGAATAATTTTAAAGAGTCAGTCAAGATTACAGAATTGTTGTAAATTTTGGCAAATTCCAGTAAGAAATTAATAATTCAATCAACTTCTATTTAGTTTTATATTGAAATTTTTATAACAAGACCATGTAAAATCTAACTGAGCAAAATTACTCAGTTTCGGGAGTGTGCTATGAGAAGATATAGACGAGAAACATAAATTAGCAAAAATTACTCTGTTTCAGGAGTGTGCTATGAGAAGATACAAACCTCGTCTAATGAGAATGGTTGTCAACAAGCTTATCAACTATACACATGCAAGGGGTAACCTAGTAGTCTAGTGGGACAAGGCTTCTACTGATCCAATGTCCAGAAATGGTCAAATATAGGCAACCCTTGCTCCACATGCAGACAGGTTTCTCACATCTCGAGACCTTGGCTACCCATGTTGTAGCATAGCAGTGCCACCTAGCTACATGCTCCATCTAGAGAATGCAACTTTTTACTGTATGTATTTAGTATACCAGATCCATGAAACTCTGAACGTAGCATAAACTTATATCAAATCATTGTTACTCACTTTGGAAGGTGATTATCTAAATCCACAAGGATAAAATTAGATTGCTTGCTGCTTACAGTAGTGAGCATTCAAAATATAGCTGCTAAAGAAATTCTTATTATTATTCTAACATATATGAAGATCAATTATAAGTATGTGGATTATTATGGATAAGCAATACAAGAAGAATCCTGTGGTGTGTATTGCCCCTTTTTGCTTCCCACCTTTTTATAAAATGAAGTTTATGAATGATCAATAAAAATGAAATTCTTAGGCTACCTATGAGAAAAAGGGAAAAAAAAAAAAACTTAGTCTCTAGGTAACCATATCGTCAATGGGGCTTCTTGAATTTACTGACAGGAACAGTCTATGTGAAACCAAGCTAATTATTTGTTAAATTCAAACTTGGCCTAACTAAATTTGGACTGGACATAAACCTAACTTGATTAACAACTTTAACATATCTGGCATTTCAAGATTTATTCCATATATTTTAAGGCAAAAACAACTAGAAAAAGATCATACAATTTATTCTGTGGATTCATAGAATAAATTCGTAAATCTTATTGTTGCAATTTGTGAAATTATTTTTTAAACAACTCCATGAGGCTTGAAGGAATGAACTAATTTGTGAGCAAGATGCAATTATAACAACAACAGTTCTTTTTTCTGAGGACAAAGAATGAAAACAATACTTTCACATAGTAAGTAATACAAACCAACTAATATTATAAGGATCGAGGAAAAGAGAAAATGACCTTCTGGCAGTGGATGGGATGAGGTGTCTTGCTAAAGGGGTATTTTGCACACAAGTGTCTTGAGTGGGGATAATCTCTACAAGCAACCTGCATTGTCAACTTCAAATTTATAATTTGAAATTTTATTTATTCTTATCTCAATGAAAAAGCAAGTCTTCTTATGCCAGCAAAAAGATTTTCATGCACATGCAATAGAATAAGACAATCAGATGCATTTCTGCAGTTTGATGTAAGAAAGGAAAACAGATGACACTCGATATCGTTAATACTGATTGTACATGATGCAACAGAGAGCATGAAAACTTTCTTTCACGGGCATAAAATTATCCTCTTGATGGGTCCATGATTCGCAACTTGCTCGACTTCCTCCTACAGACGGAATTAATTATTAATTCGTCACAAAGTCTACCCCAATATCCAGATTTGGCGGACCAAATTGACCATCCGAGTGAGAGCTCGGCAAGGTATCTGCCCCTATAAAAGTCTTTTCCAGCGCTTTCCATCGCGAAAATCAAATTTGCTGTAACAAACACCAATATTTCGAGATTTTTCTAGGGCTTCTATGTTGATTCGGTTCCTTGGACCAAAAACAAAGGGAAAAGAAGGAGCAGAGAGAGAGAGAGAGAGAGAGGGGCAATAGAATAGCACTTGGCCTCGTTCTGCGACCACGGCGACGTCGTCGGACAGTGGGGGATCATCGAGGCAGAGCATACGTTTGAGGTCCAGTTGGTCGTCCAAGAAAGGGTTGTAGGGGACGATGAAGCAGTCGTCGTCATCCTCGTCCTCGTCATCCACCGCTGCCTCCACTTTCTCCACCTTCACATATTCCCTCCTTTTCCTCCTACCTGCCGTCGTGGCCATCTTCTTTGCCTCCTTCTCTTCCTTCTTGCACTCTTCTTCGTCTTCATCGGTAGAGGAGATCTCGATCACCACTATCGGCATTGCAATCGAAGGAACAGAATAACGAAGTTAGTCGCGCAATTGCGCGTATTAATTTTTCGAGGCCTTTCAGATACCCAAATCCTACTTATCTCATTATTTTATTATAGTAAATAATTAAATACGTCCCTTCAAATATTTAGAGGTAACATCTTTCAAATTAATCATTTTTTACTGTAGTTTTCATTAGATACTTCGAATTATAAAAAATATAAAGTTCCTCAAAATGAGTGAATATATATATATAATATTTAAAAAGATAAATATGGAAAATCATATTCTAACTACAGAGGACTTTTGAGGATGCTGCGTTGACCTAATTACAAATAGTTTTCAGAGTTGACTTATATACCGTGGTCTCCCACGTAGTAAACGCACCATGGATTGGTCGAGGAAACGGGGCAGAATAGAATTGTTGGCAATCGAATCATGGCATCGGCCACCTCGAGATCTCATTCACCGGCTCAAGTAAAGACTAGCTGACTCAGTTGGGGTCAGCCCTCAAACTCCTCTGCTTTAAATCCGTAGTCAACTCACGCAACAATCCACGACACCAAATGGCAATTCCAATTGCGTTCTTCGTATCGGAATTAATGGCGTCATTCACTAATTTCCGAAATCATAGGTCCTCTCAAGAAATGATTTGTCAAAGAATTCATGAAGGACATCTACCACGAATTTGGATGAACAATAAGCATTAGCATGCGAGTAGTGGCATAAGGTTGATGATACATACAATTTTTTTGAATCCACCAATTGATCTGCACCAGTGTAACGTATCAGGTTTGTGTTCGAATCATAAGTGATCCGACCCCATAACGCACCTTCTCCTGATCACAACATTTAATGAGAATAAAGTAATAAATAATATAATAAAAGCCACCCACTACTCTCCCCATTATTTCCCATGTACTTTATTATTATATATTATACTCATTTGTGACAATTCCATGTATATAATAATAATACATGGATTTATATATATGAGTTATATCTGCCACCACTTGACCCATGGAGGAGGGCAGCAAGAAGAGCCCATCCTCATTCCGATCTCCGATGGCGATAGAGGAGGAGCAGGGGTTTCCCGCGGGTCTGACGGCGGAGGAGTACGCGGATCTGCGACACAGGGTGGAGTCGCACCACCGGTACCAGGTTGGGCCGGGGCAGTGCTCCTCCCTCCTCGCACAGCGGATCCGAGCCCCCGCCGCCACCGTCTGGTCGGTGGTCCGGCGGTTCGACCGCCCCCAGGTCTACAAGCACTTCATCCGGAGCTGCGCCGTGAATGGCGGCGGGGAGATCCGGCCGGGGTGCCTCCGGGAGGTGAGTATCATCTCCGGCCTCCCGGCGAGCACCAGCACCGATACTCATTTGTGACAATTCCATGTATTATTATATATTTATACTCATTTGTGACAATTCCATGTATTATTATATATTTATACTCATTTGTGACAATTCCATGTATTATTATATATTTATACTCATTTGTGACAATTCCATGTATTATTATATATTTATACTCATTTGTGACAATTCCATGTATTATTATATATTTATACTCATTTGTGACAATTCCATGTATTATTATATATTTATACTCATTTGTGACAATTCCATGTATTATTATATATTTATACTCATTTGTGACAATTCCATGTATTATTATATATTTATACTCATTTGTGACAATTCCATGTATTATTATATATTTATACTCATTTGTGACAATTCCATGTATTATTATATATTTATACTCATTTGTGACAATTCCATGTATTATTATATATTTATACTCATTTGTGACAATTCCATGTATTATTATATATTTATACTCATTTGTGACAATTCCATGTATTATTATATATTTATACTCATTTGTGACAATTCCATGTATTATTATATATTTATACTCATTTGTGACAATTCCATGTATTATTATATATTTATACTCATTTGTGACAATTCCATGTATTATTATATATTTATACTCATTTGTGACAATTCCATGTATTATTATATATTTATACTCATTTGTGACAATTCCATGTATTATTATATATTTATACTCATTTGTGACAATTCCATGTATTATTATATATTTATACTCATTTGTGACAATTCCATGTATTATTATATATTTATACTCATTTGTGACAATTCCATGTATTATTATATATTTATACTCATTTGTGACAATTCCATGTATTATTATATATTTATACTCATTTGTGACAATTCCATGTATTATTATATATTTATACTCATTTGTGACAATTCCATGTATTATTATATATTTATACTCATTTGTGACAATTCCATGTATTATTATATATTTATACTCATTTGTGACAATTCCATGTACGGGACGGCGGGGGACGTGGGCGGTGGTGATGAATCTATGTGGTGGATCGTGCCGGAGGGCAACACGGAGGACGACACCAGGCTCTTCGCCGACACCGTCGTCCGCCTCAACCTCCAAGCTCGCGTACCGTGGCAGAAGGGCGCAGCCCTTGCCTGCGGCGGCAGCGGTTCTGTAGGGGGAGCTCAGAGAACTGACCCCCCGTCGCCTCACGGACCCGAGGAGAGAGGTGGAGAGTTTGCCTGCGGGGACGGCGATGTGACGTAATAATGACGTGTTTCAATGGTTTAAATTACCAAAAACACGCTTCTTATTATTCCAATATCGCAAAGAAGACCCTCCGCGGTCGGTCTCAGTCGCCCATCTTTTGCGGCCACAGGCGATGTTCCAGTCATTCTCTTCTTCGTTCTTTCTCTTTCCCTTTGCTTGTTTGTGGTGACATAGATTGGATCTCAGAAAAGCTTCCAAGGAAACGCTTGTTCTACAATAAACCACCACAGCTGTGTGTGTGTGCGCGCGCGCCTGAGAAAACACTAAAGATATGGTGCTGATGCATCTCATGTGGCCTATCATCTTATTATTATATGATGGCATCTCTTTGGCTGTTGATATGTACTCCAAGAAGTAGTAACAGAGTATTGCATGACAGAGAGGATGATACAGTACTACAAATACTTGCTTCGTGAATGGCAGATATGCTTTGTTCTCCACAACACACACCACTACTGATATAAAGAAGCAATAATTTCTTTGTTGTAGAAAGAGACACAGATTTGTGATCTCACATAGATTTTAATTAGAAAGAGATCAATTCATTTTTTATTTGTCGGTTACATTTATTTGCCATCAACAAAATAGAAAGAGATCAATTTAACTTTTAAGTGGGTTACTAAACTCAGAATAAAAGCAAGAGCACGAGAGAGAGAATATTTCATTTTTGATATATGGATCTGAAAGAGAATTTGAAATGTGGCTTGATAATATAAAAATCTCAATACCTTTCTCATGTACTCAATAAACAAAGGGAAAACATGTTATCTGTATCAAGTAAAGATGAAAAATCTAAGAGACAAAAACCTAAAGTAATAACTTTCCTTGTGCATCTATCTATCCTACTATCCAAACAGCAAGCTTGTAGGGTTTTATGAGCAAAGCATAATGCACAGACCTGTTGAAGTGGTAGCTAATCCCTTGGAATAGCTAATGCGTGATGTTGTGGCTTTGCCTCTGAATCTTCTAAGAAATCAAGGCTGAAAAGGACCAAAACTCATAAAGATTTAAATATGTATAGGTAGAAGACTTCCTAGGCCATGCAGTGTCATGATTAGGATTCTAAAGCCCAAGGAATACCGATCCGATCTAGAAGAATGAAGCTATCTTGTTATCTGAACCAAGGATAACCATGCATAAAA
This sequence comes from Musa balbisiana, assembly GCA_004837865.1. NCBI lineage: Eukaryota > Viridiplantae > Streptophyta > Magnoliopsida > Zingiberales > Musaceae > Musa > Musa balbisiana. Next base: position 27,142,713 of record CM017191.1, read on the forward strand.
CCTATCGAATGGCAAGAAAGTGCAGGAAATGTAGAATTCTGAATCATTAGGCCTATGTATGGAGCCTTTCTTTTTCTCTGCATGCTGATTAGGAGAAGGACGTATCTTCCATATTATAATGATCGAGATGGAGAATTGCATGGGATATGACTGGGCCTTGTCAAAGACCGTAGTTTTTAGGTCAGTGGCTTGCACTAGACAAATGAAGATAATCTTTGCAGCAAACGAAAGTAGCAGCAGAAAAGCGTAGAATATCATATCACCCACTGTATCAGGAGGAATAACTCATCTTCATAGAATGTTGTAGAAGAGGAAACCAATGAATATGAAGAGGGAGGGCATAAAAATAACTGAGATAGTATAACAAGTATAAAAAACTTGGTGCTTGATCACTACATGGATGTCACAGTGATGGCATTAATATTGTCTTCTTTCATGATGACCTAATCCTGGTTTCAATATCTTTCAGCTGTACTAGATTATCCACTGATACTGGACGATGATTTGGAGTTCCGAGTCTTTGAATTATTCCCACTAATATATGTCATCTCTTCAGGGAAGATAGTGGCCCTGGGTGATCACATTTTTAAAAGGCAAAGGCAGCTGCATTCCTTGATGGCATTGTCTTGTGAGAAGGACTTGAATCAAGTTGGCAACTTGGCCATAAAAAAAAAAGAGGGGAGTGATGAAAGCAAAAGGAATTCCCATTTAGAACACAAGTGCTCATCTTGAGTGCATGGACAGAGGGGCAACCCAGAAGGACAAAACGAAGCAAGCACAAAAGACTTGTCATGTGCTACTGGAAGAACATGGTAAACAATACACCCATTCTTGGATGGTGTCGTCGACATGCCAAAAGATGTGGATGCTTGAGGGGATGGGCAAGAGAAAGAAATAGGTGTTGCATCCACCACAGGATGACTAATTCGTAGTTCATGAGAAGAGTAAGGTGTTGAGGAAATGAGTCAATTTTGATGGCTATTTTGGCGTCTATTATTCACTAAAGAAATAAAAAAGGAAAAAAAAAACGTTTTTCCTAGCGGCTTAATGTTTAGACAAACTTTGCTGAAGAAAATAGAAACAAAAAAAAGTAGAAAGGTATTATCTTTATATTATAAAAGAAAACATAAACAGAAGAGTGAAGAAAATAAATACCAAATTAAAAAAAAAATGGGGAGCAGCATAATGTATAGATAAATTTTGCTAAAGAAAATAGAAACAAAAAAAAATGTAGAAAGGTATTATCTTATATTATAAAAGAAAACATAAACAGAAGAGTGAAGAAAATAAATACCAAATTAAAAAAAATGGGGAGCAGCATAATGTATAGATAAATTTTGCTGAAAAAAATAGAAACAAAAAAAAAAGTAGAAAGGTATTATCTTATATTATAAAAGAAAACATAAACAGAAGAGTGAAAGAAAAAATACCAAATGAAAAAGTATGGGGTGAGAGAGGCTCGAACTCTCGACCTCAGGATTTCTCAGAAGCTATGAGACCTACGCGCTAACCAACTGCGCCACCACCCCTCGATGTTAGATGGGAACATAATATTTATTTATAGTATATAATTTAACATGAACCGCCAATACAATTGGCAGAAACCATATTTCAGAAGATAATTCAGCTGCCGATAATAGCACAAGAATCGAGTATAAACAAGCAAGAATAAAGCATTTGTTTAAAGAATGGAAAATGATTCTACTAAATTTTTCTTTTTTTTCTGAGAATTGATCCCCCTTTGTTCAAGAATAAAAGATGAAGAATCTCGGTAAGGCATTTGACTAGGTCAGCCAAGGCTAGATCATATGCCAAGAAAGAGGCTGCATTAACTGGGACACTGCGAGCCATTGCTGGTCCAAAACCTCTGTAAAAGTCCTTGATTCCCTCTGAAGTCAGAATCTGAAGTTCTTTGGATTCTTATAATCATAAATCTGAATCATGCTCTTTGCAACATTGGGTAGATAGATAGAAGGATGCTCCAGCTAGGCCTCCAGCAATGATCAGAGGAATCCTGAAGTGTCTCGACCTCCTGCAAAATACCACTTGAGGGCTTCGTATACTCCGAACAAGGCAGCAATATTACAGGAACTTCACGTGCCAAGATCGGAACCAAGCCTTTATATAGCCCTCTAAGACCAGCTTCTCGCATGACATGCTTTGCAACATCGATAGGGTCCTCTGTACATTGCCGCAGCAAATGAAGCAGCTGAGTCCACCAAGGCACTTTGGGCTTGCAGACTGTTTTAAAGTGTCCTAGAAAGACATATTAAATCAAACACATATCACATACAGATTTAACTCAAAGAATATGTCACGTATTGCTTTAACTCACAATCAAGAATTTTTCCCTTTGTGGATGTACTCTTTCAAGTAATTAATTACATATATAACCTCCTAATTCTTTTCAATCAATGCCTCAATGGTGAACATTTAAGCCTGACTGTACCAGAAACATCAGTTTCCCTAATGGACTTTACAGATACAATGCATATATCACCTATAATTAAGTCATTTGCATCTAGAACTTTAATGGTACAATCAATTTTCTGTTTACTATAGGTGTCTTGAGATATAGTGTCTTTAATGGTACATTAGTTTCCTTTTTGTTTAGGTGTTAAAGCCTACAATTGGAGGACAGGACCAATTTATGTTATACCACAGGTGAGTGTCAATAGTACCCAGAAGATTGGATATGGATGTTCAATGCATGCATATTATTAATTTTATTCATCTCATCATCTTTTTCCTCACTTTGATAAATTCCAAGTTAACTTTAATGGGTATATCTAACTGAGAAGGGTCTTAAACAAAAACAATTTGCAGTTTTACTAAATTAATCTCTATACAACTTACATAAAACTGACATATGATGATACTAAATTAAATAAATAAAATATTACTTTTATATATATATGAACTTATAAAACACAGGTTTTAAAATAACTTATCGATTTACAAGTTCAGAACAAGGTGTGACTAAATGATCAGGTCGGAAGCATGTAAGCTATTTCAGGATTGGAAAAAAGCAAAAGGAAAAAAGGAAACAGTTTAAGATTTCACTAATACTGGTCAACAAAATTGAATGAGTACAAAAAGAAAAGGGCGAAAGGAAAAAAATCCGAATAAAAAGAGTCAGAAGGCAAAGACAGTGACTCGATAAATAATCAGCACAGACAACAGCAGTGGTTTCCTCTTATTTAACTGAAACAGACCAAGTGATTTTACCTATCTTAAGCTGAAATGTTAAGCATAAGTAAACAAATGCCATCTGTTGCATGCAAAAAGACCAGACCAAAACTTAGCAGCTCTAGAGATTGACTTGGGTTCTTTTTAAGACCCACCTCTTTGAAATTTTATTCTCAAACTTTGATAACAATGTATACTAACTCAGGTTAAGAAACAACATGCTAGTGAAAACTTTAGTTACATGACTTACTAAAGCCAAAGTCCTTTAAAATGATGGAAAAGTTCAAAATTTTATCCATTTTCGGTTTCCTGAAGACAAATCAATGTTTAACTTGACATTCTGTACCATGTAGTGGCCTGTGTGTATATAATTCTAGCAATTGAAAGAAAAAAGAACATACCTTTGTCCATCCATTTTCAATGAGCAATTATATTCTGCTATATAAAGATACTGTAAGAATCAACAATTACCATATCTCCTAGTCAGTGACATCATGGATGTTTCCAACTAAACCAGCTGATCATGACATTGGCAGTGTACCAACCAAAAACCACCCATAAAAAAGTAAAAGAAAATAGAATAACAAGAGGCCGCTGCAAGAATAAACAACACATGAAAATTTATGTAGCTCTGCCTTTCCAATGATGTATCTTCACTATACCTGTTAATGCAGTTGTGAAATAGTAAAATAATAAAGAAGAATAGAAAAAGGGTACTTCTACAGAATGGGCATATCGAAGATGGATTACACAAATTGTGAAGGGTGATTTTCCTAGAAAATACCCATATTTTGGGTATTTTCAATTGGTAGCCTCATTTTGTTTTTTTCTCAAATAGTATCCCTAATTTTAAAAAAAACGTCCAAACCTTCTCTCAAAAAATTTTTCATAAATTATAATGTTTTGGTCTGTTACAATGTTTTTGACCCGTTATAGTGTTTTGACCATCATAACAAAAATACTGTAAAACCTACTTAAAAACACTATAAATGATCTAAATAGGCTCCTAACCTATGAGCAATGGAAACCAAAGAGGCATGATATGATGTCACTTATAGTATTTTTCAGTAACATTTATAGTGTTTTCAGTACATTAATAAAATACTATAAACATTATTGAAAAACACTATAAACGAGCCAAATAAAAATACTATAACAACTGAAAAAGGATTAAACAAATGAACTAAAAAATTGACAGGAAAACCTTTGAGGGGTATTTTGGGTTTTTTAAATTAGGAGTATTGTTTAGGAAAAAAACAAACGAGGGATACCTTTTAGAAAATATCCAAAATATGAGTCTTTTCTAGAGAAACACCCAACTGTGAACTAGGGCTTGTAAAAGTAATTTATGAAACAAAATGCTAACAATATCTCAAATAGTGATACAAGAACCAAATACATCCGCAAAACAAAATAAAGGGGTTCGGGTCCAGACCAAGTTGGAACAATACAACAAACACCTCAGATGCACAATTTCTTGAAGTCGAAATCCTCCTACATTCTTTTCCCTTTACCTAAACTACTTTTTATCTTGCTCTCAAGATATTGTTTTCAGACAAGAAAAAGTAAAAAAGAAAAGCGTTCCTACCTGTCGCTTGGTGCTTCACCGAAACAAGGGATTTGTTGGAAGTTGCAAGCATCTATAGAACCATCCCCCCATCGTGACGCAGCACTTTTGTCTCATCCCTCATGCGCAAAGCCTCTTAGAAATCATCACCAGGAGAACACAAGAAGCCTTTAATAACACTACCCAACCGAGGCAAAGTTCACGCCTTCCGTCGAAGGTGCAAAGATGTAGGCAAGCAAAACAAGAAGGAGACCTTTCCTCGATCTGTTTAACAATCTCCTACTCCCCAAAATTTGTTACATTCTCGCGAAACGAAATCCAACTTATGGATCTCAAGTCGGCAAGAATGAGAAACACACTGTTCGATGATCCAACAAAAGTCCAGTTTCGAACCCCAGCGGGACAGTGGAAGAAGCGCAGTCGGAAAAGTACCTTCGAGTCCCTTCATCACAAAAATGTAATGGAGGACGAAAAAGATGATAGATTGCAATCCCGTCGATAAGATAAGAAGATAGAGAAGGAAAAGAAGGAACCTTTATTGAACACAAAGAGGAGGCGCGCCAACTCTCTCTCTCTCTCTCTCTCTCTCTCTCTCTCTCTCTCTACGTCTAACCACGAGCCTAAGATCCTACCATGAGCCGAAATCATCACTGGTCTCATACTCCTAATTAAATATAAACTTCTAAATCAATTCAATTTCTAAATTTTAATTTAATTCTAATCAAATTTAACTTATATCTTAAATTTCATACCTTGTAAAGATATCTATAGCATTTTTTTCAAACTTTATAGTACGATAATTTTATTCATCTCTTGATGTCTAGATTTTTAGATGATTTTAAAGTTAGAAACTTGTCATAAAAAATTTTGATCTCAATTCTTCTAGTATATTTCTAAACTAAATATCTTAGGATTATAACCATATGTACTTTTTCACTATTAGGATTGTTGCTTGGAGATAAAATTGTATTTGATTCTCCACGTATCTGCTGATCAAGTTGACTCAATATATGGTTACAATCAAGTACATAATACTCCAAAATCTATTTGTAAATATATATTGTCAACCTTCTAACCACTGCCATCGCTTCTTGCTAATTTTGAACTTTTTGAGAATCTCTATAGTATATTTTTTTTGAGAAATAATGTTTTTTTATAATTTGTTGCTCAATTGTAGTGCCAAGATAATATTTCATAAAACCTAAGTCAAACATGTCAAGGTTCTTCTTCATTGGAACTCTTGAATCTTGAATCATGTCAATATTGCAATATTATCTTTTGTTCTATTAAGTATGTTTCCTATGCTTTTTAATGTCATTATATAATCATCATCAAATTTTATTTTGAAATAAATGATTCATTAAAAGAAGTACCTGATTATATAATATTAATATATAATCATATCAAACTTTATATTCTATTATTAATCATGTGATTACTAGCTCTAGTATCTAAGTACCTGTCAAGTCAAATTTTAATTGTCCAATCTAAGAGTTTGATTTAGAGACTATCCTTCTTCGCAAATAATCCCAACTACTTAAGTTGTGTTAATCTATGTAAAACTGTAGTAGAGCATTCCACGCATGCTCCTCCAATACTTAAGTTAGTAAATAATTTAAACAATTCGATTAGTTTTTTAGGAGAAAAAGTTGTATTAGGAATATTATGAATATACTTGGGAAGCCTTTTTATAGTAGACTTTGTTAAAATCGAGTCGACACTAAGAAGGGAGTAAATTAGTATAGCGAAAAAAACGTCATTGATTTGAAAAATTTCTTACAATAAAATTATTTCGAGAAAGCTCGTATCGGAAAGTAATGACTTATAGTAAATGTAAAGTGTAGAGTGCAACTAAGTAACGAAAGAAAACAGTAAGGAAAGAACATAACAAATTTATAGTGATTTGATCATCATGACTTACATCAACTCCTGATTCATCTTCACTCGAGGCCACCGGTTTCCATTATCGATCTTCTTTCAACCGGTGAAGATTAACTATCCTTTAACACATCTTTTCTTCATTTCATATGTTTAGAAGATAACCTTTACAACCACTCACACCTTTGTTAAACTTCACCCAACACTTAAGAGCTTGAGAGGAGTTCTCATAATATTACAATAGTATTTTCCTTTTTTTTCCTCTCAATTCTTATGTTTTCTAAGTAAGAACGAGAGGGGTATTTATAAGCTTACTTCAAAATTGGAGGAAAAAAAAAGGTCTCATCCCGGGTTTTCCGGATCTTGACGATACCACCGCTTGTGCTGGGCGGTACTATTGCCAGCAGCACTAACACTGTCACGAACGATCATTACGCACCCTCAACAACTCCGTTCAACGAACCGTTCGTCAATTGTGTTTACATGTACAACTACTTGGCAATGTGTTTTGGCTTGGTTTTAGGTCCTTTTGCTTGTAAAATATAAGTTCGAATAAGTTGCAGCACCACAATGTGACCACTCACCGAACCGTGCAAAACAGCCCCAAAACAGCTCTGTTTTCGAGTGCCATAGGCTATTTTCTGCAGCCCGCTGTTACATACAAAACATTAGCCATCTCAGCCCATTGGAACCACCCGGGTGGCACCATGGGGGATGGAGCTTCGGTATAATGCCGAGCGTTGAACACTCTTTCACAAGTTCGCACGTTACATTGACGAGAACTTATTGTTGCGCTCGGCACCCGGTGAGCAGTTGTTTGTAGACTTGCAATTGTTCATTCAACCTTCTAAAATCCTTATTTTCCCCCTCTCCCTCTTTTCTCTTATACACGCAAGGTGCTTGCTAAATTCCTTGTAAAGCTTCCCCTTTTCGCGAGATGTCGGAACTTGTCCGTTGCTCGTTCTTCGAATTAATCAGCTTTTTCTTTTATAAGTCCTTCAGGACCTACGAGAGGTTGCGATTGGGCTGATCTTTGCGGTCGCATATCACAAGGGCGAGGCGTGACTTAGGCAACGTAAGCTAAGTTCATGTCTTTGCCGCAATGGTGCCTCATGCCTTAGGAAATTCCAAGTAAGGCCGGGACATTGTGGTATCAAAGTGGGCAAGCACTTTAACCAAGCAGCAAAGAAACTTCGCAACTTCGCCATGGCAAAGCATCATGGTGAATCAAGCAAGACGGGGCAAGCTGGACCCTTGGCCCAAGCAATCACAGGTGGGCTGCAAGTGCACATTCGCTCTCATGCTGTTGGAGCCGCTCAAGAGGAGCGCGACAGCGAACATGATGAGCGAGATGTTGGCTACTCTCCGCGAGCGGAGGAGGTGCAATCTGGAGCACCAACCGAGAAAAAGAGTCATAAGGGGAGACTCACAATGGCGGAAACCCACTTAGATGTTCTCGAAGTGAGTTTGGAGGAACTCTACCATGGCCAACGAAGGCTTATTGGGGTAGAGAGCTCGCAAAAAGAAGCGGAGTCCAGGATCGACAAGGTTAAGGCCCTAGTCGACGGATTGTTAGATGACACCAAAGACTCCGTGCAACACCTGCTGGAAGTTGTGGCGGAACTCACTTCAAGGGTGACCATGCTCACAAGAGCACTAAATGTGGGAGGAAGCAATACTCGTATTGTGCCGCCACAAAACTTGAGGGCACCCAAGCCTCATGGTTATGGAGGGGCCAGAGATGCCAGAGAGCTCGAGAATTTCCTATTCGACATGGAACAATACTTTTGAGCCACAAGGCCTAATTCTAAATAAACCAAAGTTTTCACAGCAACCATGTATCAGAACGGAGATACAAAACTTTGGTGGCGAACCCAGTGCAAGGAGATCCAACAAGGTCGATGTCGAGTTGACACATGGGAGGACTTGAAGCAGGAGTTTAAGAACTCAGTTTCTATCTGAGAACACAGAGTTCATCGTAAGAAGGAAGTTGAGACAACTCCGCCAATTACTTCCATCCGAGACCACGTGAAGCAATTTTCTGTGCTAATGCTGGACATACAAGACGTGTTCAAGAAGAATAAGCTGTTCAGTTTCCTTGATGGTTTTAAGCCATGGGCTCAATAAGAACTACATCGAAGGAATGTCGCTGATGTGATCGGGGCAATTGCTATCATAGAAAGGCTTACCGATTTTGTTTCCTCTAAGACCCGGGAAAAGGAAACAATCTCAAGCAATCGCCCTCCAAAATATTCTCGAGGAAAGGAGCTCGAGAGTGAACAAAAGAAGAAGAGTTCCGTGACGGAGTGCCCACAAAAACAGGCACTCAATGCTTTAACAACTTCCATCCAACCCCCGAGATCGGACAAGGGCAAAGCTGTCGCTCTTAGTTCGAGTAGTTCTGAATCCAACAGCGACCAGCGAGGAGTTGCAATCTGGAGCACCAACCGAGAAAAAGAGTCATAAGGGGAGACTCACAATGGCGGAAACCCACTTAGATGTTCTCGAAGTGAGTTTGGAGGAACTCTACCATGGCCAACGAAGGCTTATTGGGGTAGAGAGCTCGCAAAAAGAAGCGGAGTCCAGGATCGACAAGGTTAAGGCCCTAGTCGACGGATTGTTAGATGACACCAAAGACTCCGTGCAACACCTGCTGGAAGTTGTGGCGGAACTCACTTCAAGGGTGACCATGCTCACAAGAGCACTAAATGTGGGAGGAAGCAATACTCGTATTGTGCCGCCACAAAACTTGAGGGCACCCAAGCCTCATGGTTATGGAGGGGCCAGAGATGCCAGAGAGCTCGAGAATTTCCTATTCGACATGGAACAATACTTTTGAGCCACAAGGCCTAATTCTAAATAAACCAAAGTTTTCACAGCAACCATGTATCAGAACGGAGATACAAAACTTTGGTGGCGAACCCAGTGCAAGGAGATCCAACAAGGTCGATGTCGAGTTGACACATGGGAGGACTTGAAGCAGGAGTTAAGAACTCAGTTTCTATCTGAGAACACAGAGTTCATCGTAAGAAGGAAGTTGAGACAACTCCGCCAAATTACTTCCATCCGAGACCACGTGAAGCAATTTTCTGTGCTAATGCTGGACATACAAGACGTGTTCAAGAAGAATAAGCTGTTCAGTTTCCTTGATGGTTTTAAGCCATGGGCTCAATAAGAACTACATCGAAGGAATGTCGCTGATGTGATCGGGGCAATTGCTATCATAGAAAGGCTTACCGATTTTGTTTCCTCTAAAGACCCGGGAAAAAGGAAACAATCTTCAAGCAATCGCCCTCCAAAATATTCTCGAGGAAAGGAGCTCGAGAGTGAACAAAAGAAGAAGAGTTCCCACAAAGGGCCAAGCCCGAAAGGCAAGGCCCCGAAACCTAACGGATGCTTCTTGTGCGGAGGACCACACATGGTGACGGAGTGCCCACAAAAACAGGCACTCAATGCTTTAACAACTTCCATCCAACCCCCGAGATCGGACAAGGGCAAAGCTGTCGCTCTTAGTTCGAGTAGTTCTGAATCCAACAGCGACAGCGAGGAGTTGCAAGGACCTCGGCTAGGAGCAATGCGTTTATTGAACGCCATGCAAGGTCAAGTGGGGGAGAACACGAAGACAAAGCTATAAAAAGCAGGAAGTGGTGAGCTAATGTACGTAGACATCACACTCAATGGCCAAACGACCTATGCAATAGTGGACACGGGCGCTACCCACAACTCTATTGCTGATCGAGAAGCAAAGCGACTCGAGCTGATCTTGGAGAAGAGCCCAAATCGAATGAAGGTAGTGAACTCGAAGGCTAAGCGAATCTCTGGGTTGGCAAAGAGAGTTCCCATCAAGATCGAAACATGGAGTGGGTGCACAAACATGATGGCGGTACCACTGGATGACTTCCAAGTGATTCTTGGAATAGAATTCATGCATGCGACGGAGTTAGTGCCAATGTCATTCCTAAACTCCCTATGTATGATGGGAGGTGATGACCCTTGTGTGGTTCCCGTCTCTCGGAGAGGAACTAGGGAACCCCATATATTGGCATTCGTGGCTACTATGAAGCTAGAGCCACTCGATGAGAAGGCAATTCAGGAATCTACTATGGTGGTGAACGTCCTAAAAGAGTTAACTGACGTTATGCCACTCGAGTTGCCGAAGACTCTTCCACCACGTAGAGGCGTGGATCATAATATCGAGCTGGAGTCAAGAGTGAAGCCTCTAGTGAGACCACCCTATTGCATGCCCCCGCCAAAGTTGGCAGAACTCAGAAAGCAGTTATGTGAACTGCTAAGCGGTGGTCTCATTCATAGTTCTAAAGCACCATTCGAAGCTCCAGTTCTCTTTTAGAAGAAACAAGATGGGAGCCTCTGACTATGCGTCGATTATCGAGCCCTCAACAAAGTGATGGTGAAGAACAAGTATCTTATCCTGCTCATCGTGGACTTATTCGACCAATTGGGCAAAATCAAGTATTTCTCAAAACTCGACCTTCGGTTGGGGTATTGGCAGGTGCGCATTGCTGAAGGCGACTAAGTGAAGACTACCTCTATGACCAGGTATGGAGCGTTTGAATTCTTGGTGATGCCTTTCGACTTAACCAACACTCCAGCCACATTCTGCACTCTCATGAACTAGCTATTCAAAGAGTATTTAGACATATTCATGGTTGTCTACTTGGACGATATCGTCGTCTACAATCAAATGCTCGAGGAGCATGTCAAGCACCTTCGGACAATTTTCAAGGTTCTAAGGGAGAACACTTTATTCATGAAAAGAGAGAAATGCTATTTTGCTCAAATGAAGATCTTATTCTTGGGGCATCAAATCGGCGATGGCTCCATTCGGATGGATAAATCGAAGGTGCAAGCGGTTGTAGAATGGTGAACTCCAAAGAAGGTGCTAGAGTTGAGATCCTTCCTTGGTTTCATCAACTACTATCGACGCTTCATCGCAGGGTATTCAAAGCGTGCAACTCCATTGACAGAGTTGCTAAAGAAGGAGCAATTTTGGAGGTGGTTTGATAAATATGAAATTACATTCCAAGATCTGAAGGCAACTGTTTTGGAAGAATCGATGCTCAAATTGTCGGACTGTGGGGAGCCCTTTGAAGTTTATATAGATGCTTCAGATTTTACTATTGGGGGAGTACTCATGTAGGAGGGTCATCCGATGGCCTACGAGAGCCACAAGCTCAACGAGATTGAGCAGCGATATCCATTGCACGAGAAGGAGATAACATTAGTGATCCACTATCTATAAGTTTAGCGACACTATCTTTTCGGATCGCGATTTGTACTGAGGACAAACAACATTGCTCTGAGCTATTTCCAAACTTAGAAGAAACTCTCCCCAAAGCAAGCACGGTGGCAGGACTTCCTAGTTGAATTTGATATGGCAATGGAGTACAAGCCTAGAAAGGTAAATGTCATGACCGATGCATTGAGTCGAAAAGTGGAGCATGTGAATGCCGTACAGTTAGAGGGCAAAGACCAAGTAAGTCAGTTGTACTCCAACTTCCTTTCTAAGATTAGGGATAGACTATATAGTGATCCCCAAGTAGTTATCCTGATGCAGTTCATTAAAGAAGACAAGACATGACGATTTTGGATCTAGGAGGGACTCGTTTACACAAAAGGGAATATGGTTTATATCCATCGAGTGGACAATTTGAGGCATGAACTCTTGATAGAGTGTCACGATTCCCTTTAGGCTGGACATCTGATCATTCATAGAATTTTGGCTCTCGTAGAGAGGGCCTTCTACTGGCCAAAGATGGAAATTGACGTGGAGGAATATGTTCAAACGTGCCTCACTTGCCAACAAGATAAGGTAGAGCAGTGGAAGCCGGTGGGACTTTTGGAGCCATTGCCCGTACCAAAAAGGCTGTGTGAGAGCATTTCTTTGCATTTTATATCAAGCTTGCCCATAGTAGGGAGACTCGGATCGATACTTGTGGTGGTTGATCGATTTTCAAAATATGCAACTTTCATTGCTGCTCCCCTACAATGTTCAATAGAGGAGGCAACCAAGTTGATGACGAAGGATATGGTGAAGTATTGGGGAGTCCCACACAATATCATCAGTGATCGAGATGCTCGGTTCCTGGGACAATTATGGACCGAGCTATTCAAATTGTTGGGGTCGAAGCTATACTTCTTCATAAGCCTCCACCCCTAGACGGATGGCCAAAACAAAAAGATAAACTTGCTCCTAGATCAATATTTTCGACATTACGCGAGTGCCAACCAACAAGATTGGGTGAAGTTATTAGACCTTACCCAATTCTCCTACAATTTGCAGCGGAGCTTTGCGTCCAACAAGAGCCCCTTCAAGATCATTACGGGTCAACAACTATTAACTCCTCATACCATGGCAATTGGGTATACTGGGAGTAGTTTGTCAGCCTATCACTTCGTAAAGGAGTGACACCAAAATGCAGATATTGTGTGGGCTTACTTAGAGAAGGCGACAAAAAGAATGAAGAAGTGGGTAGACTTGGGAAGGCAATCGCAAGAGTTCAAGGTCGATGATTTGGTGTTAGTAAAGCTCCAACCAGCATCACTCCAATTCTTTAGGAACAAAGTACACAAAGGATTGGTGCGCAAGTATGAATGACCCTTCCCAATTATCAGTAGGGTAGGCAACGTCTCCTACAAATTGCAGCTACCGGTGTGGTTCAAAATTCATAATGTTCTTCATGCCAGCAACCTGAAAGCCTACCACTCAGATCTGCAAGATGCTTCCCGAAGTATTCTAACTCGGTTACCCCCCACCAGAGTCTCCTACGAGAAGCGAGTTGAAACCATTTTAACGGATTGCAAGATAAAGCTACCCACTGGAGTTGAGCAGACCGAGTACTTGGTGAAGTGGCAAAAGCTTCCCCAAACTGAACCTAGTTGGGAGCCCGAAGATGCCCTACGATATAAAGAAGCAATCATCAACAACTACCAACAAACGTCGATAAGGGCATCGATAGTTTAAGTGGGGGAGAATGTCACGAACGATCATCGTGCACCCGCAACAACTCCGTTCAATGAACCATTCGTCAATTATGTTTACATGTACAACTGCTTGGCAGCATGTTTTGGCTTGGTTTTAGGTCCTTTTGCTTGTAAAAATGTAAGTTCAAACAAATTACAACGCTATAGTGCGACCTCTCATCGAACCGAGCAAAACAGCCTCAAAACAACTCCGTTTTCATTTGCCAGGGGCTGTTTTCTACAGCCCGCTACTACACATAAAACGTCAGCCATCTCAGCCCCTTGGAACCACCTAGGTGGCACCATGGGGGATGGGGCTTCGGTATAGTATCGGGCGTTGAACACTCTTTCGTAAGTTCGCACGTTACCTTGACAGGAACTTATTGTCGCGCCCAGCACCTGGTGAGCAACTGTTCGTTCAACCTTCTAAAGTCCTTGTTTCCCCCCTCTCCCTCTTTTGTCTTGTGCATGCAAGGTGCTTACTGAATTGCTTGTAAAGCTTTCCCTTTTCGTGAGACATTAGGACTTCTCCGTCGCTCGTTCTTTGAACTAATCAACTTTCTCTTTTATATGTCCTTTGGGACTTGCGAGAGGTTACGAGTGGGCTAATCTTTACGGATGCATATCGCAAGGGCAAGGCACGACTTAGGCAATGTAAGCTAAGTTCACGTCTTTGCCGTAAGGGTGTCTCACGCCTTAGGCAATTCCAACTAAGGCCATGATAACTAGGTGGTATCACTGCCTGACATGGTTTGGGAGATTGTGTTTGGGTGGTACCATTGCCTGACCACGTTCTGGGAGGCTGTGTTTGGGTGGTACCACCGCCCAATCTAGAGGTACTATCGACTGACATAATCTTGGAGACTGTCTTAGAGACTGAGCTACTAGTGGTGTCACCACTTGGATTGGCGGTGCCACCACCTGACTCAACTTTTGGGTTACTGAATAGGCCTTTTTCTTGACCCAAAATAACCCCACTTTGGGCCCAATTGGCTCCTAATTGAGTTGGCCTAATTACATTTTAAATTAATCCAATTACAACTAAAACTACTTCGATCTAGCCAATTATTACCAAGCATTAATCATATGTCCGATATATCATTGGTTCATCGGTGCTTCATTTAATCCTTCGGCATATCGTTCTCTTTTATGGTCTTTTGCCCAAGGCATGTTGACCTCCGTAATTCTGATCTCCTTGGCACAATGTTCACTCTTTTAGGCTCGATACCTAAACTCATGGCATAAAGCCTTCTGCCGACACATCGACCAATCCTCTAGCTCGACATCCAATCTTCTGACATGTTCCACTCCAGCCCAACATTGATTCTTCCTATTTTAATTATCTTTCTTGATCGAGGCTAGCCCTGCGTCACTCAAAACATAGATTAGATCATAATGTTATCAATTGGTTTCATCATCAAAATTTGAGATTCAACAATCTCTCCCTTTTTTATGATGACAACTAATTGATGACGGAGTTAACATTAACTCCTATCAATATGTCATATTGATAGAACTTTTGAATTCATAGAATTATAAGTAGTTCACCATTGCATGCATCATAAATATTAAAAGAACCAATTAATCAGATCATTGTTTGTAACAAAATCATGTATAATCAAAATATCTAAGTTCATCATCCCATGCACGATCGTTATCATATCTTCTCCCCCTTTGTTATCAACAAAAAGGAGAAGTATACCTTGTAAGTTTTTGTGATATGCATGCTAAAAAATTTAGCAAGTTTTTCATCACTTTAGAACATGCAAGCTAGTAAGTTTTAGAGATGTGCAAGTTTAGCAATTCTTTACTTCTTAAGATGGGCAAAATAATACTTTTGCTTATCTTGAGATTAAAAGTTAGCAACTCTCTTTAGTTTTACATCATGCAAGTTAGCAAATTTTACATTATTTTAGAATATATAAGCTAACAAGTTGACAAGTGTTACTTCTCTTTAAAGTACGAAGGCTAGCAAGTTTTTGAGAATGTGAAGTTAAGCAAAATTTTTGCTTCTCTTGAGATAGTAACTTTTTGCTTCTCTTTATGATATGCAAGCTAACAACTTTTGTTTTTCTTTGCGATGCGTAAGTTAGCAATTTTTACTTCCTTTACTGTTAGCAAAACTTTCTCCCCCTTTGTTATTTTCAAAAAGAAGGGAAGAATATAATAGTACAATTTATCTTTTTTTAAATCAATGATTCAATCATATCATGAGATATACAAATCATAGATATATGAGAATGTACATAATAGAATTCAAAGTCATAAACATTAAAAAGTCTAGAGATATATCATTGGTTTATTTGGATAAATATTTCCTTAGTAAATACCAAGAAGAGTCATAGGAGAACAATTAATGAAAAATTTTGATTCATATAATATAAATTTCAATTTATAAGTATCAAGTGAAAGAATCAAGATTTGTTTAGATAAGTTTCTCTTTAGTAAAAGAGAGAATTATGTAAGAACAAATATGAGATCTTAATTCACACAAAAGAAATCTCAAGTGTCAAATATCGAGAAATCAAGAATTTAACATGCATAAGTTTAACATTCAAGCTAGCACTTTTTATTTTCTTTTACATCAATATTCTAATCATAACATAAATATAAAGCAGTCATACAAAAATCATGACATGAAAGATGAAAGATAAAGAAAGATCAATTCATGAATGATTCATCTTGACAAATCTCCTTTTTAGTAAATAACAAAAAGAAATATTAGGAGATTAAATAGTCAATGATCTTCAAAGGAAATATTAAGTTATGAATCCCGAGAAATCAAGATCATGATTTGGATTAATAACTCATTCAAATTCAAATCATCAAAATCACTTTCAAGAGATTCATAAAAAATAACATAAATAGATTCATTAATATCTTTTTGAAGAATCGATAAGATAGTGATAGAGAAAATTTTAATAATGCATTCTCTTTTAGTTGTTTCAATTCATGTGATTGATTTCACACAAACATGCCCAAATTTTTATTTTTTGTTTTTATGTCAAAACCATGCAACATGTTTAAAACCGAAAGATAAAAATAAGATTCATCACAAAAATCATCAAGACTTCAAATCATCATGTATAATTAAATCATTAAGTATGGTACCAAAACTTTTAATATTTTTATTACATCTTACATCATTATGTATCATTAAATCATCAAACATGATTTTATTAAACATAAAGCATTTTCAATCAAAATCAAAATAAAAAAATAATATAGAAATCATCAAGATATACATTATTGCTTCTTAAAAACATATACAGGATTAATCTTATTAGGTGTATAAGCATTAGATTTAAATCTAGCATTTTGTTCATTTATTATAAAGAAATACAATTATCATGATCATTTTTAAAAAAATTCAAAATCACTAGAAAGAAAAGCATGATCCCCTTTTTTTTTTACATTTTGTATACTAATTTAAAAATAACTTATGAAATGCATCAAGTAATTTCATAGTAAACTAAGAGGGTTTTGGTTACCTCGTCGTCGAAAGCTACTAAGGCATAGTTCGGATGAGCTTGATTCATCCCAAGCCACCTTGAATACTTTCTTCTTTTTTGGTAGCTTCTTATTTTTAAGTTTATTTTTATTTTTTATTCTTATTTTATGAACTTTTTAAACTTTGTTGTCAGGAGTTCAAGGTCATCATCACTTGAGCATTCATTCAAGTGGTCTTCTTTTGTTCTAAGTGCAAGATCCTTCATATTCTTTAAAAGGTTATTCTCATATTCATCAAGTTTATCATGTGCCTTGTACATCATTTCATAGGTCATTAATGACCCGATAAGTTCTTCAAGTGGAAACTTGTTTAAGTTTTTTACCTATTATATTGTAGTTAATTTAGGATCTTAATTTTTAGGAAGAGAATATAAAATTTTATTGACAAGTTTAAGATTTGAGAAACTTTTACCAAGTGTTTTTAAATTATTGACGACATCCGTAAAATGGGTATATATGTCAATAATAGTTTCGCTTGGCTTCATACAAAATATTTCAAAATTATGCATCAAAAGATTAATCTTCGAATCTTGAACTCTATAGTGTCTTTATGTGTAATTTCAATTGTTTGTCAAATCTCATAAGTCATATCGCAAATAGAAACTCGATTAAAATCATTTTTATCTAATATACAAAATAAATCATTTATAGCTTTGACATTCAAAGAGAAAGTATTCTTCTCCAAATCATTTCAATTATTCAAGTGAAAAATTATTGAGATCTTTTGCCTCTTGTATTGCAGTTACTTTTGGATCCCAACTCTTGGAAAGGGATCTTAATATCTTGTTAACAAGTTCAAAATTCAAAAAGTATTTGTCAATAGCTTTTAAACTATTGATGACATTCATAAAGTGGATGTACATGTCAATAATAGTTTCGCTCGACTTTATTCGAAACAACTCGAAATTATGTATCAAAATATTAACTTTAGAATCTCTAACCTTACTTGTGTCTTTATGTGATTTCAAGAGTATGTCAAATATCAAAATTCATTTCGTAAGTAGAAACCCGATTGAATTCATTTTTGTCTAAGGCACAAAATAGAGCATTCATATCTCTAGCATTTAAAGAAAAAGTTTTCTTCTCCAAATCATTCCATTTGTTCATTGGAGTAGAAGACCTTTGAAAACCAAATTCGATTATATTCCATAAATCGAGATTCAACAAAAGCAAGAAAACTCTCATTCGAGTTTTCCAAGAAGTTTAGTGCGTCCCATTAAATATAGGTGGATGAATGATAGAGTGACCCTCTTGAAAGCTGAAAAGAGTCATTTATCTTTGATGTTAAACTAAATAAGAAAAACGTGGCTCTGATACCAACTGTTAGGATCAAGTTGGCATTAAGAGGGGGGGTGAATTAGTGCAGCGATAAAAACATTATTAATTTGAAAAATTTCGTTCGATAAAATCATTTCGATAAAGCCCATATCAAAAAGTAATGAAAGTAATGACTTAGAGTAAAGATAAAGTGTAGAGTATAACTAAGCAATGAAAGAAAGTAGTAAGGAAAGAACACATCAGATTTATAGTGGTTCGATCGTCATGGTCTACATCCACTTTCGATTCCTCCTCACTCAAGGCCACCAAATTTCACTACTGATCTTCTTTCATTGGGTGAAAATCAACTATCCTTTTGCACCCTTTTTCTCATTTTCATAGATTTAGGAGATAACATTTACAACCACTCACCCCTATCTTAAACTTCACCTAATACTTAAGAGGAGTTCTCACAATATTATAATAGCATTTTCCTTCTTTTTCCTCTCAATTATTGTATTTTCTAAGTAGGGATGAGAGGGGTATTTATAGACACCAATCGATTTCAAAATTAGAGCTAAAAAAGGTCTTATCTTGGGTTTTTCGGGTCCTGGTGGTATCACAACTTGTGCTGGGCGGTACTACCACCTACAACACTGACATTAGGCAGTACCACCACCTAACACAATCTAGGAGACTATGCTTGGGTGGTACCACCGCTTAGTCTAGCAATATTACTGCCAGACATAGTCTTGGAGATTGTGTTTTGGAGATTGAGCCACTAGCGGCGCCACCGCTTGACCCAACTTTTGGTTCATTGAATAAGCCTTTCTCTTAGCCCAAAACAGTCTCACTTTAGGCCCAATTAGTTCCTAATTGAGTTGGCCTAACTACATTCTAAACCAACCTAATTACAATTAAAACTACTTCGATCTAGATAATTATTACAAAGTATTAATCACATATTGTCCAGCATGTCATTGGTTTATTGACGCATCATCCAATCCTTCGACGCATCGTCCTCTTTTGCGACCTTTTGCTCAAGTGGCATGTTGACCTTTGCAACTCTGATTTTCTTGGTGCACTATCTGCTTTTTTAGGCTCGATGCTCAAACTCTTGGCACGAAGCCTTCTGTCGACATATCGACCGATCGTCCGACTCAACGTCCAATCTTTTGACATGTTTCACTCCAGCCCAACATTGATTCTTCATGTTTTAATTGTCTTTCCTGATCGAAGCTAATCCCGTGTCACTCAAAATGCAGATTAGATTATAACATTATCAATTAGTTTTATCATCAAAATCTGAGATTCAATAGGCTTTGGGTGCTATTATATCCATAGTAGGCTTTGGCCATAAAAGTTATGGTGCACTTCCGTCAAACTTAACAATCTAAGGTGTAATAAAGTCTAATCCACTCCATCATGTGTTATTGATCACACAGTAGTGAGGTATCAGCCACTTGATATTGAGATATCGGCCACTTGATATAGAGGTGTCAACCACCTAATGTTGAGGAGGTATCGACCATCTAATGTTAAAGTGTCCATCATTATGCCTCTATCACTCCCCCCTACTTGTTGGCCTATCATGTATATGAGATTAAGTCGAGAAGTGTCCTTTAATGGGTTGTTGACACTAAGGTCCTCTTGGAATTTGTATGTGTTTGGTTGTTAAGGTTGTTCACCCTCTTATTGTGCTTATGAGTCGATTTGGCCTCATATGTTATCGAAATATGTTATGTGCTGATTTGGCCTTATATATTAATGAAATGCATTGTGGGCCGTTTTGGCTTCCCGCGTCATCAAAATGTGCTATGGGTCGATTCTTCCTCACATATGTTTCAAAATTTTACATGTGCAGCCACTCATGTGAGGCTTCATTGCTATCTCTGTTGAGAGGTGTGTGATATTAATTGCTATATGAAATCCGACAAGATCTAGCTTCTAACATCCCATTGTAAAGGCTTGATATCAAGCCGACATGACATGATCTAAAGCCTCTAGGTGTTGATTACTTGGATCATGGAAGATTTATAATGATTGTACTGATGACCTGAATAACTTCTAAATTATATCATATCACCCTCTTCTCAAATCGTCTAGGAGCCAAATGGGTACTCAAGGAAGCATTCGGATGTCAAGCTTTCACCCTAATCTTTAACAAAGGTCTAAATATCATCCTCCTCAATCTAACTCTTGAGATTTAGATGAGTTATCGATTATGTTAATATCCTCAATGCTAACAACAAGAACTTTCTCGGAAATGGTTGAATCGACTACAATAAGGGAGATTGCCCCTTCGAAGGCTCATTCCTCTCATAGTAAACCAGTTCAAGATCCCCTATAGGAGCCTGACACATCATGAGAATTAGTCATCCAATTTGTCAGGTTCCCTCTTAACATTCAAGATCATTTCTATAAAATAGATCAGAGATTAGATGATATCCAAAAGGAGATTAAGTAGGGGAAACAACTTAAAACTAAGCTTGTTAGTTATAGGTGCCCTACAAGCCAATCACGTATGTGTGTGTATTGTAATATCTATGGATCTATATAATAGGAATCGGATCATGATGAGATCACGATAATAAGACCAATTCACCTGTGTGTGTGTATATTGTAATGTCTATGGATCTACATAATAGGAATCGGATCATGATGAGATTACTATAATAAGACCAATTCACCTTTAAACATATACCCTAAATAATTTCGGTCATAGGTTACTTGAGAAGGACATCGAGATAACCATATAGACTGGTGTACTGTATACACCTCCATATGATGGCGATAACTGGTCTCATAACTGCTCATGTAAGGGTACTAGGGCTACAGTGTAGATGCTCATTAGAGAATGAGTTCACTAATTGATCTGCTCACGAAATGTTGAATGGTTAGTGATACCTCATTGTCAGACAGCGATTTCGTTGTCCCAATAGTGTACTTGGTCATTAGACTTGAGACACCAAGGATGTCTTGTATGAGTATTCCACTCTTTAATACAAGACTTAAAAGTTTAGAAGTTATAGATCTAGCACAGCCAGTCATCAGGAGTGGCAGTCAACCTTACGAAGGATATTGAGTGTCGATAAAGGATTATCCGCTCTCGGTGTCATGAAAGAAATATCTCATGTGTTCTTGCTCGAACAAATCCCTATCCAAGGTCATTTGGATTGAGGGAAAAAGAGTTTTCCAAGAGAATCCGATTAAAGTGAGACTTGAGTAGAAATCATATGGGTCTGACAGCACCATGCACAATATATGGTCTCTGGAATATTAGATCGATGAGGGACTATAGGTACATGATAACTACTAGTCATATGTGCCCTACAAGCCAATCACGTGAGTGATGACACGTGTGACTTGACACGTAGTCTTTTTGCTTATTATTATTTGGTATTTTAGCACTTTATATTACTTGTAGCATGAATATATTGTAATGTCCATGAATTTGTATAATGAGAATAGGATTGTGATGAGATCACGATAATGAGACCGATTCACCTTTAAACACATATTCTAAATAATCCTGATCATAGGTTACTCAAGAGGGATATCGAGATAATCAGACGGACTAGTGTATTGTATACTCGTCCATATGATGGATGCAATTAGTATCATAGCTCCTCGTGTGAGGATACTAGGGATACAGTGAAGGTGCTCATTAGATAATGAGTTCACTTATTAATCCGCTCACAGAATGTTAGATGGTTCATGATGCTTTATTGTCAAACAACGATTCCGTCATCCCAGTGATATATCTGGTCCTTAGACTTGAGACATCAAGGATGTCCTGTATGAGTACTTCACTCTTTGATTTCAAATTTATAAGTTTGGAAGTTCCAAATCTAGTATAACCGGTCATCGAAAGTGGTAGCCAACCTTACAAGGGCTACTAAGTATTAATAGAGGATTATCCACTCTCGGTGTCATGAGAGGAATATCCCATGTGTTCTTGCTCAAACAAATCCATAACCATGGTTATTTGGATTGAGAGAAAAAGAGTTCTCCGGGAGAATCCGATTAGAGTGAGACTCATGTAGAAACTATATGGGCCTGATAATATCATGCCCAATATATGGTCTTTGGGATATTAGATTGATGAGTGACTATATAAATACGGTAACTAAAGATAGATAGGTCCAAATGATTGAATTCTCTTATATCATCTAGGGACTGCGGCGTAGTGGCCTAATATGTCCGCAATCGATGAGTTGAGTGAATTATTATAGAGATAATAATTTACTGAGCCAAAAGGAGTTCTGATAGGTATAACTCATGGCCAACTCGATATTAGGCCTACAGGGTCATACACATATGGTTGGCGTTATGATGAGTAAAGGTTCGAATATGAGATATCCGTTGGAGCCCATATATTATTAGATATCCAATAAGCCCTTGAATTATTGGATCCTATGGATGAAATCCAATAAGAGCTAATAAGATATTATTGAGAAGAGACGTACTAATCTAATAGACTTGGATAGTTGGATGAAGATCTAATACCCAATATGGCAAGATCCATTAGAGTTAAGTTGACAAGGGACCTCTATAAATAAGAGGGAACCAAAGACCCATAAGCTAGATATTTTTTTTAGTTGTCTCATCCTATTCTCCTCTCTCCCTCTTCTCCTCATACTGTCACTCCTATTTGGGGCATATGGATAGTAAGAAGGGGCGCACCCTTCTTAATTGCATGTTGCATGTGAGGAAGAGTTATGGGTAGCGATTTGAAGAGCATCTTCATAGCCCCTACCATGTGGATCACCATTAGAGAGGAAGACAGTTGACCTACTTTATCCTCTCTCATAGATCTATAAGTTTTCAAGGATATACAATCTCCTTAGGTAATTCTTTTACACATAGTTTTTCGGTTTCGTGGGTTTTTGCATAATAACTTTTACACGACAATAAAACATTCTTTTATGCGGGAATTCTAAGATTTTGTTTTTTTGTTCTTCCATTGTGCATGTGATGTTACCCCAGATTTCTTAATAGTAATTAAGGACAGATAGGTCCAAAGGAAAGGATTCCTTTATATCGTTTGGGGGCTACGATGTAATGGCCTAGTACGTCCGCTTCATCGAGTGAATTACTATGAAGATAATAATTGACTGAGCCATAAGGAATTCTAATAGATATGACTCATGACCAGCTCAATATTGAGTCTAGAGGGTCACATGCATATGAAAGGTATTACGACGAGTAGAGGTTTGAATATGAGATATCTGCTAGAGCCCCTATCTTATTGGATATTCAATAAGCTCATGAATTATCGGATCATATAGATGAGATACAATAAGAGCAAATGAGAGATTATTAGATAGAGATCCACTAATCTAAGAAGCTTGGGTAGTTGGATGAAGATCCACTACCCAATAGGGTAGGATCCATCAAGATTAAGTTGACAAGAGGCCTCTATAAATAGGAGAAAACCAAAGACCCGTAGGCTACAGGTTTCTTGGTTGTCACCTCATATTCTTCTCTCCCCTTCTCTTCCTCGCAACCCTATTGTGTGGATCACCGCTAGAGAGGAGAGCGTTTAACTTCCTTTATCCTCTCCTACAGATCGATAAAGATTCAAAGATATACGATCTCCTTAGATAAAATATAACTATCTCACACGTTGATTTAAATTTTACAGATTTTTACACACCAATCTTCTCATGACGACGAATATCTTTTTAAAAAATTTAAGATTTTTATTTCTATTCTTCCATTGCGCATGTGATGTAGCTCCTAGATTTTCCTACAGAGCTTACCTATGGTCTCCCTTAACTAAGAGGAATTATCCTAAGAATCTTTAAGTTTACAGTTATGAATGTCATATGAATTATCCTATGTAAGAACATATAAATTATACTAAAAGGAAAAGAAAAAGATATGAAAATCTTTCATGGATAACAATTTTTTTTTTCTGATAATATATGATACTGTTAAGCTATATTTTGGTTATCCGGTCTAAAAGTTTCGGAGCTAATTGAGATCTTTTTTTTGAATTATTTTTAAATAAATTTCATGAACACCAGATAAGATAAGCTTCAATTGCATCAATCCTTGTAAGATTTCTTAGAATGCTCCGTCAAACTTCCCACTATATAGATCTAAAGCAAGTAGGTAGAACTCCTATGGTGTATGTTCCTCCATAATGCTCTTAGTTAAGGGAGACAATAGGTAAGCTCTGTAGGAAAATCTAGGAGCTACATCACATGCGCAATGGAAGAATAGAAAATAAAAACCTTAAATTTTCTAAAACGATGTTCGTCGTCATGAGAAGATTGGTGTGCAAAAATCCGCAAAACTTAAATCCACGTGTGAGATAGTTATATTTTACTTAAGGAGATCATATATCTTTGATTCCTTATCAATCTGTAGGAGAGGATGAAGGAAATCAAGCGCCCTCCTCTCTAGCGGTGATCTACATAACAGAGCTACGAGGAAGAGAATGGGAGAGGAGAATAGGAGGTAACAATCAAGAAACCTCTGGCCTACGAGTCTTTGGTTCTCTCCTATTTATAAAGGCCTCCTATCAACTTAACTCTGATGGATCTTACCCTTTTGAGTAGTGGATTTTCATCCAACTATCCAAGCTTCTTAGATTAGTAGATCTCTATCCATTAATATCTCATTTGCTCTTATTGTATCTCATTCATATGATCTAATAATTCATGAATTTATTGGATATCCAATAAGATAGAGGCTCTAGCAAATATCTTATATTCGAACCATTACAATTATGAATGTCATAGGAATAAGAGAGATAACGATGACCTTATTATAATTATAATATTATACTTGAGACATATTTGTGTTGTGATGACTGCATGGTCCTCTTTATTGTTCAGGACTTTCTTATTAAGTTTTTTGATTATCACTATTGTCTCTCTCTCTCTATCTTGTTGTGCACCT
Source organism: Musa balbisiana (assembly GCA_004837865.1). NCBI lineage: Eukaryota > Viridiplantae > Streptophyta > Magnoliopsida > Zingiberales > Musaceae > Musa > Musa balbisiana. The sequence continues at coordinate 27,168,007 of CM017191.1, forward strand.
TTGGCTCTTGCATTTATCTCTTTCTTAGTGAGGGTTATCATAATCTAATGTTTTTTATTGTTGGGCTTAAATTCTTTGTTCATGGAACATGGAACAGCAAACACCCCACAATGTCATCGTTGTCTCTTTTTAAGATTTTTTTGCTTAAACTTAAATATTATGAAACTAAGAATCTTTTCTATAACTTTAACATTACTAATCTCTTTATCATTTATTTTTATTTTGTTTATGATCCAATAAAAATAATCTGAAAAGAGATTTAAGTTTCTTCATCTTATTAATACCTTATTAAAAGTTATGAAGAATTGGTTTCACTGTTCTATAATAAGATTAAGAGTCTTTTGATTTTTACATTTGTGATCTTTCTAACTCGCTATCTAATTTAGGGTTAAAGAGTTTTCTTCTTTACTTGGTTTCATTAAACTCTTATCAACAATATGTCAGTTATATATTTTGAGATCATAGTTAGGATTGGTAAGCCACCATGACGTTGAAATATGTTATTGAATGATGTCATGTCAACGATATAGATCTCCTCCACGTTGAAGTCCTAACAACCATCTCAAAATCTTCTCTCTACATATTCTCACTCTAAGATTTATTTTCTCCTCGCTCTCTCTCGATATTCCCATCTACCTACCATTCCTCTCTCTATAATTTCTCAATGTTTTTTTCTACACACACACTCTCTCTCTCTCTCTCTCTCTCTCTCTTCAGATTTTGTTTACTATATTCCTCTCCTTTCTTATTTTTTCTTTATATTTTCTCTCTTAAAAAAGAAAGAAGAAGATTAAAAAAAAAAGGGGAAAGATGAACATTTTTACTAAAAACACCACGTAAGCTAGCAGACACGAAATCACCCGAGTACGGGCTACGCAAGATGACATCAGAACAACAAAGTATGAAGCTGATGCACAAGCTGATATCCGAACAACAAAGTATGACTATGAACAGTAACATGTACAAAATACCGCATGACTTTTGTTCTCTTATATACAAACATCCGTCACTTGTCACTCTGAAACCAAAAACTAAAAGAAAGGAAAAAGAGGTCAAGAAAAGATCTTGTATTTTACAAACAGATGTGCAAGGGTTTTGATGCTACCCCAGGCTTGATCCCCAAAATAGTTAGGCAAATAATGTACAAAATCTATTAGATGCAGCCGTGGATTCATGTATCATGAAAGCCACCAAATAGATTCAGAGTGGTGTTGATGCGATGTTGATCTTCTTCTCGAATAGGATTTTGTATCCTTCTTCTCTTTGTTGCTGGAGAAGCAATAGAGAGAGAGAGCATTGTTGATACATCAGGGTCGTCAGCTTCAGAACCAGACGGTTTATCTAGTCTGCCTTTGTCAACCGAAGGAAAAAACAATGGGAGCATTCCCTCCTCTGATGGGAGCTTCTTACCACCCAAAGCTAGTACAAGATCAGGGGTGCGGGATCCTGACAAGTCCTCATCAACTGAAGGAAGGAAATACCTTAAGTTCTCCACCATCTTGGTCCCAACAGGGAAGGGATCCTGTGGAAAGAAGCACCTTTCAGTACATATTGAGCTCTCAGGCACCTCGTTGTTGTAGTTGATATCATCTCTTTGCTGTTCATCTAGGTAGGTGGCTGAAAATGGTTGCGTCGTCGGTGGCAACCTACATTCCGTACTTTGTTCTCTTAAACTGATAACATGACCTTCACTGTCACATTTCATTCTTTTGTGTTCCCGACCACCTTCTAGAGAGACAAAGGTTGCCTCCTGCAACATATTAGGTATGGTGCTCATTGATGATTCACCATAATATACCGGTGAGAAAGAGTGTGCAAGTTTAGTGCTAGGCTTCAAACCCCAGATGGAGAAATTTTCCTCTGACTCATCCTCTATTTTCACCAACCTCTTTTTACCCTTACTCCCCTCCGTCCCTTCCTTACCTGCTTTTTGAACAAGTTAAAACTTAGAACAACAGTACAATGGATAAAACAATAAACATGTGGAATAACCGGTTAAGAAAGAATCACCTTCTCTGAAACCCGAAGCAGCCAAGTACTCGGGTAATGATTCATTAAGTTTTTGTTGTACACTATTTGCAAAAACATGACTTTTTCCAACTTCAACATCAGTATCCTGCAAAAATATTGGAAAGCTCTAAATTGCAACGGGATCTTGAGCCAAATAAAAAGGTGAAACACGAGATGAGCATTTCAAGTGCAAAAAGATTTTGACGCTACTATCAATATAAAGAAGAAGAAATACGGTAATAATATTCTAAATCCAGAATACCAAGACAATTTTGGTAAAAGACAATGAGAACACGATTGCAGATTGATCATAGATGAAAAGTCAATCACAGTGAGCTGCATCTAGCATGCAAAACATGATGAGGAAACATAAGTGCCATCTGCAGAATTAGTACATGTGGTTTACAGGATGTATTTTTCTTGTCAACTACAATTGGTGATTGACAAGCTGAGGAAACACAATTACCATTGGTGGGGAGGAGAATATCAATTAGCGGATGTTGACAATTTCTTTTAAATGCACTCTCCTCCATTACATCTTTTGTCCTGCTTGCAAATTCACCCGTGGAATATGTGGATACTTGTTTACAAACTCTGTACAAAGTATATTTAATTTCATATTGCTGACAATTGCAGCATGGATTTCCAACTCCCATTTCGGTAGAATCAACTATCACAATACTCACAAAAAAGCATGCTAATACACAATCTTAGTTTGATCTGGATGACCTCCCAGAAATTGTGAAGAGTAAATAATAATTCTTTATTAATGATATCTATAAAAGTGAGTCAATTGTAAGTAGCAACATTCCAAGGATTAAAATCTGGGTCCAGCACCAGTGGTGGTCCCAAGTCCTCAGACAGATCAGTACAGTAGATATGCACCTATAATGTGTCAAAAAAAAGGGTCAGTTCAGATTAGAGCGCTCAACCAAACCAGTGTCCAGCCCAACCAGTTCCAACTCAATTTTTTATCAACTAAAACTTTTTTGCCAATTTTTGAGTCAATAATAAATAAAAATATGATTATACCATCTACTGCATACTGTGCCAAAACTACGCTGGTGAATGATCACATGATACATGTTATTATAACAGATGAAATGCCATACCTCATGAATGGACAAAATGTGACTCAACAAAAGGTGGTCTACAGCTTGGTAAGATCAAAGTATCAAACAGTCTGATAAGTATCAAAAATGAACTCACCATATTACCACATGAATCCAGGCAACACACCTCAAATGTAAGGTTACATGTATATATCCCATTACATCAATATGGGTTATAGTTAAGTAATTTATGTTCTCATGAACGATGCATGATGTTTCTTCCACCTTTATAAGCATGATACGATCTAACATACAAGATAAAACTCAGAAACAATTAAACACACAAAATAATATCTAACAGCTATACATCATAACCAGTCCGATGCTGTTTCTAATTCTATCCTTTCTCTAAAAAAGAAATTAGGACATGACTGTGCAGGCAGTACAGAACTTGATACAACTGAAATAAAAAGCAATTTAGTATCTAGAATTGAACTAGGTGCGTATATGTCAATGTTATTACAAAGTCAATATTTGAGCATTATTGAATATAAAGACATCTAACACAGAGCAATAAACCAAAAAAATGCAAAAAATCACTGTTTAGACCTTGTTCTTGTAAAGGAAAAAGAAAGAGTACCGATTTAGTTCCATTGCTTTTCGATGCTGGACATATCTTTTCATGATCAAATGAGTAGTGATAATGTGAAGTATGATCTGATACTCCAGTACTCTCTGTTTCAACAGTCACCATATCCAAAGAACTTTTAACCGAAGGGAAGTTCTCTGTATTGTGGGTATCATTATCGGGAACAGTAGATGAAACAAACTGACAATTGTCAATGGAATTGAATTTCAGTGTCCTGGCACCAGGTGTTTCATCATTAATAGAAAATTCTTTTGGTGGATACAGTTGGAGATCATGCTTCTGAAAAGTAGATGGTTCACAGGCATGATAAGAAGATAATTCATGAACTTGTGACTCTAAAGTTATCTTTGATCCAGAGGGCTCCTGCTGCAGAATGGTGTAAGGTTTTGAAGAGTCCTGTTTCCTTCCTTTGAAGATGCCCCAAAGAAAAAATAACATGTTCCAACCTAAAAAGCAGCATGCATAATGTTCCAACAGAGAGAACAATTCAGATGTGCTTATAATCCTTAGATAAACATAAATTTGCAAACTCATGTCTACGAAAAGAAAACCAGAGCCTTTCACATGTGCACTATGTTTAAGCATGAAAAGCATAATTAATACTTACGTTGTGAACTCTCAGGTAGCACATTCGATGGAAATATAAGAAGCTCCACCTCATTGATGATCCCTTTGAAGGCTAAATCATTTTTTTGGGCAGCATCCAATAACTTCTGGTAAGATTTCTCATAACTGTAAAAAGAACAAGAACGAGATGGATTATAGAACATTATTCATTTAAAAGTAAATTGAAAATTTCTGCAATCCAGACCTCTCAGCATCTTTGGCAAAGAAATATAGACCAATATTATCTTCTTTAGGACCGGTCTCTTGAAACTGCAATGGCCACAAGCTAACCCGAGGAACTTCCTCCAATTGGATATTGCAAGGAAATCGGCATGCTACTTCATGCACTTTAGGCGATGCAAAATTTGATAAGTGAGCTTGAATTCCTTCGACAATTTCAGGAAGTCTTCCAATTCTTAATATCTCAAAAGCACCCCTGCAAATAAAAATAAATGTGAGAGAACAAGATATATTTTGCATTTCAAATGCTAAAAATATATGCTCTAGAATACACAAATATAATCTGAGAAGTTGAGGGAGTCAGACTGTCATACTGCCATATGAATTTATGCTCTGGAACTACAAGAAATCTGAAGTCAGTTGTAAGTAGAGAAGGGTGATCGGGCAAAATTTGAGCTGAGGACTTCTCATTCAACTCATCTGGATTTATTGGATTGACATTTAAATCCCCCACTCCAGGAACATATGAAGATTCAGTCAAGTGTTTGGTTTTCTCTGCATCAGATGCACTATCTGTTCTGCCATTGTCAGTGTCAGAAACTCTCAAGATCACTTTCCCATAAGGTGCTCCTTCTAAAGGCAAGTCTTTCTGGCAACTTGAACTTGTCAAAGAGCTTCTGGAAGAATCTTCACAAATAATATTGTTTTTCAACAATTTACACTCAGACTGATCTACTGTTCTACTCATCTTCTTCTTTGAGATTGCTGCTTTGAGAGCATCTTTCCACTTATTTCTCTTGTTAGTCCCATCTACCAAACCCACATCAACAGAAGGCTTTGCAGCAGACATATTAGGCCTGTCAATTTGACAACACTTTGCTTCTGTTAATTTAACATGACCAACTACATGATTAACCCCTGTAACAGCTGACCTTGAAGTTCCAGAAAAATCCTTGGTTGTATCATCTAAGTTACCATGGTGGGAGGAGTCTATAGAAGGAGAAACACTGCTTCTAGTAACTTCACCATCATCACTGCATGATATATAAGTGGCAGCAGAGTTCACAAGAACAGCTTCCTTGTTGACAAATTCACCAGGCTTTTTATTCTCAGAATCACAAATCTTATTGCTTTTCCATTTAAATGATGACTGCTTTTTCACTTCCTTGAACCCTAACAAGTCAATAAAATGAAAAAAAAATAGTATTATTAGTGTTTAAAAACAAGATCATTAGCTGATCATAAGGAGATGCCAACTACAAAGGTGCTCTAATTGAAGAGGACTGTTTACCTAAATTATTTTCTCTATCAGATCCTTTGCTACTGCAAAGGATGCTAAGCTCAGACTTGTTACTTGCATTGCTGTTCGGTGGTGCAATCTTCACATCCAGCTTTGGAAGAGGTTTTCTACCAACTGGTGGTGGACTGATAAGTTGACGATCAAGATCAAAGGAGCTCTTTCTTTCCATAACACTTCTTTCTTTCTTTGGATTGAAGCTTTTAGGGTCAGCTCGAGGTGTTTTAAGCGACTGAGCTTTGATTAATTTTTTGACATTGTGATGACCTGAGCCCACACTCTTACATGATGCAGATCTGTTGACAGTTCTGATAAGCATCTGCTTTGTGTTACTTGATGTAGATTCTTTTGCTAGCTTTTGTGAGACACCTTCAACCAATTGCTTAACTTTTGGTTCCGCACTCTTCTTAAAAGAAACTTGCTTCGAGAGAAACCCTGCACACACGAAACAACAAAAATATGTTAAAATGCTAGTTTTTCACAAAAAATTCTGCAAAATCAAATAAATCATATACAAATTCAATGAAGCAAAAAGAAAAAACTTACCCCTAGGTGAATAAAGTTCCCTTCGAACATTTGAAGACTTAGAATCTAAAGTAAGAGAATGAGAGGTCTGGGAACTTTTTGTAGGTTGATCTCCAGGCAATGAACCTATAATGGTTCCCTTTGTTCCAGCCATATGCAAGTTTTTAAACGAATTTTCACGATCCAATGTAAGCAATCGAGAGGTCTGGGAACTGTTTGTAGAATGATCTCCAAGCGTTGAAGCTATGTTGGTTTGTTTAACTTGAGCCATATGCAAGTTTTTAAATGAACTTTCACGAGAAAATTTTGTAGCTATCCTAGGACTGGCTGTCCTTAATGGTTCATCACTTGTTTCAGAAGCTTTCTTTTTAGTAACTGGACCTACGTCCATTCGGTCCATCTGCTTTTTGCTGGTTGTCCTTGGACTTTGAATTTGTTTACTGGACCCACATGCTTCTGGATTGGTTGACCTGGTGTCCAACTTTGGTGAACTCTCAGGATTCACAGAGCTTCCAAAATTCTGGATCTTCTTATTCAAATAACATATATTTGATGTTCCAGAAACAGACTCAGCTTTCTTCATCTTTTTTATTTCAACATCCTCCTTTTTCTGGCATTCTTCACATAGCCAATCTCGTTCAGGAACTTTATCCAACATAATTTGCATGCAGTAACTAATTAACAGTAAACAATTGCTAGTGTTAGAGAGATCCAAATTGCAGAATAGACTTTTAAGAGAGAGAATTACAAACAAAAGATCTTACGTGTGCTCTGCACCATCGATGCATCTACTACAAGAAGCAAGAAGATCCTCACGACCAGCATCTCCACATATATCACATACTTTTACCTTCATCACAATAAAACAAATATATAGCCAGCATAATTAAGAAAACTACGAACAGGAAAAAGAGAACTAGAATCAAAGATAAACAGCACCCAAAAATAAAATAAGTACAACATTGAAAATCAGCATGAGGAAAGTTGTCACTAAAATAAGACACAAATGGCATTTGACTGCCACAGCATCAGGGGGCTAGAGGCTGATTGTGGCTTTGTTAAAACCACAATAGTGAAAACTAAACTTTGGCATCAGCTTTGAAGGTCTAGTATCATGTTGACAATTGGTTGTAAAATTCCACCTTGAAGTACTCCCGATTGCAAATAGCACCAAGAGACCAACCATATATTTCTACATTGACGATTTATTTACACAAGAACTCAACATTAACTAGACATTTCTACAATGACAGGTGGCTCAAGAAATCAACATTAACTAGACATTTATTTCACATACATCACTCATCTACACCACAAAATGCCATAGCATCGATACCTGTGCAAAAATCATATAGAAGATGGAAATCTAATAAGTACAATCTTAAAGGTCACCACACTATGTAAAGATTACAGATCAACTTCGTTAGCACTCTGAAAAAAAATAGAATTGAGGCTCATAATTTTTACAGGCACAAAAAAACACTTAAAAAGGAAGAATTATAAAGATGTTTTGCATATAGATCTAACCTTGTGATTATGTTTACTAACCATTGAAGTAAACAAATTACCTTAAATAAAAGAATATATTTATAACAACTTCCCCATTGCTTCTTTTGTGACATGCAGAATCTTGGTTTTATTGCTTGACTGGATTAAAAAAAAAAGATGTGCCTACTAAGCCATGAATCAAGTTTGAAATGTGATCATTAAGATGATTTGCTGGAAAGCTCTACCTGATATAAGTGTTTAACAGCAAACAATTTAACAGTCTTTTGAATGTGTAAAATCTCAAGCACCTGGCTTCTTTGAAATTGTCCTACAGCATCGATTGGTTAAGAGGGAATCTGGATCAATGCATGATATCTGTTCCGTAAGGATCAGATTTAATTATTATTTGTTTTAAAGGCAATCTTGATAATCTTATGTAACTTTGTGTTATGCTGCATCAGTTCCTTCCTCTATGCTTTCCTATGTTTTGGCTAAGAAATGATAATCTATCAAATATCAATTCTGTCCTTTATGCTTTCCAAAGTTTCAGCTAAGAGATTATCATCTCTCAAATCCTTGAAATATTTTGACCATGGTTCATCTTACCGATCCATACCAATGTACTAACCAGTTGTCTGTACAATATGATATGTACCGACACATGGTACAGTGGGACATACCAACAAACTGATATATACCGCCCATATCAGTCCCCTATCAGACTGGTATATACCACCCATGCCGGGTGGTACGTCGTGGTATAGAGAACCTTGATTTTGACACAAAAAACCCTATTTGCCATCCACTCCTTTTTTTCTGCTCGATATCTTTAATAACATACCAAAAGATTTAGAGTCTTGCATTACCTTTTCACAAGTAGAAAGAGAGAGAATTTATGACTTCCTTGCATTCTAGAATTCATATAATTTCCAGGTCGATGCACATGCATTCTTATGGAACCTGATGAAGAACTAATAAAGTACTTACATCATACAACATGCTCTCCGGTTCAGAAGCTTGACCTGTCCCAGACTTGGATTTGGATCTGTCAAAGTCACTAGCAGATTCAAAGAATTGATCTCCATTCTTGAATTCCCCAGAAGATGTGTTACTTCCGATTTGAATTGATTTAGTAGCTTCACTGTCAGAGAACACGACAGACTTCTGTCCATGATTGCCACCAGCAGAAAGCAGTACCTGGTATGAGGATTCAACATCAGCCACCAAGCAATCATGAGATTCTCCATGGACTTGGGATGGTTGATTTGCCTCTATACCATTGGAGTCAGCATTATGACAGGAAATAAGATCACTTCGACAAGGGGAATTTGAATCTAACTTTGGAGATATGTTCTTCGTCAATGAAGTGTTTGTAAGGCCAGAATTACTCGGAAGGCCTACATTAAGAGGACCAGGGCTCTTCTTGCGAGAAGATTCTTGAGGGAATGTGATCAGCTTCCTTGATTTAACCTGGTTTGCTTCCATATTACAACCACAAGATTCATGAGCAGTTTCGACTTGAATCACCATTTCAGTTTCTCTGACACCGAATTTACATGTTGACAACAAACTGCATGATCTCTTCTCCAGTTCCAAATTATGATCTAAGCCTAGTATATTGGCATCTCCAGCCCCAGTGATGCACGAATCGTTATTCGTGTAGCATCTGGACACATTGTGCTCTCCATCCAGGTCACCATGGTGTACATCAGCTCTTGAGTAGCGGCATGACATTCCATGACCTGTAACAGGAATACCTCTTCCAAGAAACTTATATCCCTCAACTGCTTCAACAGTTGAAATCTCTGGGGGTATGTCAACATCTTCAGAAGTATCATATGTAAAAGAACTCCTCAATGTTGCTTTGCTCTCTGCATTTTCAGTATATGAATCATTACTTGAACTTCCACTTAGCAAGTTGCTTGTTTCACTAACTGCAGTCTGCAGATCATCACATAACCTACTCTTGATACGAGTGAAAGAACAATTATCTGCTTCTTTCAATTGAAATGTATTATCAGAGGATCCACAATCAACATTTGACTCCATTGCTACTGCAATACGATGCATACAAGAGGAGCAAGGAGCAGAGCAAACATTACATGTCCCAGATTCCACCCTCATATCACCTACAAATATAAGTCGGCTTTGATCTGCAAATTTGCCCTATTGACCATGAATTGATTCAGAGTCATCATTAAATGAATGAGTACAGAAGAAAGGTGTAGCAAGACATGAAATGAAAAGACAAATGAAATTATAAAATTCACATAAAAGGCAGCTGAATTTCAAAAAGTCACTTCCACCAAAGGAAGCGATATCAAACTTTAAAAGAATCAGCACTAGAAGAACTCCATGCACAGCAAAAGAACACATGCATGAAGTATGCAGTGTCATCAGGCGTATACATCACTAAAATTTAGAAACCATAAAACAGAGCCCTGGTTATTTCTATGAGTCATCACCTACCTAAGGACTTCCAAACTTGTTTCTTTGATGCAGCCAATGAAATTTGACATATCACACACATTTACAATCTCAACATAAATCAAATGCAGAGAGTATTCGCATCCAGTAAACAACTCTTTATGCCTTAGATCAGTCTAATTTTACAAGTTATAAGGTCCTATTACCCACTTAGTATTAGCTTGCTCACATGTGTTCTAATTTGACAACACATGTAGTAAGAAGAAGAATCTGGCACATATGTAAACAATCTAAGTGTCTTCAAAAACATGGCACAAGGTTGCCGGGAATAATCAGGAAGACAGCATGACTATTAATGAAGAGATTTAACCATCTATTACTAGATACTTAGTGGTCCACTGTTTGAGAATCCCTAGTAGAACTTCATCTTTTTTTGTTTTTAAGTTTAATCCTCATCACTTGGTCCTTGAAATCTATTCCCATCCTCCTCCAATGATAAAAATGAGCAAATATGTCCACTAATAATCAAGCACGATTGGTTCAACTAACTGCACATATGAGGGTTAGACACTGCAACACCAATTAATATTGTGATGTTGTGAACAATCTGACAAAAGAACTCAATAACAAGGGGGGGAAAAACAAACTACTATCTTGAAGTCAAATAAGAAAAGAGGAATTCTTTTAGTATAAAAAAAAATACAGAAAAAAAAAGTATCAAGGCAGGTCTCTTCACCGAATTCATCCTCTGACGTCCACGATCTGCCTCCTCCAAAGGTCCTTCGGTGTCAGAATTGCTCTTGATGATTGATGCCATCTAAAAGGAAATCAGAATGCAAATCACATACCGCATCAAGAAACCAATAGCAAGAGGAGAAAGGACAGTGTGAACAAAGCAAATCTCGCATAAATGCGCAGATGCACATGCGTCGAAACGAAAGAACAGTGCAACTGTTACCATATTAACCATATTAAAAAGCAACGAGACATGCATCTAAAATCAAGAACCAAACACCGGTCAGGTGAATATGAAACAGAACACACGGGAAAGAGATAGAATCTTTCTCATCGGAAAACAAAATGAATCTTGAAATCCCCCAACTTCGTCAAGAAATCCAGTCGTCGCCAAAAACCTAAGAAAACATCACGATCCCCTAGCAAAATAATGAATAAAAAAAAGAATTCCAACAGCAACAACCCACCAAAAAGAATCATCTGAATCCACAAACAACAACGAAATGTCCTAATCTCCGAAGAAAAACGATCCCTTACATCCCCAACGAAAAATCCCGATCTTGTTCAATAAAGAAGAAATCATTACATGCCTCCGGCTCAGCAACAGTGTTCTTCAGATCGTCCAGCGGCTTGAGGCTCCGCTCCGGCCGTTTCCTCATCCTACCACCTCCAGCAGGAGTACTATCGAGGACGTCGCATCTCCACAGCCGGCCTTACGGAGATCGGAGA
>CM017191.1:27184704-27384704 GCA_004837865.1 Musa balbisiana
TAACAGTTAGAGTCTGAGTCATACTCACTCGAAAGAAGAAACATTAACGAGATGGCGGTTAACAACCCAACAACCTTGGCTAATCTTACTATCAAGATAACAGTATTAGCCTAATGAATGGGGATCATGACAGGCTGGATGTAAGCTTAAATTAATCATATAATAAAGGATGGTTAAGCAAATAATATAATAACAAAAGATATATATATATATATATATATATATATATATATATATATATATATATATATATATATATCTCACACTCATATTCGAGTCTATCGCATGATGAATAAACCAAAGGTTCTAGACTTGAATCTAACTCCCAATCCAAAGGCTAGAGGATTGCTCTTCATCATAAAGATCCAAGTAAAGAAAAAAATTATTCATATAATTTGATAATGGATGCCAAAAGAACCTCATCTTGACAAGCCTAATTAACAAGCTTGCCCTAGAGATGATATAGTATTTGTGCCTATATCGTCTTGGATGGCTTCATGATGATGTAAAAATGAAGATCGATCAACAATGTAAAATATACTTCGTCATCACTAAAAAATTCATCAACAAGGTGAAATATGATGTGGTTTCACTTGATACATGCTAAGTTATCTTTAAGAGTCCCTACTTATAAGATTGAGATGTTGTTTACTTTCGATGACCCTAGAAGTATCAACTCTAGAATGATTAATAGAAGTTTCTCATCACTCGAGATCTAATTGATTTGATGGAAGACTTGACATTTGCCGGCTAGTAAAGAGGATGATGAACGAGTGTCAAAACTCATAACACTCACTTCAGCATACAAAGAACTAGATCCTTAATCTAATATGATGAAAGAGACGGAGAAATTAAAAGGGGTAACAATAACCTCAAAGCCCTAAGAAGTCTAACAAAATCCTCGAGTCAATGATGATCAATAATAAAAAGAACCTCATCAAAACAACATGCATGGATGACATGGTCAAGTATAGTGACACCAACCACATCAACGGACTAAAGCAAAACTTCCAACTTACAAATTAAGAGAGAAAAAGCCTTAAAGTAAAATTTAACAGGATGTGAGTCACCTAATTGGGAGAGCTTTGATCAAGGACAATCTCAACAATGCTTAATCTAATTAGCTAACTCTTATTGAAGGATATTTTAAGGCCTTAAAGCCATATTCGACCAACCAATGCTCATATCATAACAATTCTCTTATATCAATCCTAGTCCTAGTAGGACTGTATTAAGGTAGCCTAAATATAACTAAGGGCAGTCATACGGAGAGAATACCATAACACCTAATAGGAGTAGGATTTCCATACGTCAACCCTAAATAAGTCATAATAATATCATAACTTTTAAGTCTTAAATGCATTAGAACTCTTTATACCCTAAAAGCATTAAAATTCTTAAATCCTAAAGATATTATGACTCTTTAACTCTTAACCTACTTAGAACTCCATCCTTTCATCGATTATAAAAAGGAGAGAAAGAGTAGCCTTTGGTAGTAGCAAGGAGACATTAGGATTTTCCAAGTCTAAATTACCTAAAGCAATATAGATCATATCCCCCTCTCGAGAAGTCAATGACTATAGGCTAAAAAAAGACGATAGAAAGTGAGGAAACTATTTGTAAGTTTTATAGCCCTTCTTCTTGTTTATAATCACCTTACTACATAGATCTTTTTCAACTTACTACTAGCTATTAAAGCATTCAAAGGGGCCTTTGGTAGTAGGAAAAAGAAGAAGAATAAAAAATAACCAAGAAGTCTTAAGATTGGCCCTAATTTCAGTTTACATCGAGAGCCGAGAGAATAGGAGTTTAGCAAAGAGTTTTGTTGAATCTCGTATTTTGATGATGAAATCAATTGATAATTGTTTATGATTTAATCTGCGTTTTGAGTGATGCAGGATGCTTCGATCAAGATGAGACAATTAAAGCAAGAAAATCATGTTGGGCTAGAAGAACATGTCAGAAGATTAGACGTCAGGCCGGTGGATCGGTCGACATATCGACAGAAGGCTTCGGGCCATAGATTCGGGCATTGGGCCAAGAAGAGCGGGTATTGCACCTAGGATATCGGAGTTGCGGAGTCAACTGGCCGATTGGGCAATAGGCCGCAAGAGAGGACGATGTGCCGAAGAATCAGACGAAGCGTCGAGGGACCAATGACATGCCGGACAACTTGATTAATGCTTAGTATTAATTGTCTAGATTGAAGTATGTTTTACATGTGCAGGATTAACTACGATGGAAGTAAGACATACAATAGGAGTTGCGCCGGAGTCAAGCCTCTGATCACGTTGGGAGTTCGAGAGTTCGACGGAAGTTCGGACGATCGTTAGAGGTTCTACGGGAACAAATCCGAGAAGTCCAAGAGCTTGCCAAAGAAGCTCATCGGAACTCGCCAAGTGGATCGTTGCAAGTCCAGGAGTTTGCCGGAAGTCTGCCGGAGCATCGCCGAGGGTTCGTCAGATGTTCGTCGGAAGTTCGCCGGAAGCTCGCCGGAAGAAGCGATTGACGCACCAGAGTAAGCTGCAGTATAAATGTCTTAAAATATCATAATTAGCATGATGATTAAGTTAGAAATGGGAGGTGATCCCAATAACTTAATCTTGGGGCAATTGGGCCCTTGACATACCCAAATTGGGCCGGATGGATCAGCCTATTTGCACTCAGATTTCTTGGCCAACGGTGGCACTGCCCAAGAACTCAGGAAAGCTGGGTGGTGGACCCATCCATGTCAGGCGATGGCACCGCCTGAGCTTGGTCTCCGAGTGAGGCTGGGCGGTGGTACCGCCCCTGTCAAGCAATGGTACCGTCCGAGCTCAGTCTCTGAGCTCTGTCAAGTGGTAGTACCGCCCAGTTATGGCAGTAGTACCGCCAGGACCCCAAAATTCTGGGAGATGACACTTTTGAGCTCCAAATTCAAACCAGTTTGCGGCCTATATAAACCTCACCCTTTCATGCATGAAAGTGCATCGAAACTTAGCATTTATTCTGAGATTTTGAGAGCTTAAAAGTGTTGTAAAAGGCTAGAAGTTCTTCTCTCTCTTTTCTTCCAAGTTTTGATCATTCAAGAGAGGAGTGAAAAATCTGTAAAGGTTGTCTCCTAAGCCCGTCAAAAGGAGTGAAACTGTAAAAGAGTGATTGGTCTTCGCCTATTGAAGGAAGGCCTCTAGTGGACGTCGGTGACATCGTCAAAGGAGGAAGCCGAAAGTGGATGTAGGTCACGATTGACCGAATCACTCTAACTCTCGATTTGTATTTACTTCATGCAATTTACATTTACTGCAAATTGCCTTCAATACGCTCTTACTATGCTTTCAAAGCATTACCTTTACGAAATATTTTTACGTCAGAAATGATTTTATCGAAACGAAGTTTTAAACCATCATTATCTTACCGCTGCACTAATTCACCCCTCCTCTTAGTGCCGATCCTGATCCTAACAAGTTCCACCCTCTGGTGATAACTCCTTCCTCAAGTTTCAACAATCAAAACTCTATATCAAAGCTTCGTTCAACTGCTGTGCGAAAACCCCCCCCAAAGCCTATTACCTATTATTTAAACCTAACGAGGAGGTTCTAATTGCGAGAAAGAAAGAGGCCAAAATTAGTAATATTAAGTAAACTACCGAGAGTACCCAGGTGCTATCCAAAGACAACACGTGTTCTTACACATAAATAAGTCAACTATCATATTTTTATTTTTAGTCTTATAATTAATAGGTTAACTTTACAAGCAATATATATTGTTTTCTTTTGGTTTTACATTTATTTGATGATGACAATTATCTTCTCCTCCAAAACTCCCATCGAAAAGATGATATTAAGTCAATAAATTATCCAACCCAAACTCGTATCATTAAAAAGATATCACTATCATAAATACTATTTAGGCTCACAATAAATTTACTCAATTAACTCATATCTAGCCATATGACATCACTCACAATAAATTTACTCAATTAACTCATATCTAGCCATATGATTGACATCAAATACTTATCTTAGAAGTCCAACTATGTCATATCCACAAGCAACTTCAGTTTTTATTTGTCCAATATTTATCGATCTTTATGGTTTATCTTCACAACTTTCTGAACGCCAATAACTAGTAGATTATGAGTGCTTTTGGTCAAAGCTAAGAACTATTATACTGTCAAATATATGGTAGAGTAAAATAAACCATATTTCTTCCAAATAATTTTGTTAGGAGGAACACAAAGATCAAAACCAGTGAGTCAAATAATTTTTTCGCTAAATTTATCTCAAACCATAAAGTATATGAATCACAGAGCAAACTTTGATGCTGGTATAAGATTATAAGATGGTTCCTTTGTGATCGACGTGATCAAGGTTTGAGTTGTGACAAGTCTGAAGCTAACGGTGATTTGCTTCAATTCTGAGATCTTTAGGCCCTTATGGAAGATACTTTATGCTGCTGAAATAACCTTTACATTATCTTCTGCCTTCCCTTACTGGTGATGAATGACACAGCTCACCGGACTAGGAACTGCAGCACTGAGAAAGCAAGCCAAGGCAATGGTTAAGTGATGCTGTAAGCAGTGTCGTCCTGGTGATGAATGGCACGTCTCTGTATTCAACATCTCCGGACAAAGGACTACAGGAGGAAATAAAGCCAATGGAGCAGTCGGTGATGCCGCAAGCACTGTCTTTAACTATTGGAGAAGGATTGGACATGCAGTAAGTACTATGTCCACGCTCTCATTCGTCGTCTATAGCAACGTCAGGCTGTCACCTTCATCGACATCAATTGCAAGATGTGACCGATACCTTCTTAAAGTCGTCAAAACTTATCGCTTTAGAAGCCGTGTTTGTCCCAGTCATTTGGACTTAAAAGACTTTGAGAGATCCTTTTCTTCTCTCTATAGGAAAATATTTAAGAAGACTAATTTGAAACCACAAGCAACGTGAGGCTCATGTGAAGCAGCATTTTCAATTAATCTCGAAGAACTCCGTGAATCACAAAGTAGCTAGAAAGAAAGAGACAGCAAATTACACATTATCAGTCGAATCCTTGGTTAATTTGCTTCGGTTTCTAGCACTCATTGATACAAGGAGTACTATACATCAGACATATCTGTTGCTATCTTGTCGGACAATCTCCAGCGGACAGATTTGAAGAAACTAGGAGTTCGAACTGTGTCTCGAACACAGTGATCCTGCAGCAGCAAAGAATATCAAAGTCCGAGAGTTGACACGAGTGTTCCTCAGATGCTTGCATCTGCGTAATAATAATGATGCAGTCTGTAATGCATTCAGAATATTACTCGTATTTAGTCTTTGCCATGTTCTTTCATTTATCCAAAGAGAAACAGTAAACATATATCCATGCTTCCTCGCTGTCCCTGCAAAAATTTGCCACCGTCATGACAGTTCGAGATCAGTAGCTTTCCATTGTCGCTCTCCACCTCGAACCCAAGTAAGCCATGCTTTCCTGTGAGGTTCATCGCTTCCGTTCTCGTCTTTCATCTCAGATGTTTTAGCATGAGTAAGATGATCTATTAAGCAACCCATTATCTGTTCATGCGGGCAACTGCACGCTCAATGCATAGAACCAATGGGCTTCGGCAAAACCAGACGTCTCCTTTCACGTCACCGCAGGACTTGTACAGGATCCCTTCAATGATGATCATTTTACTCACAATCAACTGGCTTAAGGCAACAAAGGTTAATACAGTATGTAAATATACCAACATACATTGCCTTTAATGAAATCGACGTTTCCGACTGTTGAAATTGACAGAAGAATCAAATTCCCTCGAAGCAAGCTTCAATTTTAGTTCTGATGATATTTCATTTTCAGCGACAAAAGTAATCCTGTTTTTATGTGTTAAAAGGAGGACCGATTTGAACCGCTCTTTCTACGTAGAAATTAATGGAAGCTTTGCTGATCACAGTAGTCTCATGGAAACCATGCTTGTAGATATGTTTTACCATCGTAAAGATAGAGCCTTCTGCTGTCCAACAAAAGGGACAAAAACACAAACACCTACGTAACATGCCATAAGTAAAAAAAAAAAAAAACTACCATACTGTCACGTACTACAGGTCGGACCGACCACAACATAAGAGATTCTACAGATACTTTTCTCCGGCGGAGTGGCCAGTACCGGTACCGGGATAAGTCGGGTCGGCTCCGACGGGACGGTGGTGGTGCTGACTGGTAAGGGGAACACGACCGGTGCCGCCGCGGTGGGCGGCGGACTCCTCTTGGTGCTCGGCCTTCTCCTCGTGGTACTCCGCCTTGGCCGCCTTCTCCCTCGCCTTGGCTCGCTCGTCCGCCGCTTCCCTCTCCTCCGGTGTCCGAGCCGTTGCGGCCTCTGCCTTTCCCTCAGCCTTGCCGGAGGACTCCTTCACCCTCTCCTTGGTCGCGCTGGCCATGTCCTTCACCTTCTCCTTGGCAGCCTGCATCGTGCCTTGCCCAAGTTTACCCTGCGCAGTGAAAGCCGGAGACAACAAGAGACCGTGAAATCTGGTTTCACGTCAACATTGGACCTCATATGGTAGCCAGGAGAGTCTGCTACTCTACGGACAAGGTGACACCTACAATTCCACGTGTAGGACATGCAGATACACTTTACGTCTACAATTTGCACGTTTGCATGGTGCACTGCATTACGTGTATCCCATCATCTGCACACGTCTCGCCTGCACAATTGCTCGTCCTTTTCTAACGATGTCAAGATGGACAAATCCTTGAGCTTTCGTGACAGACAAGTTTCGAATGCATTCCGATTACCTCTTGACTTAACTTATGTGTCCCATAGAGTGGCCCTCTGTAATAGTCATGTTATATGGCCCATAATAATAACAGCCCATATAGCCACTCATTCTGCAAGGAAGCCAGCCTTTTCTCTGTCACGAAAAAAAATAAATCCAATCAATGTCGAAAAGCAGAACACATCGGACGGTCATTCGCAAAGCACGAACCCATCGGACGGTCCCAAACACGCATCAGTTGTTATTTTCACTGACAGAGCCTCCCATCAAATAAATAAGACGGCGTTCGTTATACAAAGATGGTCGAGGGGAGGGAAAGGGTCGGGACGAGGAGAGAACTGCAGGACGGGATAGAGTGGAGGAGAAAGAAAGAATGACGACTTTGTCGCGGGAGGAGGAGGACATTCTGCACTGCTGCGGCAGCAAAAGGTTCGCCAAGGAGATGGCCTTCGCCTGTCGCTTCGCCGACGTCCACCACGCCTTCCGAGTCGCCCGCGACATCTGGTTCAACAAGGTCGCCGCTTGCCTCCTCCGTAGTTCCTCTTCTCATCGTTCTCTCGATTCCGTTGATGACCTCATCTCGCCTTCCTTTCCCTTAAATCTCGTAGGTCGACGTCGCAGGATGGCTCGAGGCCGTCTCGGCTCACCTTGCGATCGGAGCCACCTCTCCGTCTTCTCCCAGTTCGTCCAATTTTTCCTATTTTTTCAACCATTTCTTATTCTGGCTGAAGCCGGCGTCGCTGATTCGATTGTTGATTGTACTAGGTGGAGCAAGGAAGAGCAATCCGCTGCGATGGCTACTGCCACCGATTCCATCTTGCAGGTGATCCTTCGATGCGTTACTGGTCGTTTCGCCAAAATTTTCTCTTGATTCGCTTAAGAACGTCAAACAATTGTTGATTTCTTATTTGCTTTTGCAAATTGTTGACGGAGTGGAATGCTCGGTACAGGGAGAAATTTGGGTTTGTGTTTCCTATATGCACGTCTGGGAGGGGCACGCCACAGATTCTTTCAGAATTAAAGGTTTCATTTCTTCTCGAGGGAAAAAAAAACCAGTTTGGTTATGGTTTCCATTGTGACTCGGGTAAAATTGGATTAGTTTCCAGTTGCTCTTGACAAAAATAGTATTGATGATGTTAATGTCAAGTGCTTCTTAAACTATCTTTTCATTGGAATCTTGTTAGAGCTTACCATGGGATAGGACTAGCCAATGATGTCTGTCTACTATCTCAGCCTAGAAGCTCTTTCCTCCTGTGCTGTGTGTTCCTGTGGTTGTATGTGTATGCAAGGATGGATTCTTGATCTCAAGTTCGAGTGCACCTGAATAATATTGAAAAAAAATAAAGTTTCTTTAAATTTTGGAAATATTTCAGATAAACTTTCTCTATGGTCCCCAAAAAAAGATACCTAAAGCCTTCAACTGGGAGACGTACAAGAAGGAAGAGGGATCAATGAGAATTGGGTACCTCAATGCAGACAATGATAACCAGACAGATGCCAACTTAGCTGTTCACGAGTGTTATTTGACATAAGAGCACTTGAAGATCCTCGCACTAGATAAAGATGATTCAGGGAGCTTG
Organism: Musa balbisiana; assembly: GCA_004837865.1. NCBI lineage: Eukaryota > Viridiplantae > Streptophyta > Magnoliopsida > Zingiberales > Musaceae > Musa > Musa balbisiana. Next base: position 27,193,022 of record CM017191.1, read on the forward strand.
AGAAAGGAGACAGATTGATGATTACAAACCATTGTCTGAAGAAATTTTCATAGAAGATTCAAGGAGAACATCATTTTGAGGTTCAAGCTTTCAGTTTTTCTTCCTATGGCAATACTGACAAACCTTTGTGAATTACAAGTTGAAAAAGTGAAATTAGGAAATTATTTGGGAACTTATGCTAGGGAAAGCTATGCCCATTCTTCTTTGGCCAGTTTATGAATTTTTCATCAGAAAGATCTATTTCCTATACTATTGGCTTGTGGTCTATATATGGTTACAACATGTAGTACTTTTCTAAAGTAAACTACTTTCTTTTGCATATGATGTGATATTTCCATATTTCTCCTTTAACTAACCCGTGGACAAGTTCCAAGGATCTTTAGTGGTTACAGATAGTAATACATATTTCGTTTCTTACTATAACTAGTATGATTGTTAGTATGTTCATAGAGCTAACAGCTATGCTTGAAAGAAATCTGATCATATTTATCAGTAGGCATTGAAAATTATCTATATGTAAGTGTGTAATCTGTTTGATGTTTGGTTTGTTGGTTTTTGTTCAGTCCATTTGAGATGATTATATATTAGTTATTACTCCTAGTCTACCATCTTAGCATCTACTGTTGTTCATACAACCTGTTCTCCTAGTTCTTCAAAAGCCCTAATTACATAGGCTACTTATGTTGTGATGTTAGTGTTTGAACATTTGTCCCCATTGTAGAAACTAATCACTATTGATGTACCTAGCCTTACTCCAACATGAGCAGATTGACACATATTACATTTGATTTATGAGCTTATTGTCTATTGCATTTATTAGTTTTCTATTTCCAGCTGTTCTTACATTCTTCTTTGGCAATTTCTAGATTGTACTTGTTAACCTATTGTATCTACCTTGGTGTAGAAACATGACCTAAATAGGCCTATTGTCTAACTTGAAATAGCTGCTCAAGAGGGAATGAGAATAATTGAATTACGTCTTGGTTGGCTTTCCAAATCTGATGCCGTATCCAACACTTCAGTCACAACTCATTGTCCTGTTAGTTCTTCAACCAAACCAGAAGGTAGTGGCTGCTTTTTCTCTTTTACATGTCAAGCAAGGAAAAGCACTTTTCATTTCTCTCTGTCACAAAGCTAATCATTTTCCAATCACTGTTACATGTATAACAATGTCTGTAGAAGGTATTTGATAATAAAGAAATCACAGTTGGAAAGTGATAAATTAAAATGAGAAACAAGCTTGTCAATTGAGAGATGTATCAGCGGAGATCTCTGTACATGTTGTTACAAAACAATAATGGTTAAGATGAGACAAGGAAATCTATTTTTTAGAGGGGAATATATAACATTGTTAAACTGCAAATTTCTGTGGTTAATCTTGTTCGTTAGTAGAGTCATAGAACCTGCCTAAGAAAACAAAATGTAAGATACCCGTGTAGAAAATTAAGTTTGAACCCGGACTATTACAATAACTTCTCAAGTTGCCTATAACCATTAGGAGTAATCTAGACGAGAAGATAGGATGAATATTTTGGTCAGTGTGGTCGAGCATCTTTTTTATTGTGGCTTCTGGGGAAACAGTATTTGACATATTTAATCACATCCACATGCAGGTTAAGTGGTCTGTTCTCCCTTTTGGGATGTTAATTGTTCTTCCTAATATTTGATGGGGTTTTAACCTTCTTTTTGATTGATGTATGAACTATTCTCTTTATGGTATGCAGTTAGTCCGACCTCTTGATTCACATAAAACTTGGTCTATAAGTGGTAGTCCCTTCTGCTTGTGATCCAAAATTTATTGAGACTTGAAAGAACATCCTCTTAAGTTTGTTTTTTGTACTCTGCATTTTATTGTTTCTTATTAAATGTGGTGGTTCAAAAGCTTTGTTTCATCAATAAGGGTTGTTGTGGCACTTCTGTAATGTTGATATGGTTATTTTCTCTGTTAATGTCATAAATGATTTTGTTGATAGAGTCATTTTCTATGTCAATTTCGGATGCTAGTCATACTCATTGATATGAGTAATTTATTTCACAAGATTGATATCCTTCTAGACTCGTAACTACTTCATGCAACCTCATGCTGTCTTCGATGTTTCCTATAAGTAATGTGGATTGCCCTGGTTCAATGTTCTGAGTCTGATAGATTCCAAATTTATTCTACCTTGAGCTATTCTATTCTAGTTAAGCTTTGAATATCATTATTTCCTTGGTTGCTTCAGTGTACTGATTTGGTCAATGAAGCAACTTCTTTTGCAATGAAAGGTACTTGATTCATTTTTATTATTTTTTTGTAAATGATGTTTAAGTGTAAACTGGGCCCGTGCAGCGTAAGTCACATGTTTTCCATGATTTTTTGCGAGTCAATTAATCTATCTAGCACATATTCAAAGATTTTTGCTGTTTCATCATGACAGCCCACTTTCTGAATCTTTAAAGATCGTTTGAGAATCATTGGAGCACATCTCATGGTTATTCCCAAGATATCTTCCACTCAAACCCCTGAAATTTCAGGTAGCAGCCCTTGCACTCGTCCTCCCTCCTAGATGTTACCCGTGCCTCTCCAGCCTCTGGCATGGATGTTCACCTTTGAGACGTGGAAGGGAGCTCAGCGTCACCCATCGTTTACAAACAGAGAATTCACTGACTGGGTGTTGGTAAGCTCTTCAGTAACAAGCACCATCGATGGCTGCAGTGGCCCTCTGATGTGCATAGTTTACTACATTACTCCTATCTTTTACGGAATAAATTTCAACACCAGTAAATATGCACCCTTTGGCTTCTTTCTCTATGTTAGCATCGTGTTTGAGGTAGACAGAACCAGATAGCAGTATATCAATTACTTTGGAATAATAGAAGCATGTACGCCAAGGTTTTATACTATTTCAATAGGGTCCTAAGATGTGGTCGTGTTGTCCTTTACATGTATTATCGATCATACTTATCTGTATCTCCTCCTCCTCCGGCTTTATTTCCATTATCATCTTTGCTTTCACAAGATGTCTTAATATCATCAGTCAGCTTGTTGCCTGTATGATCTACAATGGTTTCAGCTATTTTTTCTCTTAAAACCCATATTAACTATCGTGACAAACCTAAATCGTGGTGAAACAGACAAACATTGTTCTTATTGAAGCTTCATATGCAACTTGTATCTTGTTTATCATATCAGTCAACTCTTGTTTTTAGATCACTTTTAATACCCTTTCATGAGGTCCTCTATGATCCGTATGGGTCTGGATTTGATGATCCGTCGATTTAATATCACCTCTAAGATAATAGTTTTGATCGAGGAGCTATGTTTTTATTGTAATAAATATAACTTAAAAAGAAAAAAATATAACTTAAAAAAAATAAATATATATTTGATCTGAATTTAAAGTACCTAGAATAGAAAACTAAAGCAAGGAGTTCTTGAACGATAATTATTCAAAAGTTCTTGTGCGATAAGCGAGGATAGATTGCGACAGAACCTGCTTGTTCTCCTTTTTCTTTTTTTTCTCGCACTAATCCGACAGTACCTCTGTTAGGGGTTTGAGTGGAAGATACCTACTGGTTCTGCAATAGTTTTCTGCTGTAGAATTTTAGTTTTCTCTGCAATAGTTTTCTCTCACTAGTTTTCTACTGGTTTGAGTGACAGAACGTTTACTGGTTCTGCAATAGTTTTCTACCGTAGAATTCTAGTTTCCTCTGCAATAGTTTTCTCTCACTAGTTTTCTACTGGTTTGAGTGACAGAACGTTTACTGGTTCTTCAATAGTTTTCTACTGTAGAATTATACATAGACTGTAAGAAAAGGACTTCTTGCTTGCTGATCTCTACTATTGTTGGAGAAGGGCTATTGAGGCTTTCTGCCTCTTCTCCTCTCTTTTCTTTTCTTGCTCTTGGCTAGGAAAATGTTCTAGGCTGGTTGGAAGGCTAGATGGACGGAAGAAGCTGTTGTTTTGCATACTTTTTTTCCCTTCTCTTTCTCTTATTCTCTCCTCTCTTCTCAACCTAAGATCGATTGGAGACTCAAGAAGGCACAAATTGGGATTCTTTTTAGGGGGCTATAACCTGCTAGATTTATAAGATCAAGAGATTCCAAAATCCTAATCTGATTATGACTTCTCCTTACTTGCAACTGCGCAAGTCTTTTATTGGGGATTGCCCTAATCATAGTCCTACTATGATTGGGATTAAGCTGACTTAGGAATGTTTTAGTGGGGTTTCCCTCCATCTTTTAGAGTTGAGGTAGGGGTGGAGTCCTAGTTAGGTTAGGATTTGGAGAGTTCTAATACATTTAGGACATAGAAGTTCACTTGAATCTAGTCTTTGAGCTTGCATTCTAGCTTGACCTTGATTTGGTATGATCAGGATCAAATTGGAGTTTAATTGAAACTCCAATTGGGTCAAATTGAAGTTTGTCGAACTATGCTAGAGTTTCCTTGATTGCAGTTCCCCCAATTAGGGGGTCCACATCTCGTTGAATCTTGCTTTGAAGTTTCTTCTCTCTCCATCTGTATGCTAGAGGTTTTGCTTTGGTTCATTGATGTGGTTAGTGTCGCCATGCTCAACTATGCCGTCTGCATGCACCTTTTCGATTGAGTTCTCCTTATTGCTGATCACTGTTGACTCTAGGGCTTTCTTTCTCTTCTTGGGACTTCAAGCTTGCCGTTACCCCTTCTGGTTGCTCCTCTTTCATCATGTTGGAGGAAGGTTTTGGTTCTTTTCATGATGAAATGAGAGTCACTAGCTTTCGGTTAGCATTTATCATACTCTTTGCTTGGCTGATAGATGTCTAAGTCTTTTATTGAACCAATTAGATCTAGGGTGATGTGGAACTTTCTTTCATCATTCTAGAGTTGATATTTTTGGGGCCGACAAAAGTAAATAACATCTCGATCCCGTAAGTAGGGGCCCCTAGTGATGACTTGGCATATGTCAAGCAGAACTACCTCGCACATCACATCGTCGATGAATTCTTTTGTGATGACAAAGCGTATCTTGCATTATTAGTCGATCTTCATCTTTATATAATCATGAAGTCATCTGAGGATATCGACATGGATGTAGTGTAGTCTCTAAGCCAAGCTTCTTGACCAAGCTTGTCGAGATGAGATTTTTTTGGCACCAGATGTTGAAAATTACGCGAACGACTTCTTGCTTCACTTGGATCTTTATGGTGAAAAGCCTTTCTCAAACCTTTGGACTAGAGGTTGAATTCAAGTCTATAACCTTCAGCCTAGTCGTCAGTGATAGACGGATCTGCGTAAGGAACTGGTGAAAGTTCGATGGAGTCATCGTCCGTGGTCATGGTCATAGTTGACCGACTTTGATCGTTCTTCAATGACTTTTTTGGGAAGAGTTCCAGGTGAACCTTCCAACACTTTTCTCTAGAGTGACTTGCAATTTTACAATGTTCACAAAAAAGATTACTTTGTTTTGAGAAAAAAAGTTTTATCATCCCCGAATTTCTCTTGGGCTTTTGTGTGACTCCCTTTGGCCTTTTTCGCGGGCTTCTCACTGTAAGTATAATTTATTCTCTCAATCATTATCATTATATTGCTAGTAGTTGAAATATCATATGCTTTAAAGAGACTCAACTTTGTATGAATTTATTCATGGATGTCGGTGGTATATTTTATCATTGTTGAATGATCATTGAGGGAGATTTCGAGCATTACCGCTTGTCATCAGAATTCAATACTGTATTCTTGCATGAATTAGTCCTGTCTTTGGCATAAGTAATGTCATTTCGTCTATATTTGAGATACCTTATATGGGAGAATTTTTCTCGTATAAGACTTTTGGATTATGTCCATGACACGTCTTCATCATTGTTGGTTCAAATATATACTTTCCACCATACAAGTGAATGTTCAGTCAATTTGTGTGATGCAAGCATCACCTTATCTTTGCTGTTGTAATCATATAAATCAAAGTAAGTTTCAAGTTAATATATTTATGAGTCTAGTACCTCAACGTTGATCGAGCCATCATAGGAGGGTATGTTGATGCAAGCCTCGACTTAAAAGGGTCGAGTTCTTGTTGTAATGTTTTGCTCGGCAACATCTTCTTTGTAGTTGTGCATCTCGGATGGAGATGACTCTCTTTCTTTTGTTGCGATGTTTTTTGTTCAATTGTTCTTCGCTATTGGGTTGACTTGAGCTTGCATCCATCCTATCATGATCTCCATCTATTAGGCTAATATTGTTGTCTAGGTAGTAAGGTCAGCCAAGGTTGTCTAGGTGTTGGCTACCATCTTGTCGGTGGTTCTTCCTTTGAGTGAGTATGACACGAATTCCAATTCCTGTAACTCTTCTCTAGAAGCTTTGTATCCTTACCTTGTGGTTACCATTCACAGGTAAGGGATCATTGCTTTGGTACCACCTGATCTATATAAGAGTTTAGATTCAATGATTTGTCGATCTGATACCATCACTTGGATGGAAGTTTCAATGGAGTAGTTACGCTTTTGATGTAATAAACACAACTTAAAAAGAAAAAAATAATATACTATTGCTATGAATTTAAAATGCCTAAATAGGAAACTAAAGCAAAGAGTTCTCAAGTGATGATTGCTCGGAAGTTCTTGCACGACAAGCATGAACAAATTATGATGGAACTCTTGTTCCCTGTTCTCTTTTTCTTTCCTCCTCTCACCAATCTGATATCACCTCTATTTGGGTCTATGGAAGGGGTTGATTCTATCGTAGTTATTGCTACATCTTTGGATGTTGAAAACGAAAACGAAGACAAAGCTGCTGGTTCTATGATGGTTTTTTGCTGCAAAAATACTATTGCAAGTTGTAAGAAGAGGACTCTCTGCTTGCTGATCTCCGCTGCTGAGGCATTCTTCCTCTTCTCTTCTTCTTTTTCTGCTATTGCTCTTAGCTAGGAAGCTGTCCTAGGATGGTTGGAAGATTAGATAGATGGAAGATGGGCGTTATTGTTGTCCTGTGACGGTGGAAGTTTTGTTTGCAAGTTTTTCTCTTTTGTTTCTCTTCTTCTCAGCTTAAAGCTAGTTGGGCACTCAAGAGGGTAGGAATTGAGATGCTTATAATGGGGTTGCAACCCCTTAGATTTATAGGATTGAGGGAGCTCAAAGCTCTAATCAAATTAGGACTTCTCCTTGATTCTTTGCCATCGCAAGAGTTTTTTATTAGGGCTGCCCTAGTTGGCTAGGGGTTATCTTAATTCTAGTCCTACTAAGATTGGGGTTGAGCTGACTTAAGGATGCTTAAGATGGGGCTTTCCTCTCTCTTTTAGAGTTAAGATTAGGGTGAAGTCCTAGCTAAGTTAGGACATAAAGAGTCATAGTGCAATTAAAATTTGGAGAGTTCTAATTCATCTAAAATTTAGAATTGACTTGAATATAATCTTTTAGCTTAGATTTCAGTTTAACCTTGATTTGATTTGAACAAAATCAAATTAAAAGCTGATTAAAACTCCAATTGAGTCATATTAGAGTTTGACTTAAACATAATCCCTCATCACTCTACATAGAATTTTTTTTTTTCACTTAAATACCCTGTGATCAGTTTAGCTACTAGTATGATTGGTTTCCCTTCACTTGATTCTTTGATCTACAAGATGTTGCAGGTGGATTATGAGAATCTAGAATCCTCGCTCTTTAATATTGTAGAAGCTTCGAGCCTTTCACCAGTGCAAAAATCGGATGGTTGTGTAATGATACTCTGAGTTGCCGAGGCTAGTGTAAGGTAACATTCCACCCTAAAGATTGTCATACATATCATTGTGCAACAGGTCCACAGACTGAGCAATGTGTTGACTTGGGGAACTATCCCCACATTACTGGTGAAAAGCCTGGTTGATTTCTATTTTTCAATTTGATGTGAGGTGAAGAAATAGACACCCTAAAGATGTAATGGTCAATTGTAATTGTCACTTACGGTTTATTACTTGCGTGGTTTACCAAAATCAATGGATGTGAACATGTTGATGTCAGTTTGGAGAAAAAATTAGGACTGTTCTTAAACATATTGTGGCCTTATCAGCTATTATTCTCTTCTTATAATAGGTTTTCTTCTATTTTGTACCATGACAAAATGGATATGAATTGGGTCTTCTTGACGGTAATTCAAGGATGAACAGTAATTTACTTCATAGTTTTAGTATCTGCAGTAATCTTGGTTCTTCTTAGTAGAAAAAAAAGAGTATTTTTCAAAGCCAAGAAAGAAATATTTAATATTTTTCGCTGTTTTGTTTTCTTTTGCGTTGATCTCTCTCTCTCTCTCTCTCTCTCTCTGTGTGTGTCTCATCTTGTAAAGCAAAATTTGGCCTCCCATCACGGCTTGAAACACTTGTGATTTTTAATTGGAACGAATGTGATTCTTGACGTTGGTCTTTGCAGGAAAAGAAATGTTATCTTGTGATTGTGTTGATCACTACGAATACAGCCCTTTGTATTTGATGTAACGCTGACAACCAGACAAAAGGAGTTTATTTTTCTTTTTGCATTTGGGATGTAAAAAAGTCTTTCTTTTAATATGATCCGAAGTCAAAATAAAGATAAGATGGAGAAGTCAAATTATTAGGTGCCCTAAATATAATATATTAACCAAACAAACTAATCATTTGTTGTCCTACTCCTTTTATTCCCCTTACAATTTAATAATGATGCTAAAGAAGTCCGTATCTTCTCGAGTAACACAAACTCATTCGAACAAGAAGATATGTTCTATAGGCTTTTACAACTATTTTCTCGAGTTCTAAAAAGACAAGACACAAAAGTTTGGTTGATGACAGAGATCCGACACCACTCACAGAATCTTTATTTTCAGTTAAAATAAAAAATTCCTTTGCTGAAAAACAAAAAAAAACACACACACAGCAGCTGCTCATTACAAAACATCACTGTCTGCACCAAATGAGTGCAAGATGCCAAAGCTCATCTGCAGACTCAATGGACCACTAAGCTCCCGAGCAATGTAACAACGTGGTGTCATGTAGAAGCTACCAGCGAGCTGAACAGAATTCCAGAGGTGTCGAACGCACACACGTCACAGGTAACATTTGCATCTGTACAAAAGCCAATGATAGGAGAAACACCATCAAAGATTGATGCCAAATGTATGTGAAGAACATTGTAGTTGTTCTTTCTAAATGAATGACCATGCAAAGGACCAAAGACATGACATCGCAGTTCGATCTTACAGACAAGTGAGTGTATTGGAACCCAGAAAAAAGAAGATCAAGCTTACAGTAGAACAAAACCAATGTACAAGAACCAGAAGGAATCAAGGGGGGTTCCTGTTCTTTAATGGATGCCATGCCTGCCTTTTCATTCTTCCTCCGAGGTGGTCGTACATAATGAGCACAGCCAAAACCAGAATCCTCTTGGCCTTCTTGCCTGTTCAACATTCGCCGTCCTCCCTGAAACCAAATCGGCCATGTACTGAACCACAGCCTGCCATGCAAATCGGATTTGTCATCAGCATCAAATGATTATTCAAACGATGGATAGAAACTAACATCCAAATTTTAGGTATACCTGAGCTCCCAGCTTAACCACATGCCTCGGTGGTACTTCCAGTGGAGTCTCATCCGCATTGAACACTCTAAGCTTTGACAGAAGTCTGAAAGAATCAGGCAGTGTCCTTATCTGGTTGCTGCTTATGTCCAGCTCTTCTAGCATCTCTAGATTTCCAATTGATCGGGGTAATGCCGTCAAATCTGCAAAGTTCCTTCCAACATCTAACTTCACTAGACTAGTGGCAAAACAAAGGCTCTCGGGCATCGACTCAAGCTCGTTGAAGCTGACGTCGAGTTCTTTCAGTTTAGAAAGTGAAGCCATAGTGGTCGGTAAGGATTTGACTCTATTATAGTGCAATGTAAGGATTTCCAAGCATTCAAGCTTTCCAACTGCTTCAGGCAGTGCTTTTAAATGATTGAAGTCCAGTCTGAGCTCAACGAGCGCAGAACATGACCCGATAGTGTGAGGAAGCTCTTCCAGCTCATTTGTCTCAACATTCAAGCTTCTCAAGTTTGTCAGGTTTCCTATTGTCTCTGGGAGCACAGACAGCTGGTTCGAACTCAGATCAAGATTGGCTAGACTCGTAAGATTCCCAAATGTCGAAGGCAGTGATTTTAGTCGATTTGCATGCAAATCGAGATCAACCAAATTGGATAGTTCTCCAAATGAGTCAGGCAAGTTTATCAGCTGGTTTGAGTGGATATCAAGCTTTTTTAAGGACCTCAGGCTTCCAATAGATGTTGGAAGTGCCATGATTCGATTCTCCGATAAATTCAGTTCAACAACATCTTGCAGTTTTCCAAGCGAGTTTGGAAGCCACTCAATCTGGTCCATCAACTTGCCCTGGAGATCAAGAATTCCAATTCCTTTCTTTGCTGAAGTCTCGATTAAGCTTGCCACTTGGATGAGACTTAACTTTTTTGTGTCACCATTAGCTACAGGCATAGTAGGGAAGGATGAGCATAGGACCATGGAGATATCATCGGCTTTAAATATAAAAACATAAGCAATATTATTTTCTCAGCCATTATCTACTTTTAAGTATGGCAAACCAAGAATTATGAATATGCTGCGTGGAGAAAAAATATATTTTGCATCACATCAAACATAATTGAGAGTCAAGGCTTGAAAAAGAAAATATAATCGAGAGATGCACATTATTATTCTAAAGACAAATTCTTGAAGCTTTTATCAACCTTTATTTTCTTGCAGTGCATCATGAATAAGAATGTTATGTTTGCTCTGACAAAATGAGGAGAACCGAAAATAGCAACTCATTAAGATAACCTTTATGTTCTCATCAACAAGGAAACTATCATACTACTAATGTCAAGAGGTCAAAGCTAGTGATAATTATATGGTTGATATTGAAGGACAAGGATTGGGCCAATGAAACTTGAATACTTAATTGATTGCAAAAATATGATAACAAAAAAGGAAAAGAAACCTGAACCTTTGTATTGTTACCATATTTTGACCCTCTGTGCCTAATTCTCCACAAAAATCAAGTAACCCTGTGGAGCAACAAGTAGAAAAGGAAGAATGATCTGACCTGAAGGGACTTCAGACATTGAGGAGGAATGAACAAGCACATGGGAAACATCTTGGTCCCCCTTCTCATCCGTCTCCTCCTTGACCGAACTCAAACACCTACGAATTCTAGGCACCTCCACGTTAAAATCAGCCTTGAATTCCTTCTCCTCACAGACTCCTCCACCTTCCTCTGATGAGACCAGCTCGGAAGCCCTCTGTATGAGCTCGTCAAACACCTGGAACCTCTTATCCAGCTCCACCACAGTCATGGCCTCCCTCCTCTGCTCCTGGCCCTGCAACAGGATCAAGTTCTTCCTCACCTCCTGCAGCACAAGGAAGAGCTCCTCTGGAACATCCGGGGGCTTCTGGATCTTGCCAATTTCCCCAATCCTCGCCTCCTCTTCACTGTCTGCAGTTCTGATCACAGCCATGGCTGCCTCCACTTCCACTATGGAAGGTCTTGGTGGCAGGGACCTGTAGATCCTCATGATCTCCTCCACAGCCTCAACCACACCAGGAGGCCTTGGCTTCGATGGCGTCCCCATTGCTTCTGAATTCATCTGCTCTCTCTCTCTCTCTCTCTCTCTCTCTCTCTCTCAGAACTCAGAAAGACGAGAGAAAGAGACACTCGTGTGGCCCAATGGTGAGTCGATGGGTTTTTAAATGTGGGTTCAACGAGAAGGAGATGGTTTTGTTATCAGCGTCGTTCGAGGTGGTGTGTTCTTGCTTGGTTGCAAGGATCCAACCCATGGGCCATTTGGCCTTGTGGATTGCATGAATCTTTGTTTATTTTAATGTGTTGGGGGGAGTCTTCAAAATAAAATAAAATCCATGAATCGAATTTCTACAACAGATGTGATAATACTCTATTTTGGTCTAATATCGAAAGTAGGTTAGATTAACTTAGGACAGGAAAGTTGTCCTAATATTATTTAAGTTTTTTAATTAATTATTCAGAATTAACGAAATTAATAGGTTGATTATCCTATATATATATATATATATACGATAAATATTTCAGATAAATGTTTGAGTTATGTGTAAGTGCATGGATTCAGGTTTTCAGTTTTTTTTACATCTCATCACCGGCTGTTTTTCCTTGATTTCCTAAAATAAGAATCCCATATTAGGATTGTGCCTTATTAGATTTATTCATTTCCTTAAATGGGCAACCTGATTAAGGAAAACTCAATAATGATTGATTTTTATTTCAGTGATTACAAAAATATATATTAGGAATGAAATTAATTTATTACGTAATTAGTTCAAAAATTATTGATAAATTATTTCTCTTAGGGTGGCCTCTCTTCCTCCTCGCTTGCGTGCAAAGATCCTCACTTGGGTTTTCTTCTTTTGTTTGATTTTATTTTGTCGATGATCCGTTTTTCTCTTATAATTTTATTCTTGTTTATCTTTCTTTTATAATTTAATTTTATCATAATAATTAAATGAGAAATGATACCTTTTATTGACCTCATATTCTTTATCGATTATGATTTGTGATCGTAGGTTTTCCCTTGATTTTTTATCTACTATGTTTGTTTGGTTTGGATTTTTGATGGTTTGCTTTGATTTATAGGAAATATGTGATATGCCCTTATTTTACGTTAACAAATTTGAACTTCAAAATCCAAAAAATCTGTAATATACTCTTATTTCATCTTTTCGATTCGAGGTAGAAATATCCACACCCAATCTAACCAATATGAGCAGTCGTATAAGTTGTCGCCATGCATCATTGGGCTTGATGGATCAAACAGGCAACATATGTCATTTAATGAGAATAATATCCCTTTTGAATTTACAACATGTGTCATTTTAATTAATAAAATTAAAATTTAAAAAATTTGAATAAGACGATCAAAGAAAAAATGAAAGATATCTCAAATATAACCTTTCACATTCCCATTAAAATCAAACATTTTATGATAAGGCAAAGAAGCCAAATATTAAACAATCAACTAAAATGAAATGATCTAATAAGTTTTATGTTGTTAAAAAATATTTGTAAGGCTTATTTCTTCTAGATCATTATTGAATTTTAGATTTTGATGAATAAATATATTGTTAAAATAAGTAATGCATGAAGTACTTAAACCATAAAATTAAATTATCGAATAGTCAAATATCAAGCTAAAGAGTCGAAAGTTATATCAAAAAATTATTATGTTAGAAATTGGATATTAGACAAAAGGATTAGTGACGTATCGAAGATGAAATTTTGAGTTAGTGGTTCGAGCATTGTGTTGGAAGGATCGGATATCATATCAAAATATCAAACACTATGATAAATCTACATATTGAAGGATCGGGCGATATGTCAAAAAAATAGAATGATTTGTTAGATGGTTAAACAAAGTATTAAAAGATTGAACGACATGCCAAAATGAATATTGAATTGGTAACATATACATCTCCTTTATAGATGCTGTCAATAGATTAAAAGTATTTGACAAAAGTTACATTAGAAAGAAAAAGTAGTTTATAAGGAGACTCAAAATAATATAGGATAAATTAAGTGAGATAGAGGTGGAAGAGCAAATCAACAAAAAAAAAAAAAACATGATATTATTTCTTAATGACTTTAAATAATAAGGTATTTGAGTCTTTATCTCATGAAGAATTACTTGAAGCATTACATAAATTATATAATAAATTAAAAAATTAATAAAAATATAATTCATTAAAAAGGATCATGTATTATTTACTAATGAGTTTGATACATTAAAAAATATGCATGATAAATATATGTCAATATTTTATACTTTTTACACTAAATGTGAAAATTTAGAATTATTTTATCTTAAACTTAAAAAGGAGCTATTTCAAAAATCTTTACAATTGTATGATTTAAAAAGTATAAAAAAACTTAGAAACTCTTAAAAAGAATACTGGTTAAAGGAATCAATTGATAGCAATGATATAATAGAAATTCCTAAAAAGAAAATTATATTTTTTTTATAAACATTAGAAAAATTAGAAGTTGAAAATAAGTCATTTGATATGAGTCTTGATAAATAAGATAATATATTTGGAAAAGAAGGTATTTGCATTCATTATAAGCCAAACAAATTTTTAAAAGAATCTTCATATTATATTCATACATTATGTAACTTTTGTGAAAAATTATCCATTATGCTTATTACTCTAGATTCACTATTCATGCTCCCGTAGAATGGTTATCTTAAATTACTCTAGATTCCTAATGAAATCATAAATTATTTAAAGTCAAAAGGTAAAAAAGAAATAGATCTAATCATAAAGAATCCAAAGTTAAATGAATGCTTAAAGTAACCCTCTCTTTTTTATATGTATATCTTCAAACAAGACTTAAGAGTAAAATATAATATCTTAATAATGAATAGTCAGGACATATTATCAAAGATTCTATAAGCTTTTTAAAGCTTACTAGCAAAGATAGATGATATGTTATATTCAAATATAGTAATAAAAAATTATTGACATAAAAAATATTAGCAACGAATCAAGTCTTTTGATTGAAAATGTATTTTTGATAATTAGTTTGAAATATAATTTAATAAGTATTAGTCAACTTTATGACAAAGGATATGATGTTAAATTTAAACCTCATGCTTATATTATAGAAATACCAAATAAGAATAAATTCTTAACTATTTTAAGAAGTGATAATATTTGTACTATTTATCTTGATGACTTTCATAATGTAACTTATTTTTCAGCTTTGAATGATTATATATAACTTTTGTATAAGAGACTATGATACGTTAGCATGAAATTGATTTCTCAAATTGGAATTTAAAAAGTTGTAAGAGAAATACCTAAAATAAAACTTGTTAGAGATAAAATTTGTGATGCATGTTAATTAGAAAAATATATAAAGAATAATTTTAAACATAAAAACTATGTATCTCCAGACCATTACTATTTTACATGAACTAATTTAGACCCATTGATATCATAAGTTTAGAAGATAGTAAATATACATTTCTGATTGTTGATGACTATAGTAGGTATATTTAGACATACTTCTTGTTATATAAAAATAATTATTTTATTTTTTAAATTAAATTTTATAAATAATTTAAAATAAAATTTTGTTATGATTATTTATTCAAAGTGATCATGGTGATAAATTTAAAAATTATAATTTTTAGAATTTTATGATTCAAATGGGTATGATCATAACTTTTTAACTAAACTTACATCAAACTATAGTTGTTGAGAGAAAAAATAAAAGCTTACAAGAGATAGGTAGGATCATGCTCAATGAATATAACTTAAACCAAATATTTTTGGTCAAAATTCTTAACATAACTTGCTATATCATAAATATGATCCTTATAAGGTTTTATTTATCTAAAATTTCTTATAAGTTGTGAAAGACTCAAAATTTCATATTTTAATGTTTATAATTGCAAATATTTTATTTTGAATGACTAAATTATCTTAGGCTAATTTGATACTAAATCTAATGAAGATATTTTCTTGAATACTCTTCTATTTCTAAAGCTTATATTATTTTTTATAAATATTTTTAAACTAAGAAAATTGATTTTAATGATGATTATTTTGAACTTAGAAATTTGAATTTAAGTGATAATTCTATTTCTCAAAATAACTTGGATATTTCTATTTTGGAAAAAACCTTACCCAAAAAATGAAATTACATAGATGCATATCCTAAGAAGCTAATTATTATATATACATCAAATGGTATTCAAACTTATTCATCTTTAAAAAATATATATATAAATATAATTTTTTTCTCTCAACTTGAGTCTCGATACATTGATGATGCTTTTAAAATAACTCACGGGTCTCAATAATGCATAAAGAGCTAAATCAACTTGAGAGAAGTAAAGTTTGGATGCTTGTTTCTAGATATTGTGATCATCTTGTAATTGATACTAAATAAATTTTTAAGAATAAATAAGATAAGTAAAATTTTATAATTTAAAACATGACTAGATTAGTGATTAAAAGTTTTAACTAAAAAGGAGGTGTAGATCATTAAGAAACCTTTGCTCATATGACTAAATTTGAAATCATAAGAATTTTTTTATCTATGCTTATTTTAAAAATTTTAAACTATTTTAAATGGATGTTAAAAGTATTTTTCTTAATAGTTTTATTTCAAAAAAAATTCATATCAAACAACTACTCATATTTAAAAATAATTTTTATTTGAATCATATTTACAAGTTGTCCAATACTTTTTACGAGCTAAAACAAGGCCCTAGAGTTTAGTATAGGATACTTAGTTTTTTTTAAGTCAAAATAATTTTTTAAAAAATAAGATCAATACTATATTATTTATTAAATATTTTAATGATGGTATTCTTATTCTTCAAATTTATATTAGTGATATTATTTTTATTTCTAAGAATGAGACCTTATGTGAGTTATTTGCTAAGAGTATTAGTCAAGAACTTAAAATGAACTTAATGAGTAAATTGATATTTTGATTTGGATTATAAATTAAATAATTTAATAATAAAATTTTTATTAGTCAAAGTAAGTATACCTAGAATCTACTTAAGAGATTTATCATAAAAAACTTGAAGACTATCAATATACCAATAAATATATCTATAAAATTGGACATCGATAATGATGATGAATTTTTTGTTCAAAACATATAAAGATATGATTATTGAAAGTTTATTGTATCTCACTACTAATAAACCTAATATTATATTAGATATTTGTGCTAATTTCCAATCAAATTGTAAACAATTATACTTTAAGGCTATAAAAAGAATATTTAGATAATTAAAGGGAACTACCTCTTTGCGACTATGATATATTAAATTTGATAATTTTGATTTGATTATATATATTGATGCTGACTTTGCATGATATAAAATAAATAGAATAAGTACTTTTGGAACTTATCAATTCTCAGGCAAATGCACTTATTTCTTGATCATCCAAGAAGCTAAATATTTTATGATAGGTGCACATAGGTAATTTAGATAAAATATACCTTAGAAGACTATGAACTTTACTTGAAAAATATTCCTATAAAGTATGATAATATTAGTACAACTTGCTTGAAAAAAATCTTATTCAACATTCTCGAACAAATATATTGACATTAGATATTTTTCATTAGGGATCATGTTAGCAATTATAATATATCTTTCGACTTTATTTATACAAAATATCAATTAGTAAATATCTTTATTAAACTCCCAAATGATAAATAATTTAATTTTATTAGAAGATAATTAGACTTATTAAACCTATTTAAATAATGCTACAATGGCTTTAATTAGGTTATTGGTCAAAAAAATAGAAAAGACATATGGTAGTAGCACTGTTAGATCTAGCGGTACCACTGCCCAAATGATATCCAAAGATGGTAGCACTATATAAGGTTGGCAATATTATCGCTAGAGATTTGCACCAGATCTAATAAACTTAGGGTTCAATAGCACCACCATAAAACCTAAAATACTTTCTCCTCATCCTAAACCTTCCTCAACTATAAACCTTTTCCACAATCCTTTTACACCACCTTCCTCTTAATCCTCCATCTAGTTCTCTTCCTTCTCTCCACTTTTCAAAAGCTAATGACGATTCCCTCCTCAATAATAAAGCTCTTATCATTTCTAAACAAGTTCAAAGATTTTGCATACAAGAATAGTCTATCAATCCTACTCTTATTTTTAAATTTATAGTTTATTTTTATTTTTATTTCTATAATATATTATAGTTCTTATGACACTTAGAAAATCTTCAATGGATAAAAGAAAGAGGAAAACAAATGAAATTTATGGTATTACCCTATTTGATACATTTGAATATGCTAAAAATTTCTACAAATTAAAGTATAGGATAATTCACAAAAGCAAATATATCAACGTAGAAGATTTAGGAGATTTAGAGACCATCTAATGATGCATTATCTTAAATATATTTTTTATTTTCTAAATTTATGAATCAATTTACTAAGAATGTTTTACAATAATGTGCACATAGATAAAAATGATATGTTCTCGACCTATATTCTAGGGCATTTATTTCTATCACAGATGGTATGATTTATGGCATTTTAGGCTTCAATAAAAAAAAGTTGAGGATGTTTTCCTCGAGGATAGTGGGACATTGAATCTATTAGAGTCACATATCATGAAGTTGATAGCACTATTTTTTAAAATCTTAACCTATCTAACCTTTTTAAAAATTATGAGACCTTATATCATTTAACTCTAAATTACTTTATCACATTTTGATTAATATTTTATTTCATAAATAATATAATCCTATTAAATTTAATATTTTGAAAATAGATACTATGTTTTGGATCATGATAGAGTGTGATTATTGCTTTAGATAGTTCATTCATCAAAACATAATTGATATATCTAAGAATAATATAAGGTCTGATTGTAAAAAATTTGCATATTCATAACGTAGCCATACCAAGAAATAAACAAATAATAAAGCAAGATAAATTCAATATCATTAATAAGAATCTATTAAGAAGGTTGAGGTATTCTATAATTAATGAAATATATACTAGATTACTTAAGAGAATTGACTCTTCTTAAGTATGTCTTGGATGCACCTATTGATAAGAACAGTCACTCTCTTTCTACTAGTTCGAATATATCAAGTATACTTTATTTTCTGATTTAATAGTATCTTGACCTACTTGATGACCTTGAGTTTCGATAGAATTAGATTTTGACTTAGATGTAATATCTTCATTAATATTTTGATAGTTTTGATGGATATTTTTATACTTTGTTTAAACATTTTGGACTATTATCACTATTTTTTCTTTTTATTGATGATAAAAGGAAAAGTATAGTAACTTATACTTTTACTTAATTTCTACTTGTCTTTGCTTTTGCTTTAACTTATATGTAGAATAAGGAGAATTAACTCATATTTAACTTCTGATGTTTTTGATGGTTATATAACTTATGTTTAACTTATTCTATACAAATTAATAACTTAGCTTATCCTTTGTTTATAACTAATGGTTAATATTATATTTTGATAATAATTGAATATTATACTTTGAAATTCAAAATTTGACTGTATATTGATATTTGAGTTTGAAATGATTAAAACAAGAGCAATTTGAATTTAAGATAAGCATTTAAAAGTGTGTGTATATATATATATATATGTATATATATATATACATATACATATATATACATATATATACATATATATATGTATATACATATATATACATATACATATACATATATATATATATACATATACATATACATATACATATATATACATATACATATATATACATATATATATATATATATATATATATTTATATGCATATATATATATATATGTATATATATTGATTGTCATCATAAAGAAGAGAGATATTGTTAGATCTTATATTTTGACGATAAAAATTAATTGATAAATTTGATGAACAAATGTATTATTAAGATAAGAGAGCAAGAAGTAATTTGATTGTAGACTTAGACCATCAAATGACCAAATGTGGAGTTGAAGAGCTAAAAATTATATTGAAAGCTTATTCTAGTAGAAATTAGATTTCGACCCAAAAGATTGGTTGATATTCTAGCGATCGGATTTTGAACAACTAGTGAAAGTATTGTGCTACAAGAATAAGATATGATATTGGAAGATCAAATGTCATAGCAAAATTAGCATATTGAAGGATTATATACTAGATAATAGAAAGATATACCAGAGGTTCGGGCAAAGTATCAAAAAATTGAATGACATGCCAAAATAGTAAACAACATGCCGAAAGCTTTGAAAAAGTATCAGATAAGTAGTTGATGAGTTATGGTGAGATCATTTTTAGACTAATTTAAGTTAATACTTAGTTGAATTAGAACCTAAGTTTATACCAGTCAATAGGCTTAAGTTTAGGTTATAATTAGGCCCATTAAAAGGCCAAACACGTAGCCTAAACTACCTAGAAGTGGTTGCATCGCTAGACTCAAGTGGTAGTACCACTTAAGTCAATAGATAAGCACTAATTATGCTTTATCAATAATTATGACAATGGTATCATCTATGACAGTAGTAGTATTGCCTAGGGTGATAATGGTACCATCTATGGTAATGTTAGAATTATCAAAGTATAGTTTTGTGAATTCGTATCAAAAGTTACAATTGTAATATCTTATAAAGTTAATGGTAGTGTCTCCTATACTAAAAAATTTTAAAAATTTAAAATTTTAATTTTATTTTTAAAGCCTTTTAGTGGCTATCAATATCTCACTCTGGCTTGATTGATTAAATATAAATTTTTAAGTTTATAAAGTATTATAAATCTCTCTTTGAATATTGTTTGAGTCCTTTTTTCCTCTTGAGTTTAGTTGTGATTGTAAGTAGTATAAGGTGAGAGCTCTCTTATAAAAAAATTAAGTATGTAGGTTTTCTTTTAAGTTTATAAAAAATAAAAAGATTATCAAGGATTATTAATCGTCACCTGTTAGAAGTAAAATTGATAGTGAAGGTCGATAGCCTTAAGAGAAAAAAATTATGCATAAATATAGATTAGGAAGGCCGAACAATGCTACTATTATATTAGAAAATGTTTATGCCATGATGCTATAAGATGTTTAAATTTCTAATATCATGGTATTAGTGATCGTATTAATATCTTCTAAATTTTTCTTATTATTATTTAATTATAGTGCCACTTATTCTTTTTTATCTATAAATTTTGTTAAGAAGTATAAATTTTATCCTTAGATGTTCAATTATCCATTGATATTCCATTGAAAATTATAAAATTTCAAATTCTAAGCAAGGTTAAAATTAGTTTTCATGGCTACTCTACCAACATTTAAGGTAAGCACTTATTAAGGAAGGGATGTAATATTATTTAGCCACAATACTAAACCTTAAGCAAGGTAATATAAACTTGGTTAAAGGAATTGAAGGAGCAATTATAAGAATTACTCAATAAAAGTTATATTAGACCCAGTGTCTCGTTTGTTTTGTTTGTAAAAAAACAAGATGAAAGTTTCAGACTTTGTATTTATTATCATGACTTAAATAAAGTATAAATATTCATTATTTATTATCATAACTTAAATAAAGTTTTAGAGTTTGTATTTATTATCATGACTTAAATAATGAATAGATATTCATGACTAAAAATTAATGATTTAAAAATAGAAGATGCACCTAAATCTACCTTTTAAATCAGATATGGATGCTACAATTTTTTTCTTTTACCTTTTGGATTAACTAATGCACTTACAATATTTATGAATCTAATAAATAGAATTTTCAAGGCATTTTTAGATTTTTCATTGATGATATTTTTGTGTATTCTATAAGTAGACTAGAAAACATATTTGAAAATTATTTTATAATTTCTAAGAGATCACAAGTTATATGTAAAGTTTAAGAAATATGCATTATAGTTAATAGAAGATCACTTTCTAAGGTCATCTGATTTCTAAAAAAAAGAAATTTCAATCGAAGTGAGAGATGTTGTTAAGTATAATCAACCTACTAATGTATCCAAGATCTATAATTTATTAGGATTGCTTGGCTATTATATAAAGTTTGTAAAAGAATTTTCTTGTATTGTCATACCTTTTAACTTATTTGACAAAGAAAAGAACTAGGTTTGAATGGTGAGATGATTGTAAAGGGAGTTTTTAAGAATTAAGAAGATTGGTATCTGCTCCTATTTTTGCTATGCCATTTGGCAAAGGCATGATTGATGTGTTCAGATGCAATATGAAAAGGTATAAAACTTATATTTTAAGACAACTAAAATTATATAATGATCTTGAGTTGACAATAGTACTCTTGGTTTTAAAAATATAAAGAAACTATCCATATGATGATAACTGTAAGATATTTATCGACTATAAGAGTTTGGAGTATATTTTTGTTCAGAAAAAACTGAACTTAAGATAAAGAAGATGGACTGAACTAAAAGATTATAACTTAATTATAAATTATCATCCTAATAAAGCAAATGTTGTTGTTGATGGTATAACTAATCTTGTAACTATGATCACCAATCAAATGCATATTAAAGTTAGGAATTAGTGTATATTTGGCATTCACCAGAGGTTCAGATTGCTAATCGTACCATTCAACCAACTTTAATAGAAAGAATTAAAAAAACTTAGGTGAATGATGCTGAACTAAAATTCAAGATGATTTCAAGGCTATATCTCAATTAATCTTGACATGAAAAATTGAAATAATAAAAGAAACTTATAACACAAGCTATACAAGACACCCAAGTGAAACTAAGATGAATGGCGATATAAAAATTTTTTTTAGTGAAATATCATGAAAAGAGTGTAAAATTTGTTTCTAAATATTTTGCTTATTAACGAGTAAAATTTAAGCAAAAAAGTTATATACGTCATTAAAATCTTATGATAAAATTTAATAGGAACAAGATATATCTATGGATTTTATGATAAAATTACCAATGACCCATAATGAAAATGATGTTATTAGAAAATTATTGATCGAAGTTACCAAATCAAGTCATTTCATTGCTATTAGAAACTATACTTCATCAGAAAATATAATAAAATATATTAAAAAAATTATTAATAGTTACAAGTGCTCTACAAGCCAATCATGTGAATGATAGCACGTGTAACACATTATTGATATATTATGATGTCCTATAATGAGAATTGGATCATAATGAGATAATGATAATGAGACCAATTTACCTATAAATACAAACTCCAAATATTTTCGATTATAGGTTACTCGAGAGAGACATCAAGATAGTCAGACAAACTAGTGTGCTGTATACCCGTCCATATGATAGATACAGCTAGTCTCATAGTCACTTATGTGAGGACACTATGGGTATAGTACAGGTTCTCATTAGAGAATAAATTCTCTGATTAATCTGCTCATGGAATGTTAGATGGTTAATGATACCTCATTGTTGGATAACGATTTCAGAATCATAGTTGTGTGTCTAGTCCCTATACTTAAGACACTAATGATATCTTGTATAAGTACTTTACTCTTTGATACTGGACAATAGGTCTAAAAGTTCTAGATTTAACATAGTTGGTCATCGAAAGTGGTAGCAACCTTAAGATGGCAAGTGAGTATCGATAGAGAATCATCCACTTTTGATGTCATGAGAGGAATATTCTATGAGTTCTCGCTCAAGCAAATCCTTGGCTAAGGTCATTTGGATTGAGAGAGAAAGGAGATCTCCGAGAGAATCCAATTAGAGCAAGACTCAAGTTGATTTCATATGGGCCTGACAACACCATGCCCGATATATAGACTTTGGGATATTAAATGGATGAGAGACTATAGATACATAGTAACTGAGAGCAAATATATCCAATAGATTGGATTCTCTATATCGTTTGGAGAATATATCGTAGTGACCTAATACGTCCATAGACGATGAGTCGAGTAAATTATTATAGAGAAAATAATTCACTAAGTCAAAGAATTCTGATATGTGCAACTCACGACCAATATGATATTAGGCCTAGAGGGTCACACATATATAGTAGGTATTGCAATGAGTAGATGTTTCGGTGAGATATCCGTTGAGCCCTTATTTTATTAGATATCTAATAAGCTTATGTATTATTGGATTATTTGGGTGAGACCCAAGAAGAGCAAATAGTAATTATTGGAAAGAAATTCATTAATCCAAGAGGCTTGGATAATTGAATAGAGATCCAATACCCAATAGGGCATCATCCATTATGGTTAAATTGACAAGGACCTTTATAAATAAGAGAGAACTAAAGAGGCATAAACTAAATTCCTTTTTAGCTGCCACATCCTATTTTTCTCCCTCCCTCTCCTCCTAAGTCGACAACCCTCTTGATGGTGCTAGAGGACAACAAGAAGGGGCTCACCCTTCTTGATCTTTACTGGTGGTGCGTAAAACTATGAGGATTCACGTTGTAAAAGGAGGAGCGTCGCTGCTTCATTTGTCATGTGAATCATCGCTAGAGTGGAGGATATCTAACCTCCTTCATTCATATAGTTAGATATATGTTTTCGGGGATATACGATCTTCCCAAGGTAAATCATCTCACACGTGTTACGTAGTTTTCGGGTTTACGTTCTTCACGTACCAATCTTCACATAATGATATGATATTAAACCTTTAGGAATCAATTTTGTTTTCTGTTTTTCCACGTATGTGATGCTCTATCAAAATTTTTCTGTAAGGTACTTATGACTATTGTATCAAGACTTAATATCTAATTCACACTTAAAAAAGAATCCATAAATCTCTAGGTACTAATCTAAATTTTAATATTATTTTTTACCCATAAAAATATTTAATCTAAATCTTAAAGTTTGTGCTCTTGATTTGGGTGGATTTTAGGATGAAATATAATAGTAGCTATTAAGCGAGCCCCGTTCAAACCCTTATATGGAAGAAAATATATATTACCTATATGTTGAGATGACATCAGTGATTGAAAGTACCTGATAACTAACCTGATTGAATAAACTATTGTAATAGCAAATTGATTAGAGAATACCTTCTTGTAGCACAAAGCAATTAAAAGCATCATGATAATAATGGATAATGTAATTTGAAATTCAACTTTGTAGATTATGTTGTCCTAGAACTTTTCCCTGGTGTTATGAGATTTAGATTATGTAATAAATCGAGTTCTAGAGTTATAGGACATTTGAGATTTTGGAAAGGCTCAGATAAGTAACTTATGAACTTGCTTTACCATCTGACTTGGTTGGAGTCCATTATGTATTTCACCTGTTAATATTGAGAAAATATATCTAAAATCTAGATTGTGTAATCAAACTTGCACCAGTCCAATTGGAAAAAGATTTGTTCTATCAAGAGAAACATATTTGCAATGTTGATAGAAGATGAACAATATGAAGTGCAATGGAGTAATCATAGTGACATAGAAACTATTTGGGAACTCGCATAGGTTATGAAGATTACCCTCAATTATTCTCTAATTCAGGTATGTCAAGTTTAGAAGACTAAACATTTTCCTTGGGAAAGAATTTAATACCCATGAGATTTATTTTGGGACTTAGGCATAATTAATAGTACCAAAGAGAACAAACATGAAAAAGTGAGGTATTAGGAGGTTTTAGTACGTGACAGTCTATTGTTTCCCACAAAAGCCTGTCTTTCTTTTGGTCGCTGGGAGAAACTCTCTCTAGGGAATCTTTAGATTGGAAAGAAAATTTTGTTTGTTGGATCATATTGAGGACTATGTAACGATTATGATTATTTTTATTTTATGATTTCTTCTCCAAGTTTTTGCATTATAGAAATTATGAATCTTAATCTATGATTATTATTGGATAGTTCAATCTATTCCGGCTTTGTTGCTTAGAATATAGGAGAGAAGGGAAGGAGAAAAAATAAAACACATGACATGCAGTAACAAGCTCAATATTGATACGCGATGAGGGGATAGATAATGAAATTGAGAAAAAAAGAAAAATTAATATGTAACCTTTTTATTGATAATTTGTTGATAAAAATCTTAATAGTTTATTACAAGGACTTAGGCTTGAATCTCGCCCTCATCATTATTCTTTTGTCAAAAAAACAAAAATGTCCTTCTACAATTTTGAAGGCTACACTTCATTATGGTAATGTGCATTTCATTTGCTCTAGAATTATGCTTATTTGTATGATTAATTCATCTGCTAAAAAATTATGCTTATTTCAATGCTGATGCACTTCATTAAAGGCTGTGATTTGAATTTTTGTTTTAACAAAGGGTAAATGATAAATTCAGAACTCAGGACCTTACGATATATTATCAATGTCTTTACTAGCTAATATTAAGAGAGTCAGTTTAAATTCAAAAATAATTATTTATACACGTTTTTTACTTCTTATTATTTCCTACTAATTAGAAAAGTATGTAGGATTAATTTGAATCGTTCAAACATTATATGAGCTTAGAGAAAGAGGAAATAAGAAATAAGAATAAATGATTGCTATTGAGGAATAGAAAAAGGAAAGGATGAAAAAAGGGTTTCTATATTAAAGATTAATATGATTTTATAATTTATTTTTTATCATATTAATTTATATTATTTTAGTTATTTCGAAAAAGAGAAAGGACCTAGATCATTGTGTCAATTAAAATAGTTAATAATCAAGATAAGTATATGATGACTCTATCTGACTTATTTTCAATTATAATAGTCTATGATCAAGGTAAAAATATATGCTTCTAACCAATAATGTTATATGATTTATAATAGTTGAATAAATTACTAATTTTAAAAATATTCATTTGATATTATATTTATTTATCATAATTGAATTTTTTTTTTGTTCTTATAGTTTTAAATGTTATAT
Organism: Musa balbisiana; assembly: GCA_004837865.1. Taxonomy (NCBI): domain Eukaryota; kingdom Viridiplantae; phylum Streptophyta; class Magnoliopsida; order Zingiberales; family Musaceae; genus Musa; species Musa balbisiana. The sequence continues at coordinate 27,219,330 of CM017191.1, forward strand.
TATTTGTTACATTTGAAATGACATGTAAAGACTTATTTATTGAAATATATATTGATACATTATTTTAAGTGATTTTTATTTACTTTGTATGGTCCTGAACCCTATTATATTAATAGGATTTATACAATGGTTATAACTATACTAGTTTTTTCTAATCCTAACATATGGATAAATGTGTTGCATATATCACAGGAGTTATTCATGATCACGAGCCTTTTCATGAGGATAGAACGCATCTAACCAATAATATTTTATTATGTACTCTTGGCTATAATTATGATCATCTATGAATTTAGATACGAACATCTAATTATATTTATACTTATCTATAATTAGTTAATGATAATGTGCTAAGCTAATTTTTATTCTTATATACAATTTAGCCACACTTATATTTTTGTTATGAAAATGTTTTCAAACGATTGTGTCTCGAATCTTATCCTATGCACTTTTGATGTTAAAAAGTTTATGATTTATTCTTTATGTAAGCACTAAGGAAGATTTAACATTTATGTATTTTTTTAATATAAGCAATACATAAAGAATGTATAAGTTTAGCAAAACATTCCTTATGATCAATTTTGCTAGCATATGTGTTGGAGTATTTATCGAGTTGTGTTTGCTCATAACACCTATTGTTAGAATTTTTAGATCATAAAGAGTAAGAATAATCGAATGCTTACGAATAGAATAATTGAGGTATTTTCTCTTCTCCTAAATCATTCAAATAACATAAATTAATGTAATAAATAATAATTTCTAAAAACCTATTAATCCTTAATATATAAAAAAAAATTTTCATCCCTTTCTTTCTTTCCTTCCTCAATGGTAATACTAAAACCTAAGCTGCTGCAGTGGAACTTGATTTCCTTATTATTTTTCCCCTTAGGGTCCCATTCTATTCTCTCAAGCAGCCGAACCTAGCAATTCATAACCTTTTCATTAATCATTATAAGATTATATTGTTAAACTAGTAGTTTAGAAATCTTCATATTATCAAACTTTTTACGATTCATGAAGATAAGGGAATTACATCATTCTACCAGATGGAACAGTGAATAGACTGTTTAATCTGATTAAATTAGAGTATATTGTGGTCAGGCTAATACTTATCCTTTTGTCCTTAATTCAGTCATATTAAACTCATAACATGAGAAGACTACTGGGAGGTTCTACTGTGGATGTCTTCCTAGCTATGGAGAAGAAACTGCGTTGCAAGGAATCTGGGCATAGACTTGAATGGTTATGAGGAATGATAAGATGTTCCTGAATGGTTATAAAGAAGATGATTTGGCTTCAACTTTTTCTAATCATGAACAGTAGGGTATTCAGTCTTTAACCTGCAAATTCCTGGAAAATTGCAGAATATGGCACCATTGACATTATCTGAACTTTTGATAGCAACAAAATTTTCTTATTTGTCAGCTCAGATGCACCTGAAAATTCACAGAATGATATCAAACCTTGTCATTCTTTTCTTTTCTCTACACAAGTGGATGAGAAATGGGTGGGCGAAGATCAATGATTCAATCTCAAGAAGTCTTTCAATTCGCTGGGAAAACAATGGTACTGCCTCCATACAGCCCCATGCAGCTTCATCATCTTGATTGCCTTCTCGTTGGTAGACGATGATCGCCCATCGCTGTGCAACAAAGCCAGGAGCTTCCTCACCGTTCCAAACACCATCATCTCCTCCAGCAGCTTCTCTCTGGGGTGGAAGCAGCTCATGAGCCACATGATCTGGACGCCCAGTTTGGTCGCCATCTCCGACACGCGCAGTATTTTCTTCGACACCGCCGCGACGCCCAGCCCATGGTCAGCGAACGCTGATCGGCCTTCGGCGCACTCGCAGAGCTTCTTGAGCAATAACAATACCTTCTCGCAGTTTTGTCGGCTGGCGTCGGGTAGGAGCTCGAGCAAGATGCAGACGGCACCAGCTTCGATCGCCTTGAGGCGATTCTTGTTCGACGTTGCGACGATCTCGAGCAATACATCCAACGAGGAGGAGCTGAGCTTGGTGGAGATCTCATCGGACAAAAGGTCCAACAAGGATTTGACAATGTCCACATCTCGATCGGTTACCATGTTGGTGATCCACTCGTTGTTGATCTTCGAAATCTTCGTCAAGATGGACATGGCGTGGACTCGAGCCTCGGCGCTTCCCCTCTGGAGGATTACCATCATCGGTTTCAAGCAATCAGGCTTCAGTATCAGCTCCACCGTAGCATCATCTGATAAGGGGAGGAGGGAGAGGACACCGAGTGCCTCCTCGCAAGCTCGGAACGCGGTGAAGTCGGAGTTCTCCACGACGACATGGGACATAACGCAGCCCAACAGTTCGATGCCTCCCGATCTAATCAAATCCTTCTGCAACTCGTCGTTCTTCTCCACGAGAACCTTGAGCTTCCTCAGGCCACTGGCCTTGAAGGGGCCCGTTTGGATGCTCTTCAGCAGCGACACCAATTTGTCGTGCTCCACCGCATCATACGAGCATGGAGGCGACGTGACGGGTTCCTCATCAGCTGCATGCTCCAGGAAAGACGAGATCAGACGCTTGACGGTGTGATTGGGGGTGAGATCAAAGCTCTCCAGTCGTTGCATGGTGGCGGGGCACGTCAACTTCTTGTATGTGAACAGCCATTTCTCGATGTTCTTCCTCTCGTACGTGACGCCGGTAGCGATTGTCACCGGGTCCTCCATTAGCTCCAGCGAAATGGGGCACTGGAACAAGAATGGAGCTTCCATGGTTGGTTGAGCTCTCAGCCTGAGTCTTCGAAAGAGTTGGTATAGAGGAGACTTAAGACATATATATATATATATATATATATATATATATATATATATATATAGTGAGCAAGGTGGCATAAGAAAAGTCAAAGTCAATGGCCAAAGATGCTTGCGATCGAGCTATATATGTTTACAGCATGGAGAGAATTGCAAGCAAGTTCCAAGGCGGTAGCAGTTGAATTCCTCGTTATGTAACATATCTAACCAAACTATGGGCTTATGCTTATTTCAAATGGGATGAGATCATACAATAAAATTCTTCAAATCATTAGGTTGGTCAAGTATTCAAATGGTTTAGATAGGTTGGGCAAGAATGGGGTGGCTCTTCTTATATGAACCACTTAATGTGTTCATATCACCAGTCAATTACTTTGAATGTTTCATCTGTGATTTGGTGGCAGAAACATGGTATTAAGAATTTGTTTCATGGAATTCAAGTTGTGGTGGTTGAGCTGACTTTGATCCTTCCATGGATTGTTCTCCACTTATTCTTGTGGAAATTCTTCTCTTTCTATCCTCCAAAAACAAGTGCACTTCACTTGCATTCAATGGAGTCTTCAATAGCTTGCTTGATGTGGTACATGATTGGTTGAAGGAAGTTATGACTTGAGAAACATTGCACATGTAGGAAGATCAAAGGTTGATCAATGAAATTGGAAATTAGTTCTTAGACCATCAAGGAGCCAACTTGCTTCACAAATTGAATGGTAGTAATAGAAAGTTTACATTTTTTTTTCCTTTTAAAAATGACTTGAGGACATCTTGCTAATATTCACTCAGGAGTTCTTTGGTCAATATATTTGTTTTTAATGATCCATTATGATGGTCAGTGCTTTAATTATAGGAATTATTCAAATGAGAAAGAGAGGCCTGATGATGAACTGTTTAGGCAGTATAATGCTGCCTTAATCAATGCATGGGCTGCTTATGATGCCTTGTGATCAACACCATAAAACTATCAGATTTAGGTGGAAGATTAAGCATCCATTGACTTTTGATTCACTGAAAAACACAATAATTGTTGAACTGGATCAAAACCATCTTTTTTGCTGCTAGAGCTCACAACACAAGTTTGACCAACATATTCTACTTGGATCAGAATTTTTTTTTGGATCTTGAACCATACTGAATTAATCTGTACTTTTCTATTTTTTTATTATCAGTGCTTTCCTAACTCCCAAGAGATAGGAACAAGAGATATTACATCTCACTTATTATCTTTCTATACACCTCTATGGTTTAGATCTGATTCTGAGCCCCCATATGGCTCCAAATTGCAATTCATTAACACCTAGATTTGTGTTGATGAACTCTACAAGACAGCTTGTTCAGAAAAGGAAAAGTCTAAGCACTTTTGACATCAGATAGGCATCATACCAGAAATGAGTGGTATTAATAAATTTAGGTCTTCTGCAAGAACTGGTAGAAAATTTCTTGTTTATTTCTTGCATAAAAAAAGGGGGCCTTGCTTTACAAAATAGTATCTGATGGAGATCGAATAACATGAAACTGAGATCACATGGATTCAGATAAGTGGCAATGTGTAGAATAGTTAAAGGGAAGGCAGGTGGTTGACCAGAATAGTTTAGTGGAGTTAAGAATATGATATATAAAGGGTCATCTTCTTGGTCTGAAGGTTTCATTGTCTCCTCCTCATGTCAATAACCCCTTTAGTCACTCTTGCAAGGAAGCTAGATAGCCAAGAGATAGAACACATGGATTGGAGTTGAATTCAGCCACAGGATGATGGCAGTCAGAGGTGTAGTATCTGAAACCACTGGAGACATGCTGTGTCATCTTAAGATAATTCATATAGCCTTTAGCTTTAAGATATGAGGTCCACATAGATGCTGATTTAGCAGGTTTTTCTGGTTAAAAGAAGTTTAGGTGGAAAGTGATGGGGAAAGGGAATGTTTCAAAGAAAAATCTAAGATATTAATAAATAAATAATATATTAAAAATCATCAAAACAATTTGATAGAGGATTTAGTTGTTTGATACTCTTTGTCTTTGTCTATGAAAAATATTAAAATTTTCATCATATGAGAATAATTATAATCACCCTTGAGCTAACTCTAACTTAAGCATAAATTCAATTTTTATCCTCCCACAATTTCTCTCAGCTTTTCTCTTACCCTCTTTAAAATAACTAAAGAGAATCTCAAAGCCATCAAAGTTTTTTTTTAATCTTGTTCTCCACTAAGACACAGAGATTTTTTTGACTTGAATCCCTAATCAAAATCTATATCCTAATTTACCAAGTAATTTGAATCCTAATAATATCCTGCTTGATAAATATTTTGCGCTTCTAATCTTCATCACTCATCTTTGTTGAATTTTCTATCACATGATCTAAGATTTTTTAAGCTATGGTACCATTCTGTTGAAGGAGAAAAGACTTTGAAGTCATAAGAGAAATTACAGACTTTGAAACAAATAAAGAACACTTTCAAGTGTTCATACTTAGTTTTGTACCTATAACAGTGAACTGCATAGTATATCAATTAGTTTTCTTTGAGAAAAACCTGCCGATTCTCAGTTTTGATAAATCAGGTGATCTGCATCTTTTATCCAGTCCACTAGCTATATTGTTTAGAATTCAATAAAAGTTTTTTTTTTCAAAATAAATAAATAAATATTATACTACAAAAATAATAAAACATTTATATGATTTGACACTCGCTGCTTTGGTCAACTGAGAAAACTAAAATTTTCACTATGTGATATCAATTACAAATATCATTCTCGAATTAACCCCCAACTCAAGTATAAATCATCTTGTATATCCTCTATTTTTCTTTTTTTTTTATTATCGAACTTTCTCTTGATCCATTAGAGAAAAATGCTCAAAGTATTTTCTTACATCTTATTCCCCTACCAAAATCTAGATTTACATAATCTAGATCCTAATTTACCAAATAGTTTAGATCTTTTAGGATTTCAAAAATATTTGTCAATCCAACAAAAATGCATATATTGGCATATCCTCAACTTAATATTTCCCTTGCGAAGTGGCAAACACTGAGAGGTTGAAGAGCAATATTTCCAATTGATGACACTATTTGGCTTCTTTATCTTTCATTCTTTTGTGACTGGTGTAAATATTTCTTAGTATGAAAGGGTAACCAGGTCAATCTCAGAAGCTTACTGGGAACTTATGCTGCGAAAGTGCATGCTAAGATTGTAGTATCATTGCATTTGTTTGCATTACTCAATCATGTGAGATCTTAAGTTTGTTGCCACTTTTTTTCTTTTATTGTGACAATTCAGCATATTAGAAAGGCAACATTGCCTGTAACTTTCAAGCTCTCCCAGTGTCCCTCTCTGCTGAGCTGAGAACAGCTGGTCATTGAGCTAATCTCACACCACCAATCCTGAATTTGAGATGAAGGTTTAGACACATAATTACGTATAATAAATGTCTGGAATTTATGTCTTCATTAGGAAAGAAAGCCTTGTGACTGCAGAATGTCCTGAATCTCTAATGTAATGTATATGCAAGTCAGTCATGGAAATATGCACTAATGAGGGAGCATGCTGTTGAATGTTTCCTTGAATATTTCTTTTGGTGAAATCAGTAGATAAATATTATTTATCAACTTATAATAAAAGAACTGAAGAGATATAATGTTTACTGATGAGAACAAGCTGAGGATAGGATTGACAGTGGCTTAATCCAACTAAAGATTGCTGAGCCACACAAATCTGGCATTCAAGAAAACTGATCTGGTTTATCAGCTACTCTGCTCAAACCTTTATAATCACATCTGTCTCCTCATTCAATCTTCTTTTCTTTTTTCAATGATAGCCAAGACTTTTTTTCCATAACATATATTTTTATTTTTTTCCTCTTAGAGATCAGAGGAGGTGATCCCCCACCTAAAGGAAAACATAACTGGGTCAAATACTTGAGCATCACATTTCCAAAAATTCAAACCAAGAAATGTTGAAGTATATGGTCTCGATTTAAACCATCCTTCTTGCCCACAGGCCAAATTTGCTACATCACAAAATTATAATCTGCAACTGTAATCGAATGATACAGTTCTATAAAACACTAGCGCAATGTGTGATGAACCCAACTCTCCTCACTAGTTAGTTCTTCGTCTGTTCTTTATTATTATTACCTTGGATGTCCTGCTAGAACACTGTCAGGGAGTAATAGCACCACTTTTAGACAACAGTAACAAATTATAATGTCTAACTATTTTGAGCTGGTTGAGTTTTAGAAAAAATAATATCCTTGGTTAAATTTAAAGTATTTAAATTCTTATATACAGTTTCTAGTATAAAAGAATGACAAAGTTTTGTTCAATGCATAATGAATTCCATCGTATCTTTATGTAGAAAGCATGAGTTAGCCAGCATTTTTCGATGACATTTCACCCTTGACATAAGGATGTGACTGACTCTGAGTCAAATTCTATGTACCTATTAACAAAAGAGCAAATAACAAAGACTCAAAACTTCTTTATTAGCTTATCTATGAAGAACTGCAGGCAGCTTTTTTTTTTTTTTTTAATAAAGTATAATCAATCGGCAAGATATGGAATTATGGAAGAGAAAAATGCCCACAAAATGCTTACAATTGCCCATTTGGTGGGCCTGAACTCTGGTTAAATCCCCTTATCTTGATATTGAAAGCTAAAAATTACACATCCATCTAATAGTAATTCCACAAAGCTTGGCTAAGGTCTATGAAATTTACTTACTATAATGCAAAATAAATCAAGAATGATAGCTACTCCTCCAAATCTTCTACTAATCAGAATGCATAGCATTGACACTGGCTGATCTGCTAACAACATGAATGCCAATCACCATCCTTTTTGCTGCGTAAATACTCCCCCCTAGCATTAATTTCTGTCTTTCCTGTCTTATGAAATGCTTAATAACCACAGATCATTTGCCGCTAGGATGTCAAACAATGGCAAAGAGTCTCTCCCAAAACACATATAAAAAATGTAAATGACCAAAACATGCATTATACAAGCATTTTCACGACTTGCTGAATGCTGACAGAATAATGGCACGAGTTGTAGAACTGAAAGGAAATTTAGGAGCTTCAGTTGGTGATTTCCATTCAGTCGTTGAATGCAACAGTCTGCTCTGACAAAAAAACATGAGCATTGAACTTGAACTTTCTACATTTTCTCCATAAAGAATTGCAATCTTTGTGTTCAATGTCATGATCAAGTTACTTAACAAATGGTTTCTTTCTTAGATTGTTAGAATGGTGGTATCGGTTTCTTGTAAACCAATTTGACATTTGCGCACATATGCTTCATCATGATTCCTCTGCTTTCTATCTTTTTGCCAGGCGTCTGAAATGGCACTTCCTGTATGCTCTACTTCTTTTGTTGATCAACTATGCACTCCTTCACAATAATAACATAGCAAAACTACAAATTGAAATGTTGCTTTAAGCTTTTATGTGGCTTTTATTCTCACGAATTATTGGCGAGAGATTACATGCATGGTTTCATGGTACATCATTTTCGTATTTGAGAATAGTTAGTTCACCATATACATATATAAATACTTTGGTCCCTCCAGACACAGACATTAAAAGGGGCTGTGCAGGATATCTTTATCTGCAGTTCCATCTTGTAAAATATCTCACATCACAGTCACTATACTGTCTTCCTGTAACCATAAGTTGGCTTCTTCCCCTTCACTCCCCTGCCTACAAATTGGAGGAGGTATGGTTGCATTGAAAGCTTCAGCTCCTGCAATCAAAGGAACGGTAAGATGAAAGATAAGATGGCTTAGCATTCAATGATAAATAGAACCACCGTATGATGATGCATCCAATTCGAGGCTCTGAAACGTAATGTCTTCCCAGTTTCTGCACATCTCCATGCAATGTAGAGGACTTGAGAAAGACGGCAAGCATTTAGTCCCACGATCATTGATCGCAAAAGCTTCCTCCGTGTAGTACATTTCAGAAGAAGCCTGTAGACGAAAGAAAGAAGATGAGTAGCAAGCTGCTCATTTAGAATGAAAAAGAGTACTCCTCTTGGGTATCTAGTTGACCATGATATGACAATCCGGGGCTGTTTGGGATCAATTATCATGGCACCCACAAAGGAAGAAGTGCTGTTGATACCTTTGATGCATCTGGCACGCTGGGGACTGTAATTATTGGATCTGGCTCAACCCATCTTGCAATTTCTGGAGAGTCGATGACAGATGAACCACTGCTTCTGTCAAACAGATCAAGAGATGAACTTTCTTCCGTGCCATTGAAGATCTCATCAATGTTTCTTTTGCGGTTGAAGTCAAACATGTTGGAAGGATACTTTTCAGCTTTGGGTTCTTCTTGTCGATTACTACTTCTTTTCAGCCAATTTCCACTCCTCTTGATTACTCGGCATAAACAAAAAGCTCCCTAGGAAGGTTGCGTTATGAGAATTATGAAATTTCAATAATTTTCTTGAAAGAATAGCATTAAGATGTTGTGTCTTTCTTACCAAAAAGTTAGAAGATCCATGGATAAGATCTTCACAAAGGCGGTACTCATGCATGATCCAAACTGTTCTTTCTCCCCCAGGAGCCCGTCCAAGATAGAACACTAGAGTCTTCCTCAGTCCAAATGCAGAGGGCCCACAGGCAATCTTTCGATCTTTCCCGGTGGCTTTCCAGTATCCCGAAGCTGTAGCTCTATTTGTGCGCGAACCATTTGGGTACTTGCGATCCCATGAGCAGAAGAAGAACCACTCCAAGTCTCTTTTCGGAAGAAATGATTTTTCTGGGATCAAACAGTTGACCAGATTGGAGATAAATCCTTCCAATCTTTTTACTTGTTATTTCTTTAAGATATTAGTGGTTTTTGCATGATCCAATATCTAGACGACTTGTTAGATGCTTACATCATTTTCATGCAGAATTTGATTCGGAAACACAACAAGATTTTCCACCAACAGATCGAAAGGCATGATGCTTGTCAAAGATAAAATCTTTTTGTTAGGAATATATGCTAAAAATAACCATTCTTTTCTTTCTTTCCAATATTTAAAGTCACTATCACTTGGAGAATTGGCACGCTGTCACCATCTTTTGTTCATTGTATGCTTATAAATAAATCAGTGACATACTACAAAAGAAAAGATGAACAGAAGCAACAAGGATAGACATTACCTGGCAGCTCCCATGGATCGAACTTGTACAAACTGATCACTGGAATGACCTCGAGCTCGATCTTAAGCCCTTCCACTTTCCTCTTCAGGTAGTATCCCACCAGCTCCTCATCAGTGGGATGGAAACGGAAACCCGGTGGCAACAACATAGCATTCATTTCCTTGCACTACTTATTCACACACTATGTCACAAGAGGAGCATACGAGAAACAAAGATGCGAACAAGGAACTGCACTAAATCATTGAAAGCTACGTCTCTGTTCTCGCGGTGTACCGATTAGAAGTATGGAATGTCCAAAAATAATAGCTTTTCTCTAAACAGATCTTCCAAAGGATACAAGCCTTGTGAGTCAAGATCATTCTTCTCATGCAACCCTGATTTTTTTGGAGCGATTAAAACTTCAAGCCACTAACTCTTGAAAAGTTGAAACAACCAAGGAAGTTCCAAATTTGGATGGATTTCGGAACTCGGAAGAAGGAAGAGGAGAAGAGCTATATGGTGGACTTATGTGTTAGAGCAAAATTTATAGAGGAAGGAAGGAGGCGCTCTGAAGTAAGCAAAGGCCGACTTTGTCTGCACGAAGTTATTCTCAACGTTCCAAAAGCCATGACTTTGCAAGCAGCCGCCCTTCACACTTGAAGCAGGTCTCCTCCTTGCCAATATTTAACTACTACACAACCAGATTCTTGGATTACAGTCGATGTGCCAGCGAAAGCTCCATCTTTAGTGTCCGCCAAAAGTGAAGTTCAGGCTTTTACCCTCCATCACTTTTTGACATTTATGTTCTTCCCCTTTGCATTTCATGAGGACTTATAAAAGTTACAGCACTCGGATTAATCAATTCCTTCTTTGTTGACCATTAGCAGGATGGATTCTTCAACCTCCAAAAGGAGACCGGAACTAATGTACACGTTAGAATGCTATCCTTCACTAGATCACCATTTCTCATCATTTCTAGGCTACTGATAATAGTGTCTCTGACTTGGAAGCACCCAACATTCTTATGAACAAGAACAGGGAAAGATCATGCACAAGTAACGCAAAACACAGATCTATTTATCTCGTGGACTAGAAAAATAGCTTCTTTGCTTGGCCTACTGGATTCAGGAAGGTCATTATGTCATGAAGTTGCTTCAGATCAAAGATACAAAAATTCTAGCTCATAATAAGGGAAAGTAAATTAAATAATTGATTCCAGAAACTGATTCACAGATAAATGATCGAAGCAGGTGCTTTTCATCTCCATTACTTCAAAAGATAGTCTTATGAAATAAAGGGATGATCAACATAGCCAAAACAATTCACATGAAGAACCAAATGCTGAGAAACTCAAAGCTTGTTAACAAGCTCGTAAATCAAGTTGGGTGAAAGCCGAAAGGCATGGGAGAAAAACATAAACAAATGTGCTACTTTCTAATAAACAAAAGTATCATTGAAATATACCTCAACAGGAACACAAGGCAAGAAAATAAAAAAAATCAAAGAAAATGGAGACCAGAACAGACAACGGAGGATGCACCGTCACTTCTCACGCTTTCGGCTACATTTGTCGCTTGTGCGATTGACCACCAACGATGCACAAAGTTCCGCAGGGGCCAACGGAGCGGACTTCATCGTATAATAATTGCAGGCTTTGCTTTATGGCTTCTTCTTCCTCCTCTTCTTCCGTGCCTGGATCTTGGTTTCTCTCTCTTGTAACACGATCTATTAGCGCAGTGATCCGAGAAGTCGCGAAAAGGTCACGTCCAGTATTCGCCAAGAGCGATGCTGGAAATGGCCCCACATCCTGGGCCTTTTTCTGCTGCTTATGCGTTCTTTTTATTCTCCTTTGTCATGTAGATAGGTTTGGTGGGCAACAGCGACTGCCATGTCTTTCTGCAACTTAAAGTCAATTGATTGGCATCAAAATAGCAGCCATCTACATCCATCGCGATGGACAATCGACCACAATCCGCCTCACCTAAATGCCATGCGACATATTGGAGGAGTCAGTCTCTCTGATTGCAATATTTTACTCCAAAGAAATCTAGAGTTACCGTGTGTCAACAATTGATCTTACCTTATTCAATCGGAGAAAGTCTAAAACAATTGATTAAAATATATAAGTACAGGTGGGAGTCTTAGCCCATTAAAAATGAGAATAAACTGAGATATTATAATCTTTTACTTAAGAGCTTGTTGTCGTCGTCCAGCACTGCAGATAAATCAAGATTTGCCATGTGTTAAGAATTGATTTGATTTGATTAAAACATATAGATATAGGTGGTAGAGTTAAATTGAGATGTTATAATCTTTTCTACTTAAAGGATTTAATATCCTTGTCCAACATCCAGCTCTTTCTTAAGAAAAATCTCTCACATATTTTGACTTTTTCTTAATCAAATCTCTCATAATGCTCTATAGGACTGACTATATTATTAGTTCTTTCTTAAGAAAAAGCTCTTTATTAGTTTAAAATACTTAAACTCGATTTAAACATTAATCTTTCATAAATCAATCTTTGACTCATTTGTGATATAGGACTGACTATATTAGGATATTATAATAATAATAGATAAATCTGAGTCTGTTTTGCATTGTGAGTTGCTCGTGTTTTGGGATGCTTTGTCTTTGATATCTAATAACTTGTTGATTGATTCATTTTGATTTCCTGATGTACTACTGCACACTGCATAGGTTGTACAACCTCTTGCCACAAAAGTTGACACAAATCTGCCGAAAGAATTGCTATGGCAGAGATTTCATTACCAACCATCCGCTGAACAGCGAGAGCAAACGTGCAAGTGCCTGCACTCACGGGTATCCTCCATCTTTTCTCAGCTCAGCCGAATTCCGTCAAACAGTTGATGTCCAACACTGACGAGCAACGAAACAGGACACTGTTTGCTGGACTCTGCTGTGTTAGCTATCTATCTATCTATCTACACTGTGCTTAGTGATTGATGGGCCGTACATGGACCATGATTTTGGGCTTTCCTGGGTTTAGCTACTAAGTTTAAATGGGCTCTTCGAGCCTTTTAATGGCCTGTATCAGATTTCAATGATGATGAGCATTAGACGAATGCCAACCAAGTGTAGGCCATGACCGAAAAGAATCGCCACGAGAAGAGCACATCGAACTGCAATGTCCTCACATCGTGTAGATCACATGACGAAGCTCCATTTACCGAAAGGCAAATCCCGAAAAATCTCCTCAGATCGTAGCGATCTAGAATAATCTTGCTAAAGGAGACAGATCGTAAAAGAAGAAAATGATCTAGAATAATCTCAACAAAGGAGAAAGCGACATAGAATAATCTTACCCATATTGAAGATTTCTAACTGATCATAAAAGAAGAAAACGACCTACAATAATCTCAGTAAATATATCTCATATTGAAGATTTCTAACCGATCATAAAAGAAGAAAACGACCTACAATAATCTCAGTAAATATATCTCATATTGAAGATTTCTAACCGATCATAAAAGAAGAAAACGACCTACAATAATCTCAGTAAATATATCTCATATTGAAAATTTCTAAGAAAAGGAGAAGCGACCTAACTTAGAATGCCACTGGCCATTCATATGGGTTAAAGGTACAAGCACTACCAAAGCAGCCAATCTAAACCACAGACAACGTCAAGGTTCCTTGGAAAGGGAGACGAGACAAAACCCTCGAATCCACCGCACTAGAAAGCAGTGACATTGCTTGTAATCCGAAGATTTATCCTTCAATTTTTCAACACTCGATTATCGTCCAGAAAAAATATGCACGACTCATCAAGTCATCCATCGCCTAATAGCCTTAATGCCTGCCAGTTGATCGAAGACACTGCTGGTGGTGGGTAAGCATACTGGCAAAAGAAAAGCTGTCCGACGATGGAGACCTTCACTTTTGATGGGATACAAACCAGATGAACACCACAAGCTCCGAGTTAGGTCTGTCTATAATTAGCATAAAGCACGTCGAATCCCGTGCTTAATGCGTTCCAGGTTGATGACGCTTTGCGTACAAAACGAACACTAATTCCGGAGAAGCAACTCCACGTCGGAGGCATGGGTGCGCACTGGAATCGACGCCCTAGTTTGCACTAACGAAGAGGGTCACGACATCGACCGAACGCACGCAGATCGCTGCCGCGGCATACAGTGGAGAGTCCCATCTCTGTCAGCCGTTCGACCATTATGGTTTGCTGAAAACAGCTTCAGACTTCTCTAAACTTTTAGATAAGTCGTGTTGAAAGAAGTGATCATCTAGTCATAAAGGAGTAACTTGAGCAGGCTCCACAGTGGTGCAGTATTGTGGCACACTGTGCCGGAGTTCATGCAGCAGGAAGCACGTGGACGTGACGTGCCATGATCATTAGCTCATTGAAACTACTTGCCACACGCGCGGGGGACTATAACAGAACTCCGGTAGCGCATATCCATGATAACAGAACTCTGATAGACAGCAGCAACACCACTCACTAAAAGCCGGAAAGAGCCTCCTTTGGTAATGCACATCCCCAGATGATAAGAGCCAGAACTGTTGCTCTAGATCATCATTCCGAACACATACCGGAAAGAACCACATCGATCGATCCTGGTGGTAAGATGTGGATTTCTCGAGAACAGTAGTCCAACATCCGCCTGTCGCGCGGGGAATTAGCGGCGTGGCCTGTTCTATGCACAAGGGCGCTGACTGTAGTTGGTGTCAGGATCGTAGACATGATTCCGTGGCATCCCATGGATTGACGACGGTTGTTCGTGCAGCAAGTGGACGTTGAATGGAGCGAGGCACATCGGTTAAGCAGCGATAAGCCGACGACAGAGGTACAGTTCCTTGATCTTGTTCTCCACTTATATAAACTGTTGACCGATCCAACGATACGCGTGTAAAGATTCTGAAGTTAACTGCAGTCGATGGCGATGCATGTGCCAATACGAGCACTTGCTTCTCGCTGCCCTGCATGGTTGTGGCCATGGCCCGTCGACAGATACGGCACTGCTCGCACCATTACATATTCCACGAGAAAGGAAAAGGAAAATGATATTTGGCACCATTGGAAGAAGTTAGGTCCGAAAGGATCTTCCCAGTAGTGATGTGAATAGGAATCCTGTTGATTAAGATAAGAAAAGAAATCGCTTCTTAGGCAGCAAATTTTACTGTTTCATATTCATGAGAGCTCTATTTTTTGGTTTGGGTGGAAATATGTTTGTTGAAGCAATGGAATCATTTCGACGGGCAGCAGTTCCATAGGACGTCGCTCCATTTGCTCGGTCGGTGTCAGTATGTGACCCCGTGGAATCCTTGATGAATGAATTCAATCACAAGTTATGCTTGGGATGCCGAACATATTCTGACCTGTACGATTATACATTGAAAGCATGACCTCTTTTATATAGAACAACAGCTACTTCACTTCTTATTTTAAGATTTCCATCACCGAGCGGAAGGATTCTTAGCTCTACCTTTAAAAATTGTTTCTACTTTGTGAAAACCTCAAGCAACTGCTCGAAAGTTGCACAAGCTGCGGATGTCATTGTTGGTTCTTTTCACCAAAAAGTCCTTGCTATAAATTTGGAACCGCACTAGCACTGAGAAAACTCTTCCATGGCTTCAGGGAACTGAAGCAGACCCATCGTTTCTGTCCAGGTTACTTGCACCAATGTCTCTTTCAGGATAAGATGTTTCTCCATCAAGTGGGTGTATTAATTCCAGCCATAAACATGGGCATTTGGAACAGATGCTACTCCTTGGAAAGTCTCCAAGATAGAGAGAAAGGGGAAGCAAGTCTTGTGTTAGTCTGCAATTTGCCCTCCCACTTGAGAGAGATAATTACTGTCATGATACCATTGTTGAATGAACATGAACATTCGTCCAATATCAACCAAGACCTTGATTGTTAAACATCTGAGTTTCACATGCAGTTGCGTATTGCATGGACCTCAGTATAAAAAAAAGGAACATATCAAAGGAGTAAATACATGAGAAATTATATGTTTATCCTAAAATTTTTTTTATCTTACCATGAGAGTTACATGAGGTCAAATTTACTGTCAGAGCAAGCATGACAACCATCATCTTATGTGCAGCTGCTAGGATTTAGTGAAGTCACAGAGAGTAAAAGCTGTACAGAAAATTTGTTAACCAAGAACATCATGAATCGAATAAAGCATTGGTATACACTCGGGAAAGTGTATCAGTTTTTATCTATTGCATTGGTCGTTAATATTATATCATAAGTCATATAATATCATTAACTCTTTAAGTCAAAAGTTCTAGTCAACCTGGGAATGAAAGTATTTTCGGGCAAATCTTGTGTTGCGGAACGCGCCATCCACTTGAGTTTAAAGCGAGAATGTATTCAGCCACATCTTCATGTGATCTCCCTAAAGCCTAACAATGTTCTACCTGAAGAACAATTATGGAGTCCTTCATGTCAGCGAATGAATGGTATCTGGTGCTTAAATAATTCATTAGCAATAGAAAAGGGTTCAGATATCATCAAAAGCAGATGAGAAGAATACCACATCTGTGAGGTACTTGAAGAACTCAAGAATCAGTTCCTTCCACAGCAAGTGGCAACCCAGCTTTTTCTAGAACATCCATATAAGATGTGGATCATTCTATATTATGGAGAATATGTCATGGATTTAAGCACATTGCGTAATCCAAGGAAACCACACACACGCGCAAAAAAAAAGAAAAAAGCCTAGATATGTAGATCAGAACGAAGTTACAGCGATGATGTGCCAGATTCTGTGTTTGAGAGCATGTGATGAATTTAAGCACAATGCAGGACATGGGGAAACAAAAAAGAAAAATCAAAGGCATGCATAGTAGCATCAGAACAAAGTCTTTAAGATTATGTTCCAGATTCCCACTATTGATCAACTAAGCAACTTGCTACTAAGGTTGTCCTCCTTTAAAGATACCTTTGTGTGAACTTATATATGCAACTGTACGTAAATAGCCCCTTGGAATATGCTCTCCAACTGGCTTTAGTAAGTAGATTAATCTTTTGCCCGAGAGATTATGGTATTAAGAACAATTCTATCTCTTTACCGATTCTCTCTCTCTCTCTCTCTCTCTCTCTCTCTCTCTCTCTCTCTCTCTCTCTCTCTTCATCTTCTAAGCCTTTATCGTATTTCCAGTGACATCAACTATGATGCTACTTCATACCACAACCACCCACTTGCCTCTCCAGCCTATAAAGACTTGCCTCCCCCCCTTCAGCGACCAACTCACTTCCACTCCTCTTCAGCTCTTGTTTCTGCTTTCCTTTGTGCATTCCCATGGTGGTTAGCATGGCTAAATCTAAGGTACCTGAAACGGTCAGTATCTTCTAATGCTATTTGTGATCACAAAACATGTTGTGTCTTCTTGGCTCTTCCTCTCCAATTAGTTGGTTTAGTTAGCCAAATACTCCAAAGCTCAACAGAGAATTAGGTGACAGCATCAATGTGCTTACATAAAGGCTATTTGTGAGCTAGTGTTGTGGGAAGGTGTTCGAAAGGGAACTTAGCTATATCAACAAACAAGAGAGTAGTATGTTGAAGAATATCTATTGATACCCCACCAAAACGATTACATGTTAAACGATTAAGCACCACTTCTGGATTTTTTTTTTATTATTTCTTTCCCAACAAAGAATTGCAAGCTAAAACCTCTTCAAGATGTAGAGCAAATTAAATCCGATTGGCCACAGAATTATGATCGGTATAATCATGTAATTTGCACTGATCATCTTTACTAAATTCACAATACTTGTACAGACACGCCATTTCGGTACTACCATAATCTTCATGATTGAATAGTAAAGAATTCCTTGGACATGTCACGATCAGTCACTAAAGAGGATTAGCGTAGGCCATACACTGCCATTTTGCATCTGTCTGAAGACCGTAGATGGGATTGCTAAGCCTTCATGCGGTATAATTGCAGAAGAAGGAAAATCCAGGAGCAAGAGAAGTTGAGATGAATGTAGGAGAGGCAAAATCCGAGTATACCATGGATGGCTCGGTCGACTTCGGAGGAAATCCAGCTGCCAAAGCAAAATCTGGTGGATGGGTGGCTGGAGCCTTTGTGCTTGGTAACTTCCTTTGATACAACGTTTTTTGTTTGGTAATTACTTCTTCATCATATGGTACAAGGGGGCTGTTGAAAGTAGGATTGAGTTCCAACTTGGGACTATGGCCATAATCCTACAAACTTTTGTGTTCTTAATGATAAATGGAAGGCAAAGAGAATCTAATCTAGTATTGGGTCCTATATTTAGCTTTGAGAATTTGTAGAAGAGGAAATGGAGTATACTGATACTGGTTATAGCATCTGAAAATAAGAAATCTACTGGTGAAAGAGGATGGGAGGAAAGAGTAAGTTTCCAAATAGGATTACATGGTGGACTGGTTTTCCATCACGTCATGTTTTCTGCTGTCTTGTACTTTTCACCACATAAAGCAAGCGACAACATATAGAAAATCTTTATTGAGAACGGCATCCTAATCCACATATGAGTTTTGGTATGGTATGAAACATAGGCAACTTTGTCATCAAGCAATGGTGAGCGGTAGCTTGACTTCATACAACAATACAATAATAAGCGAGGAACAAAGATCTATACATTACTGCTTTTGAAGAAGAAACCGAGGAGAAGTTGTGAAGTCCTTCCTACTCATCGTTCATAAAAGGACATGGCTTTTCGTATATTGAATTATGATTCAAGATGAATAGTCGACATCACCTGCTGCGTATGTGAATACATACAAAGAAGAGATTCGTGCATGCTTTCTTTTGTTTCTTCTTCTGTCACATAAGTTGGTGCAACACACCCATTGCGTTCTTGAAGCTCGTATGCATGAAAGTCTCATGTACGTCCACAATTCATTCATATGATTGAGTTTATATTCCAAAGATGCATAGATATCTGCATCTTTGAGTTGGTCGACTTCATCCACTAGTTCTGCATCATGTTCCAGGCAAAGTTTCCTTTTGTTTTGGTAGAAACAGCCCAACTTAAGATCATGATGCTCGCAAAGTTTAACCTTTTCTCTGCATTGCAGTAAATCAGGGCTTAGCAACACTTGCATTCTTTGGGATGAACGTCAACCTGGTTTTGTTCCTGACGAGGGTGCTGCAGCGGAACAATGCGGATGCAGCCAACGACGTCAGCAAATGGACAGGCACTGTCTACATCTTCTCCCTTGTCGGAGCATTCCTTAGCGATTCCTACTGGGGTAGATATAAGACCTGTGCTGTCTTCCAGGTCATCTTCGTGCTTGTAAGTTATCCATCCAAGCCTTGCCATAGTAAGATACTAGCCGTCGATCAACATCAATCTTCCTACACGACGTGTTCATCTTTCTCTCTCTCTCTCTTCTCTTTTGCTAACAGGGTTTGGTTCTGCTATCCCTGTCTTCACATCTGTTCCTGATCAAACCCTCGGGGTGCGGCGACAGTCACACCCCCTGTGGGACTCATTCCAGCTTTGAAGTTAAGATGTTCTACCTAGCTATCTACATGATTGCCCTTGGCAATGGAGGCTACCAACCCAACATAGCCACCTTTGGACCTGACCAGTTCGACGAGGAGGACCCAAGGGAAGCACACTCCAAGGTCTCCTTCTTCAGCTACTTCTACCTGGCCCTCAACTTGGGCTCCCTCTTCTCCAACACCTTCCTGAGTTACCTGGAGGACCATGGCATGTGGACCCTGGGCTTTTGGGCGTCCAGCGCATCCGCTTGCGTGGCACTCGTCCTCTTCCTCAGTGGGACCCCCAGGTACAGACACTTCAAGCCATGTGGAAATCCCCTATCCCGGATCTGCCAAGCGGTCGTCGCCGCGTCAAGGAAATGGAGGGTCAAGATGCAGCCAGGCGGAGTTGAACTGTACGACATGGATGAGGAGGAGTTCCAAGAAGCCAATGGCAGCAAGAAGATACTCCACACTGAGGGTTACAAGTAAGCTTTACAAAGTGCTTATTCATCTTGATTACTCTGTTAGTTTTATTCCGATGATATGACATTATTACTGGAGTAGATAACATGCCATAGGTACAAACACATCCGACTTCTCAAACCAGTTATCATATACCATAATAGCAGTACAATTAATGTACTGTGGCCTACATTGCATGGGAAATTTTTTGGAAAGATGATGTGGAGATCTTCCAAGAAATGACAAAGACCAGAGCATGTGATTGTGAACACATAGTCAACGAAGTCTCGAGGCATTGTTTTCTTCAATAGTTCTTCGTGGCTCTTGTGGGATGTTCCTATTAGAAGATAGGGATACCTAATGCCACTAGTCCACTTGGTGACTTGACTGTTGCTATTGATAAGATAGATCGAGTCAACCTAAGAACAAAGCAGTAGACCTCAAAATCCCACGAGTCACTTTCCCAAGTTTGGTGGTTGTTCTTTCTTTTGTGATACCGAACGATCGCTCTCCGCTTCAGAAATTGTGTGGCATGCAGCATTATCGTCTAATGTGACAGACCCTCCATGCGTGAAAAGCTAACATCTGCTGAGTGGATGATGGTGGGATACATGTCCAATAATGTGAGATTTTGTGGAAGCACCATTCTCCAAACTAAGACGAACATGCTGCTGTGTGCAACAAACATGGTTCTTTCACTTGTATGAAGATGGGAATCTATCAAAGGTCTATCACTTTGAGCAAGCACATCTGGGTAACATCTAGTTGCAGATCTTTCAGACGTAGGATTCTTTGTTTTAGATCAATGTTGGACTAGTAAATCCTTTTTGTTCAATGGCTGCGTCAAAATGATCTATGGAAAATGGACATCAATCATCATTCCAAACCATCATACTATATCTGAAAATTTATTTGCTATCACTATACGTATAGAGCTTACTCTCATTTGACATGGTTCGTAATTTTACGTGCAAAGGTTCCTGGACCGAGCGGCATTTGTCACCGCCGGCGACTTCACCCTCCAAGACCAGTCTCTTCACCGCAACCCATGGCGGCTTTGCACCATCACGCAAGTGGAAGAGGTGAAGTGCGTGCTGAGGCTCATCCCCATATGGCTTTGCACCATCCTCTACTCGGTGGTGTTCACGCAGATGGCCTCCCTCTTTGTCGTCCAAGGCGCGGCCATGAGAACCACGGTCGGAGCTTTCTCCGTCCCTCCTTCCAGCATGTCGGCCTTCGACATCCTCGGCGTCGTCGCCTTCATTTTCCTCCGAGACAGGCTCCTCCACCCGCTCGTCTGCAGGATCAAAAAGAGCCGTGTGGGGCTCACGGAACTGCAGAGGATGGGAGTCGGGCTGGTCATCGCCGTCATGGCCATGATCGCAGCCGGCACGGTGGAGCACTTCCGGTTGAAGCAAGCCCGGGCGCCGTGCAGTGGGTGCAGTGGTGCCGCAAGCTCACTGCACATACTGTGGCAGGTGCCCCAGTACGCGCTGATAGGAGCCTCCGAGGTGTTCATGTACGTGGGTCAGCTGGAGTTCTACAACGGGCAGGCCCCGTATGGGCTGAAGAGCTTCGGAAGTGCACTCTACTTGACGTCCATGTCCTTCGGGAACTTCTTCAGCGACCTCATCGTGACGGTGGTAATGAAGCTAACGGCGAGAGGCGGCAGAGCAGGGTGGATTCCGGAGAACCTGAACCACGGCCATTTGGACAGGTTCTACTTCCTATTAGCAGCACTAACCAGCGCAGACTTTGTAGTCTTCGTGGCTTGCGCGAAGTGGTACAAGTCCACCAAGTTGGAGGGGTAGAGCGAGGTAGAAGGTGGAATTAGAACTCTCGTAGTCTTCTCTAAGTCACGTTTTTGCTTCCAACAATAATGGCTACAATAGAAGTATTTCCTTCCTACCTTCGTTGCTTGGGACGAGATTATCCTTCGTAGGGTGGTTTAGGAATTAAGGATTTATACTTAATAAATTTAACTTTGTATGATAAATACATTTTTCTTTATTTGAACAATGAGAATAGCCCTTGGGTGCATGTGGTTATGGTCAAATATAGAATTATTAACCTATGAAATATTTTTGAATACTCTTAGGATTCTTTGTGAGGATTTTATGAAATTTCTCGATGATGATTCTTTTTTATGACCATTATTTGAAATGTTTATCGACTTTGGTTAATATTTTTGAAGCACTTGTGGTTGCTGATTTTATTCACGATGAAGCTTGGAATGTTAATGAACTATAGATTTTTTTTTTTTATGAGGATCTAGTCTTATGATTTACGTAGGACTATTCCCAAAAAAATCTGCTGATACTTTTCTCCTTCTTAACCTATGTGGCTCAGTTGGCTTGGGGGAGGGGAGGGATACCTCATATTAGGGTGTTTTGTTAGAAGCTTCTAAACCATCGCTTCTCCTAGACTTGCCAAAATGGGGATAGTTGAGCCATTTCTTTGTCCTCTTTGTTGTAATACCCTACTCCTACTTTTATTCATACCCTTAGTATGTCACATTTTTTTCCATCATTCATATTATTACTATCAATGTGAACGTGAGAAAAGGTATACAATCTTAAAATTTAAGACGTGCTAATATACTAAATAAAATGATAGTATTTCCCCTATATATAATGATTTTAACATCTGTACAAAATTATATCATATAACTAAAAAGAAAAATCTACACATGACTCGCTTAACTAGTTTTATCTAACATAATCTATCATGTTCAAAAATTTTATATTCGAAATGAGCATAGTTCATCGTTTGTATCTGTGTTGGCAAGGGTTTGCGTATGCTCATTTCTTTAGCTAATAACTTCGGTGGGAAGCTAATCCTTTCTTATAAAATTGGGTCCATGGTAAGCAATCTTTTATTAAGTATAAGTTTTTATAACTTTATTCATGTGAGCATATATTATGTCATATATATATACAATCTTTTAAAATCATAATTATAAATTATTTAATAGTAAATATATCATCTTATGACTTTTTTAGCAAAGACAACACTACAACATAGTACATACACCATAAAATTCTACATTGGAATAATTCAAAATGTTGATATGCACATGTAGCAAATATAACAAATTTATGAACTTTCACATCCTATATCATAACATATACATGCACTTCCATACCATACATCATCATAATATATACATGCATTCCTGCACTATATATCATAATATATATGTTGTTGAATCTCGAATTTTGATGATGAAATCAATTGGTAAATTATTGTGACCTAATCTATATGTTGAGACAAGTGTACAGGATTAACTACAATCGCAGTAAGGTATAAAGCAGATGATGGTCCGGAGTCGAAGATTCTGATGATGTACTGGAAGTACGTCGGGAGCTTGCCGAGAGTCGTCGGAAGATCGTTGAGAGTTTGTCGGAAGATCACCGAGAGTTCATCGGAAGATCGCTGAGAATTCATTGGAAGATCACCAAGAGTTCATCGGGAGTTCGCTGAGAGTTCGTTAGGAGTTCGTCGGAAGCTCGCCGGAAGACTCACCGAAAAGTTCACTTGAGGTTTGCCGATAGAAAAGTCGACATACCGGACTGTGTTCTCTTGCCTTAAATTGTAGTTAGCACATTAGTTGAGTTAGGATCGAGAGGTAATCCCATTAACTCAATTAGGGGGCCAACTAGGCTGATTTGGGCTGATTGAACAAGCCCATTCAGCACCTGAAGTCACGGCCAGCGGTGGCACCGCTTGAGACGTAGTCTCCCAAGTGCTCTGGGCGGTGGTACCACCAACAATTAATATTGTCAGGTGGTGGTACCGCTAGAGCTTGGTCTCCGAGCTCTGTCAAGCAATCGTATCGCCCAGACTGAATGGTAGTACCGCCTAATATCAGTCTGTAGGCGATAGTACCGTCAGTAACCCAAAATCCGGAGAAGTGACACTTTTTGGCTCTAATTCTGAAGCTATTGGGGCCTATAAATACCCCACCATTTTTTGCATGAAAGGGCATGAAAATGTTAGCATAATCTTGAATTTTTGGGGTGTTAAAGTGTTGTAAAAGTGCTAGAGTTCTCCTCATCCCTTTCTAAGTGTTGAGATCATTCAAGAGATGTATGAGACTTATAAGGGTTATCTCCTAAACCCATGAAAAGGAGAAAGCATTGTAAAGAGGTGGTTGGTCTTTGCTTATTGAAGGAAGACCATTAGTGGACGTCGGTGATCTTGACGGAGGAGGAATCGGAAGTGGATGTAGGTCACAACGATCGAACCACTCTAAATTCTAGTTTGCTTTTCTATTTGTGCAATTTATATTACTACAAACTTCCTTAACCTTCTCTTTACACTTTTACGAAAGCTTTTAAGTTTAATATCTTTTCAAAACGGATTGAATCGAAACGAATATTTTTTGAAATCAATAATTTTTTCATTGTACTAATTTACCCCCCCTCTTAGTGCCGCTCTTGATCCTAACAATTGGTATCAGAGTAAGGTCACTCTTATTTGGTTTAAAACCGAAGAGAGATGACATTTGTTGGTAACCAAGAGGATCACTCAATTACACGTCCGCCCATGCTCAATAGAACGGATTACACATATTGGAAGATTAGAATGAGGATTTTTTTATTTCTATAGATTTTGAGCTATAGAACATTATGAAAAATGGTTTTCAAATGTCTTCTCTTCCAATGAACGATTGGAATGAGTTGGAGAAGAAGACTTTCACTTTAAATGTTAAGGCTATAAATGCCTTGTTTTAAGCTTTAGATAAAAATGAATTCAATCGAGTGTCTATTTATGAAACAACTTTTGATATTTGGCACATATTCGAAGTTACTCACGAAGGCACTAGTAGAGTAAAAGAGTCAAAAATTAAACTTTTAGTCCATACTTATGAGTTGTTTCGGATGAAATCGAGTGAGACCATTGGAGAAATATACACCCGATTCACGGATGTCATCAATGGTCTAAAAGGACTTGGTAAAAGTTTCTCGAATTTTGAACTTGTTAATAAAATCTTAAGATCCCTTTCAAAGAGTTGGGACCCTAAAGTAATGACCATTCAAGAAGTCAAAGATTTAAATAATTTTCCTCTCGAAGAATTAATCGGGTCACTAATGACCTATGAGATGACTTGTAATGCTCATGAAGAGCTTGAGAACAACCTTCCAAAGGACAGGAAGGATATGACACTAAGAACTCATGAAGACCACTTGAAAGAAAACTCAAGTGATGAGGACTATGATGAAGACTTGGCACTCTTGATAAGAAAGTTCAAAAAATTCATAAGAAGAAATAAATTTAAAAATGATACTAAAAATGAAATTAAACCCAAGAAAGAACAAGTGATATACTATGAGTGTAAAAAGCCAGGACATTTCAAAAGTGAATATCCCTAAGTAAAGAGGAAGTAACCAAAGAAGAAGAAGGCCCTTAAAGCAACTTGAGACAACTTAAGTGCATCCGAAGAAGAGGAGCCAACCAACATCGAGCAAGTTGCTCACTATATGCTAATGGCTATAGGTAAGTAGTTCATTAGATATAAATTTATCTTTTAATAAACTATTAAGTGCTTTTCATGATTTATTTGATGAATGCAAATTAGTTAGTAAAAAATATAAATTGTTAAAAAAAGAGCATGCTTCTCTTGTTAGTGATTTGGATAGAGTAAAAGATGAGCACAATAATAGTTTAGTTCCTTGTACGAAATGTAATGAATTAAAAATACTTAAAAAGAAAAACTTGCTACTCAAAGAAACAAAAATTTGAGGTTGGTAGCAAGTCCTTGAACATGATCCTTGCCAATAAGGGTCACGTCCATAGGAGAGGCGGAATCGGATTTGTGAGTAGCTCTCACCAAAATCCAACCACCTTTGTTAAAGGTCGTACCTTGTATGTATCACCTCACACCAAATGTAACTTTTGTTGCAAACTCAGGCATGTTGCATATAAATGTCCACTTAAGAGATATAGTCCACATAAATTGATTTGAGTTCATAAAAGAACCTCAAATGACTCAATGCAACATGATAAGCTTTGTAGATTGATTTTTGAGACACCCAAGGTCAAATAGATACCTAAAAAATTATTCTTTTTTTGTAGAAATATATACCATCATAAGCTAGGAGCAAGAGATGGTACCTTAATAGTTGATACTCAAGGCATATGACCGGAGATTAATCTCAATTATCTAAGCTCACTAGCCTAGACGAAGAATATGTCACCTTTGGAGACAACAACAAAGGTAAAATAATTAGCAAAGGAACCATAGGTAACAAATCCAACTTTTTTATTAATGTGTTGTTAGTTGATAGTTTAAAACATAACCTTTTAAGCATTAGTCAATTGTGTGATATAGGATATATCATTAGATTTTAATCAAATGCTTGCATTGTTAAAAAACCCCACAAAAACACATCTATGATTGTAATTAAATAAAATAATATATACACTATCGACATTGATTATCTTTGTAATGAAATATGTTTTTCGATTTTGAATGATGATACTTAGCTTTGGCACAGGAGATTAGGTCATGCTAGCATGAAACTACTATATCAAATCTCATCCAAAGAACTTGTAAGAGGTATTCATAACATTAAGTTTGTTGAAGATAAAGTGTGTAATACATGCCAAATAGGAAAATAAATAAAAGATAGTTTCAAATCAAAGAATCAAATAAGTACTTTTAGACCATTACATTTGATCCATATGGATTTGTTTGGACCAATTGCTACATCAAGTCTAGGAGGTAGCAAATATACCTTTGTTATTATGGACAATTATAGTAGATACACTTGGACTTACTTCTTGGTATACAAAAGTGATTACTTTAGATATTTTTCTAAGTTTTGTAAACTTGTTCAAAATGAAAAGGGTTTTATGATTTCATCAATTCGAAGTGATCACGGTGGTGAATTTCAAAACCATTATTTTTAAGATTTTTGTGAATCTAATAGATACAACCACAATTTCTCTACACCGAGAAATCCTCAACAAAATAGAGTAGTAGAAAGAAAAAATAAAAACTTACAAGAAATGACAAGAACTATGTTAAACGAACATAGCCTACTCAAATATTTTTGGGCCGAAGCCATGAATATGACATGCTATGTCATGAATAGGGTTATAGTAAGACCATTACTTTCCAAAACTCCTTATGAGTTATGGAACAATAAAAAACCCAATGTTTCATATTTTAAAGTTTTCGAGTGTAAATGTTTTATCTTGAATGAAAAAGATGCCTTAGGAAAGTTTGATACAGAATCCGATGAAGAGATTTTTCTTAGCTATTCTTCTTTTTCTAAGACCTTTCATATTTTTAACAAAAGAACTTTAGTTATAGAAGAGTCTATTCATATTATTTTTAATGAAGTTTTCAAATTTAAGAAAAATGATTTTGATGATGATCTTAATTTTGATGCTTTGGATTTAAATGAAACCCTTTCTCCATTTAGCAACTTGGATGCATCTTGTTCCGAAACATCCTTACCCAAGGAATGGAAGTATGTAGATGCTCATCCTAAGGAGCTAATCATATGAAACACATCAAAAGAGGTTCAAACTCATTCTTCTCTTAAGAATTTTTTAACCAACGTCGCTTTTCTCTCCCAAATTAAACCTAAATGCATTGATGAGGTCTTGAAAGATGATTCATGGGTTATCAGAATGCAAGAAGAGTTGAACTAATTTGAGAGAAATGATGTGTGGAAGCTTGTTCCAAGGCCAAATGATCATTTAGTTATTGGTACTAAATGAGTCTTTAGAAACAAGCAAGATGAATTTAGTATCGTGGTTAGAAACAATGCTAGATTAGTGGCCAAGGGTTTCAACCAAGAAGAAGATATCGATTATGAAGAAACTTTCGTTTCTGTGATATGATTAGAAGCCATAAGGATGCTTCTTATTTATGCTAGTAGTAATAATTTTAAGTTATTTCAAATGGATATTAAGAGTGCTTTTCTTAATGACTTTATTTTTGAAGAAGTTTATGTTGAACAACCTATCGTATTTGAGAATGATAATTTCCCTAATCATGTGTTTAAATTGACTAAAGCTCTCTACGGATTGAAACAAGCCCAAAAGGCTTGGTATGAGAGACTTAGCTATTTTCTTATTCAAAATAATTTATTTAAAGGCAAGGTCGATACTACATTATTTATTAAAAATTTTAAGGATAATTTTCTTATTGTTCAAATTTATGTTGATGATATCATCTTTGGTTCTACAAATGAATCTTTATGCGAATCGTTTGCCAAGAGCACGAGCCTAGAGTTTGAAATGAACATAATAGGGGAACTAACTTTTATTTTAGGCTTGTAAATTAAATAACTTAATGATGATATTTTTATTAGTCAAACAAAATATGTATTATTTGCTAAAACAATTTAATATGGATAGTTCAAAGGCTATCAATATTCCTATGAGTACCTCCACTAAGTTAGATATTGACAAAGGTGGAGAAAGCTTTGATCAAAAAACTTATAAGGGTATGATAGGAAGTTTATTATATCTCACTGCAACTAAACCAGACATCATGTTTAGCATAAGACTTTATGCTAGATTTCAATCTAACCCCAAGCAATCTTATTTAAAAGCTGTAAAAAAGATTTTTAAATATCTAAAAGGAACTCCTAAACTAGGATTATGGTATCTAAAATTTAAAAATTTTGAATTGCTTGGTTATATCGATGCTGATTTTGCTGGTTGCCAAATAGATAGAAAGAGCACATCCGGAACATGCTAATTTTTAGGACACATACTTGTCTCTTGGTCTTCCAAGAAATAAAACTCGATTGCATTATCTACAATCGAAGTTGAGTACATAGTTGCAGGTGCATACTGTGCTCAAGTTATATGGATGAAAAACACTTTAGAGGATTATAGAATTCACCTAAAAAACATACATATAAAGTGTGATAACACTAGTGCAATATGCTTAACAAAAAATCCTATTCAACATTCTAGAACTAAACATATTGATATTAGACATCACTTTATACGAGATCATGTTAATAATTATAATATATCTCTAGAATTTATTGACACAAAACATCAATTGGCTGATATTTTACAAAACTCTTAATTGAGAAACAATTTGATTTTATAAGAAGAGAATTAGGTATGCTAAATTTCTTTGATACATCAGTTCCTCTTTAAATTTTTCTCCATATTTTCTTAACAAATTTTATTTTACAAAATCATTCACTTGAATCATGAACTTATGGTATACGTAATGAGCCATATGAATTTTATCATATAAATTTTATACGATGTTTACGTACAAATTTTATATGATGTGTATATGAATCATGAACTTATGGTGTAAATTTTCTCCTCTTACAAGAATAGAATTTATGATATTTGTGTAAATGGGTCTTGCAAGAAGGAACCACATAATGTCAGCACCATACCTCAATGCAAGCAGTGCTCACTGCAAGTAGGTGGTGGCACAGTTAGTGGTCACGAGTTGTAGGCGGTAGCACTGCCCACAACCTGCCCTATATAAAGAACAAGCTAGGGCTGGTGGTAGAACCGACCCCAACCCATTCTACACTCTTCCAAAGAGCCCCAAACCTCTTGATCCTCTAGCAACTCAAAAGAATCCCCATTTTCTACTAAATCAAGGATCAATCTCAAACACTGTTTTGGTGATCACAAGAAGGAAAAACCACTAAGGTAATCCCTAAACCAAATTGATTTCCCCTTTGTATTACTTATTCTTGCCTCTTATTTGTCTTCATAACTATAGTCTTCATGACTTCTAGAAGATCCTCAAGGGACAAATGGAAGAGGAGATTAGATGAAACCTGCTAGGATCGGAGCGGCACTAAGAGGAGGGGGTGAATTAATGCAGCGGATTAAAACTTATAAGTTTGAAAACGATTTTGTAAATGCGTAGAGATTTCGATTCGACAATGAATGACCTGATAAGAGTAGCTCAAGTAACGTAAGAAGATGAAACCCGAAAGCTTGTCTGCTGTGTAAATAACGATTTCATAATGGTAAATACTCACACATTCAAGGAACACACCAATTTAAAGTGGTTCGGTCAAATGACCTACATCCACTTGCGAAGCCTTCTTCGATGAGGCTCCCAACTTCCACTAGCAAATCACTTTGAAGGGGAAGGACAAATACTCCTCTTACAACCTTTTACAAGTGGTTCACACTCCTATAAATTTTCAAAGAGAAAGAAAGAGGTGAACACTTAAGCTATTGAAAACAAGACTTGCTAAAGATTTTGTTAAGGCTTTATCTCAATCTCTAACTTCTCAAAATGTTTCTTCTCTGCTAAGAATTGAGGGGTATTTATAGACTCCAAGAGGATTCAAATTTGGGCTCCAAATTTTGAATTCTTTTGGGTTCCCGGAGTTGGCGGTGCCATCGCTTGTCGGTGGCGGTGCCACCACCCGACTTTTCGGGTGCTGGGCGGTGCCACCGCCCAGTCTGGTGGTACCACCGCCTGATCCCTTGGGTTCTGGGTGGTGCCACCACCTAGACTATTTCAGCTCACTAGTTAGGCTCCAAACTTGGCCCACACCAGTCTGAACTCTAGCCCAATTGGCCCCTAACCGGGTTATAGGATTAACCCTTTATCATAACCCTAATTACATACAAACTATGAAATTAAAATATAGTCTTAAGCAAGTTTTTAACTGGCAACATCGAGTTTCCTTCCGATGAACTTTTGGTGGACTTCTGATACACCCTCGAATTTCTTCCGGCGGACTCCCAATAGGCTCCCAGTCTTGTAGCGAGTTCAGCGAGTCTTTGGCAAGTAGCCAAACCTTCTTGGTGATCTCCATGAACCTCCGACGATCTCTCCAGCGGACTTCCGAAGACTTCGGCAAGTCCCCGATTTCTTCTCGGTTGGTTCCGGTAGCACTCCGATGATTCTTCGGACTTTTGGCAGACTCTTGAATACTATTCAAACTTGACTCCAGTAGACTTGCTTTATGTCTTCAAGCTATCGTAGTTAATCTTGCACAAGTAAAGCAAAACTTCGATCTAGACAATTACTCCTAAGCAATTAATCAAGTTGTCCGGCATGTCATTGGTCCCTCGACGCTTCGTCTGATTCTTCGGCGCATCATCCTCTCTTGCGGCCTATTGCCCAATCGGCCAATTGAATCCGCAACTCCGATATCCTAGGCGTAATACCCGCTCTTCTTGGCCCGATGCCCGAATCTACGACCCGAAGCCTTCTGTCGATACGTCGACCGATCCACCGACTCGACGTCCAATCTTCTGACATGTTCCTCCGGCCCAACATGATTTTTCTGCTTTAATTGTTTCATCTTGATCAAAGCATCCCGCGTCACTCAAAATACAAATTAAATCAAAAACACATATTAAGTGGTTTCATCATCAAAATATGAGATTCAACAATCTCCCCCTTTTTGATGATGATAACAACTTGATGACGGAGATAACTTTAACTCCCGGAGTTTAAACAAACTCCCCCTATCAATATGCCATATTGATAGAACTTTGAATTCAAGCCGAATTCAAGTCATTGCAAATATTCATCATGAATATTTGCAACACATCATCATGCATAACATGATCATACTTCTCCCCCTTTGTCATCAACAAAAAGGAGAAGTGTCACTTTCTATATGTTTGAGATATGAATTCAACTTATTGCATAAAAAACATAATATCAAGTTTTATCATCATGCAATTTGTAAGCTTGAAAATTCAACAAATGCTACATCATGTAAGCTAGCAAAAATTTAGCAAGTGCTATATCACATTAGAATATGCAAGCTATCAAGTTTTAAATATGCAGGATAGTAAGATAGCATGTCCTTCTTCACAACATTTTACAATATTTTAGAACATGCAAGCTAGCAGTTTTAAGATGTTTAAAAAGCAGCTCTTGCTTCTTGAAATATGCAAGTTGCAAGCTATCAAATTTTACTTCCTTTGAAATGTGTAAGTTTAGCATGTTTAGCATCTTGAGATAGCAACTGTTTGCTTCTCTTTAGACTACAAGCTAGTAATTTTTACGATATACAAGTTTTATTACATACAAGCTAACAAAAATTTCGAAAGCAAATGCAAGATAGCTTTCTTGTGTAAGCTCATGATTCTTGCTTTCTATTGCAATATGCAAGTTGCAAGTTTTGCTTCTTGAGATAGGCAAGATAGTGATGTTCAAGAAGGCAACTTTTGCTTTTTGAAATAAGCAAGTTAGCATTCTTTGCTGCTTAAGATAGGCAAGCTAGCAAA
Source organism: Musa balbisiana (assembly GCA_004837865.1). Taxonomy (NCBI): domain Eukaryota; kingdom Viridiplantae; phylum Streptophyta; class Magnoliopsida; order Zingiberales; family Musaceae; genus Musa; species Musa balbisiana. Next base: position 27,251,376 of record CM017191.1, read on the forward strand.
CAAGTTTTTGCATCTTCTTGACTTGTGCTAATTTCTCCTTGAGATAACCCTTTACATCAATTCAAGATAACACACTAGCAACTCTTTCTCCCCCTTTGTCATTGTCAAAAAGAAAGAAAGACCTTTTACATCAATTTCTAAATCATGACAAAGGTAAGTATCAATCTTATTTGTGCATCATTATGTTTTCAAATTAAAATATGCATAATTTCAAAACTTTACATTTGTATCCTTACTTCATGCATTATACAAATAAATTAATCACTATGGGCATATCATACATGATACATCATTTTGGTAACAAATCATAACATTTATCAATATTTTGATCATGATACCAATCATTTATCATTTAGAGCATTCATGATACACATTATATGCAATACATCACATACATCATCATAATAAAAAATATAAGTATTGGATGCATCATTCCAAATCATAAATATTTCAAATCAAGATAGTATTAATTTGTCAAATTGCATCCTACATGCATGATCATAACTTTTCATTTGTATGCATCAAAATAATATCAAGAGTATTTCATGCATAATACCAAATCATCATTTATAATTACATCAATATTCCAATCATTATTTCAATCTACACATAACGAGAACAATAAATTTGCACTATAGACAGTCTCATGTTTTATCATTCAAGCTAGAATATATTTTTGCAATTAGCAAGCTAACAATTTCCTTTTTCTTTTATAACAGTGATTCAATCATATCATATGATAAACATATCATAATTACAAAGGAGTATTGAATCATAAAGAAAATCAATTTATGCATAAAATATTCCAAGCTTCAAGGTACATTTTCTCAAATTGTAGGAATCAAAAATCAAGAGAAAATAGCTTAATTATTTATTTTAAAAAATGTTCTCTTTGATAAAACGAGAGAATCATGATTAACAATCTTGATTTACAAAAAGAATACTCAAGCTATAATTCTGAGAAATCAAGAGAAACCATGATTCATTTTAACAAATCTCATCTTAAGTACACGATAAGAAAAAGAAATATAGCAATGAGACCAATCATGATTCATTTGGATAGTAGATGGCAAAAGAGACATTGATGGTAAAAGATCTCGATTTTTATACAGTAAATCTCAAGTTATAAATCTCAAAAAATCAAGATAAAGCTCATTCAAATTCAAATCATCAAATCAAAATTATTTTCAAGAGATTCATAAAAAGATGATAAAATAGATTCATCAAAGTCAATTAGATAGAGAAGAAGAATTTTCAAGAAAAATACTTTTCTCTATTTAGTTGTTTCATACAAGTATGCCTTTGTCCTTTTTGTGCCAAAAAATATATATATCATCAACCGTTTAAGATCAAAAAATAAGTTTAATCATAAAACCATCAAGATCAATAAACCACAAAATCATCATGTATAACTTTAAAATCTCATACATAAAATCATCAAATCATGGTATCAAAATTTTAATATTTTCATTACAACTTTATGCATCATTAAGTATACAATAGTCAAGCATGACACTTATACTATTTCATATAAGCATGCCTATTTCATTTATGTCGAATCAAAACATGCATCAATTTTTTTTTTAAACGAAAAAGCCACTTTATTATCGTGAAAATCGACAATCTATAAATCACAAAAATTATTATGCATCATTTCGAAAGAAAACTCATTAAGCATGATCATTCTGCATTACTTCAAATCAAACATGATTTCATTTTATTTTTAAAATATTCAATAAGTTCTTCGAGAGGAAATGTTTTAAGGTCTTTGGCCTCTTGAATGGCCTTAACTTTTGGATCTCAACTCATTAGAAGGGATCTTAAAATTTTAGTTACTAGTTCAAAGTTAGAAAAACCTTTTCCAAGAGCTTTGAGTCCAGATGACATCCGTGAAATGAGTGTACATGTCTCCGATGGACTCATTTGGTTTCATCCGAAAAAGTTCATAAGAATGCACAAGAATATTGATTTTAGACTCTTTCACTCAGCTAGTGCCTTCATGAGTGACCTCAAGAGTTCTCCAAATATCAAAAGCTGAATCACAAATCGAAATGCGATTAAATTCATTTTTGTCAAGTGCACAAAACAAGGCATTCATAGCCTTTGCGTTCAAAGCAAAAACCTTCTTCTCCGATTCATCCCATTCGCTCATTGGAAGAGAAGATTTTTTAAATCCATTTTTGATAATGTGCCATAAATTCAAATCCAAAGAAAGTAAGAAAACTCTCATTCGAGTTTTCCAATAAGTGTAGTCCGTCCCATTGAAAATGGGAGGACGAATGAGAGAGTAACCCTCATGAAAGCCAAAAAGAGCCATTTCTATTTGGGTGTTAAACCAAAGTAGAAAACCATGGCTTTGATACCAATTGTTAGGATCGGAGCGACACTAAGATGGGGGGGTGAATTAGTGCAGCAGATTAAAACTTATAAGTTTGAAAACGATTTCATAAATAGGTAGAGATTTCGATTCGATAATGAATGATTTGATAAGAGTAGCTCGAGTAAAGTGAGAAGATGAAAACCGAAAGCTTGCTGTTGTGTAAATAATGATTTCAGAAGGTAAATACTCACACATTCAAGGAACAAACCAATTTAAAATGGTTCGATCAAATGACCTACATCCACTTGCGAAGCCTTCTTTGATGAGGCTCCCAACTTCCACTAGCAAATCACTTTGTAGGGGAAGGGCAAATACTCCTCTTACAACCTTTTACAAGTGGTTCACACTCTTACAAATTTTCAAAGAGAAAGAAGGAGGTGAACACTTAAGCTATTGAAAACAAGACTTGCTAAAGATTTTGCTAAGGCTTTATCTCAATCTCTAACTTCTCAAAAGATTTCTTCTCTATTGAGAATTGAGGGGTATTTATAGACTCCAAGAGGATTCAAATTTGGGCTCCAAATTTTGAATTCCTTTGGGTTCCCAGAGCTGGCGGTGCTACTGCCTATCAATGTCATATTGACCGTTTACAAGCGGTGCCACTGCCCAGTCCGGTGGTACCACCATCTGATCCCTCGGGTTCTGGGCAGTGCCACCGCCTAAACTATTTCAGCTCACTGGTTGGACTCCAAACTTGGCCCAAACTAGTTCGAACTCGGGCCCAATTGGCCCCTAACCGGGTTATAGGATTAACCCTTAATCCTAACCCTAATTATATACAAACGATGAAATTAAGACATAGTCCTAAGCAAGTTTTTAACTGGCAATGTCAAGTTTCCTTCCGGCAAGCTTTTCGGTGAACTTCCGGTGGACTTCCGATACACCCTCGGATTTCTTCCGGCGGACTCCAAGCAGGCTCCCAGTCTTATGGCGAGTTCAGCGAGTCTTTAGTAAATAGTCGAACCTTCTCAGTGATATCTGCGAACCTCCGATGATCTCTCTGGCGGACTTCCAAAGACTTCGGCAAGTCTTCGATTTCTTCTCGGTTGGTTTCGGCAGCACTTCCGACGATTCTTCGGACTATCGGCGGACTCTCGAACACCCATCGAGCTTGACTCCGGTAGACTTGCTTTATGTCATCAAGCTATCGTAGTTAATCCTGCTCAAGTAAAGTAAAACTTCGATCTAGACAATTACTCCTAAGCAATTAATCAAGTTGTCCAGCATGTCATTAGTCCCTCGACGCTTTTCATCCGATTCTTCGGCGTATCATCCTCTCTTGCGGCCTATTGCCCAATCGGCCAGTTGACTCTACAACTCCAATATCCTAGGCGCAATACTCGCTCTTCTTGGCCTGATGCCCGAATCTACCGCTCGAAGCCTTCTATCGATACGTCGACCGATCCACCGGCCCGACGTCCAATCTTCTGACATGTTCCTCTGGCCCAATATGATTTTCTTGCTTTAATTGTCTCATCTTGATCAAAGCATCATGCATCACTCAAAATATAAATTAAATCAAAAACACATATTAAGTGGTTTCATCATCAAAATATGAGATTCAACAAAACCTATGACTCCCTACTTTTCGATTCTCAACAACATGCCCTTAAATTTCCAACCATGGAGTCTAGAAATGTTCATAAGGGTAAATATGTTGACTTAGAGAAATTAAGTAATTTGGAACCTATTCAATAGTTTGCTAACCTAGATATCCTCCCAATCCTTCAAATATGTGAACCTATCTATCCTAGACTTGTTAGATTGTTCTATAATAACTTGCATGTGGAAGAACATGATATGGACTCCACATATCTCTTAGGACATCATATACCCATCACGGATGGTGTAATTTACAACCTCATAGAAATTACGGAGAAAGAAATATGTTATTATTTTAGAGGCCAATGAGATGAAGAATCAGTTCGGATCACTTATTCTTAAGCCCTAGGAACATTTCAACACCAAACTACTTCATCATATCTTGATAAGTATTATAATTCCAAAATAATATCATCATGATAAAGTTAACCAAATGGAAATAGAAATGATGTATTAGATTTTGAAAGGACATGAAAATTGTTTTGGCTACCTAATACAATAAAACATGATTGAATTATCGAAAAAGGACATGATGCTTCCATATGGTGGCCTGATCATAAGACTAATTTATGCATATGATATAGTCATCCCACCTGACGAAAAAGTTCTAAAACTAGATAGATTTAATGTTATAAATAGAAACCTACTAAGAAGATTAAGGTGTACATTCAAAAATGAGATATGGACTAGAATACCTAAAGAACTGATCCCCTCCCACTTGATATAGAACCTAAAATACTAATATTTAGGGGAAATCAATCTCCTTCTACTAGTCCTTTTGAGGTAACACCTCTAACAGAGCAATCACCCTTCTCATCTACCGACAATATAGGAACTCAAATAGATCGATTTGAACAACGTCAAGATCAAATTTTAACTGAGTTGTAGTAGATTCATCGATAACTTAATACTTTATTTTGACATTTTGACTTGCCATCACCTGAATAGCTATGTATGTCTTTTTGCTTATGACAAAGAGGGAGAAGTTATCTGATGAAATCTCTCTTTTATGTTGCTTACTTTGATGTTGTAATCTTGTGTTTACTATGATGTTGTGATATCTTTAATGCTAAAAATTTCTATGATGTAGTATTCTCTTTAATGCTGAGAATTTCTAATGTTACCATATAATGATGCAATATCGGATTCTTAATATTGTGAGCTTTTGAATGCTGTAATTGATGATATTTCATACAAGTAGTGATGAAAGGCTATACCCAAAACATTTTATCATGCATGAAGTGATTGCGTATTTAATATTATGATGACTTGAAATTATGATAATGCACAATGCATGTGATTTCTAATTTCGATTAAAGCTTGAATTCAAGGTTGTGAATTCAAGTTTGTATTCTCTCAAGTATGGCATATCGATAGGTAGAGTTAAAGTTAACTCCGTCACTAATTGGTTATTATCATAAAAAAGGGGGAGATTGTTGAATCTCAGATTTTGATGATGAAATCAATTGGTAAATTATTATTACCTAATCTATGTATTGAGATAAGTGTGCAGGATTAACTACGATCGCAGTAAGACATAAAGCAGATGATATCTCGGAGTCGAAGATTCGGACGATGTATCGGAAGTACGTCAGGAGCTCGCCGAGAGTTTGTCGGAAGATCGCTGAGAGTTCATCGAAAGATCGTCGAGAGTTTATCAGAAGATTGCTGAGAATTCGTCAGAAGATCACAAAGAGTTCATTAGGAGTTCATCGAGAGTTCACCGGAAGACACACCGAAAAGTTCGCTAGAGATTCGTCGATAGAAAAGTCGACATACCAGATTGTGTTCTTTTGCCTTAAATTGTAGTTAGCACATTAGTTGAGTTAGGATCGGGAGATAATCCCACTAACTCAATTAGAGGGCCAATTGGGCCATTAATTGGGATGATTTGGGCTAATTAAACAAGCCTATTCAGCACCTGAAATCATGGTCGACGGTGGCACCGCTTGGGACGTAGTCTCCCAAGTGCTCTAGGCGGTGGTACCACTAACAGTTAAGGCTATCAGGCGGTGGTACCACCAGAGGTCAGTCTCTAAGCTCTATCAGGCGATCATACCACTCAAACTGAGCGGTAGTACTGCCTAGTGTCAGTCTACAAGCAATAGTACCGCTCAATAATGGTGGTGGTACCGTTGGTACCCTGAAATCCGGGGAAGTGACACTTTTTGGCTTCAATTTTGAAGCCATTGGGGCCTATAAATACCTCATCCTTTTCTACATGAAAGAGCATGAAAGTGTTAGCATAATCTTAAATTTTTGGGTGTTAAAGTGTTGTAAAAGTGCTAGAGTTCTTCTCCTCCCTTTCTAAGTATTGAGATCATTCAAGAGAGGTGTGAGACTTGTAAGGGTTATCTCTTAAACCCATGAAAAGGAGAAAGTACTATAAAGATGTGGTTTGTCTTCGCCTATTAAAAGAAGACTATTAGTGGATGTCGGGGTGACCTCTACGGAGGAGGAATCAGAAGTGGATATAAGTCACAATGACCGAACCACTCTAAATTCTAGTTTGCTTTCTATTTGTGCAATTTAAATTACTGCAAACTTCCTTAACCTTCTCTTTACACTCTTACGAAAGCTTTCAAGTTCAATATCTTTCTGAAACGGATTGAATTGAAATGAATATTTTTGAAATCAATGATTTTTCTACTGCACTAATTCACCCCCCCCCCCCCCCCCCCCTCTTAGTGCTGCTCTTGATCCTAACATATGTACACTCTCGCATTGCACATAATAATATATACGTATACTCCCACACTATATATCATAACATATATGTGTATTCCTACACTACATTGTCACAAACTTAATTGAAATTGCCTAAGTCACGAGGCACCATTGCGGCAAAGTTATAGACTTAACTGAAGTTGCCTAAGTTATAAAGCACCCTTACGCCAACTTCTTAGACTTAGTTAGAATTACCTAAGTCATGAAATGCCCTTACAATATGTGTACACAAAAGGTTAGCAAATTTGTAACCTCGCTTAGGTCCCAAAGGATATGTAAAAAGAGTAAGTTGATTAGTTTGAAAACGAGTGACGGATAAGTTGTGACATCTCGAGAAGATGGTAGCTTTACAAGCAATTTAGCAAACACTTTAAGTGTAAGAGAGAAAAAAGAGGAAGGAGAAAAGGACTTTACAAGGCAAAATAAATAGTCACAAGTCCACAAACGATTGCTCACTGGTTGTCAGGCGCGATGGCAAGTTCCCATCAACTTAACGTGTGAACTTATATAAACCGATCAATGCTCAATACTACCCTAAAGCCCCATCCACCCTTGTGCCACCTGAAGGTTCCAGGGGTCAGAGATGGCTGACGTTTTGTATCGCACTGTGATATGTAGAAAATAGGTCGTAGCACGCAAAAATGAAGCCATTTGGGGGCAATTTTGCTCGGTTGTGGCACTATAGCGCTACGAACTATTCTTGCTTATATTTTTCAAGCAAAAACATATAAAACTAAGGCAAAACATGCTGCTAAGTATTTGTACAAGCATGCAAAAAGTTGTGGGTGCGTAATGATCGTTCGTGACATTATCCTCCACTTAAATTGTCAATGCTCTTGTTATGCTTGCTGGTAGGTTTTGATGACTATTTCTTTGTATTGTAGGGCGTCTTCATACTCCCAATTGGCTTTTGTTTGGGAAACTTTTGCCAATTCAATAGGCATTCAATTTGCTCCATTCCATTAGGTAGCTTTGTCTTGTGATTCATTAAAATGATTTTAACTCACTTCTTATAGGATGCTCTGGTGGGAGGTAGTTGAATTGGAACACTTTGGGAATCATCTTGTAGATCTAAGTGATAGGCTTTTAATTTACTTGCTTAGAAGACATTGTGAATTTTGAGCTATATCGGCAATTGCAACTTGTAGGAGATATTGCATACCCTGTTGGGAAGGGTCCTTCATACTTGTGCACCAATCTCTTATGCACTTTATATCTAAAGAACTAGAGTGATACTGGTTGGAGCTTCAAAAATACCAAATTGCTAATTTTAAACTCTAGTGGTCATCATCCCAAGTCTACCCATTTCTTCATCCTTTTGATCGCCTTCTCTAAGTTAGCTTGTGCAATATCTATATTTTGGTATCATTACTTCGCAAAGTAATATGCTGATGGACTACTCCTGGTATGCCCGAACACCAAGGCATGAGGAGTTGACAGTTCCTGTCCTATAATGATCTTGAAGGGGCTCTTGTTGGACGCAGAGCTTTGCTGCAAGTTTAGGAGAATTGGATAATGTTCAATAGCTTCACCTAATCCTGTTGGTTGGCACTCATATAGTGCTGAAAATATTACTTAAGAAATAAATTTATTTTTTTAGTTTGGTCATTAGTCTAAGGGTGGAGGCTTGTGGAGAAGTATAACTTGGACCTTAGCAATTTGAATAGCTCGGTTTAGAATCATCCTAAGAACTGAGCATCTTGATCACTAATGATATTGTGTGAGACTCTTCAATACTTCATCACATTCTTTATCATTAACTTGGCTGCCTCCTCTATTGAACAGTATAGGGGTATAGAAATAAATGTTGCATACTTTGAAAACTGATTGACCACCATGAGTATTGATCCGGGTCCTCCTACTATTAGTAAGCTTGATATGAAGTCCAAGGAAATGCACTCTCATGATGTTTCTAGTATGGGCAATGGCTCCAAAATCCCACTAGCTTCCATTGCTATATCTTATCTTATTGGCAAGTAAGGCATGTTCAAACATATTCCTTCATATTAGTCCTTCATATTAGTCCCTATCTTCAGCCAATAAAAAACCCTCTCAACGAGAGCCAATATTTAGTGAATGACCAGATGTCTAGCTCAAAGGGAATCATGAAACTTTCTTAAGAGTTTATGCCTCAAATTGTCTACTTGAAAACATAAACTATATTCCCTTTGGTATAGACGAGTCTCTCTTGGACTGAAAATCATCATGCCTTGCCTTCCTTAATTAGTTACATCAGGGTTAGTACTTGGGGATCACCATACAGTCTATCCCTGATCCTGGAAAGGAAGTTGGAGTGCAACTAACTTGCTTAGCCTTCGCCTTCTAGTTGTATATCATTCACTAGCTCTACTTTCCGGCTCAATGCATCAGTCACGACATTTGCTCTTCCTGGCTTGTACTCCATTACTATATCAAACTTAGCCAAGAAGTCCTGCTATCATGCCTACTTTGAAGAGAGTTTCTTTTAAGTTTGAAAATAACTCAATACAGTATTGTCCATATTTAGCACAAATCATGGCCTGAGAAGGTAGTGCTGTCAAACTTATAGATAGTTGACTACTATTGTCATCTCATTCTCATGCATCGGATACCATCACTCGGTCTCATTGAGCTTGCGGCTCTCGTAGGCCATCGGGTAACCCTCTTGCATAAGTTCTCCCCCAATAGCGAAGTCTAAAGTATTTGTATGAACTTCGAAGGACTTCTCATAGTTCGGTAATTTAAGTACTGATTCTTCCAATACAGCAACCTCTAGGTCTTGGAATGCCACTTCGCATTTATGGAACCATTGCCAAGGCTGCTCCTTCTTCAGCAAATTCTTAGCTAGGGTCAATCGGATTGACAGACTCCAATAAGAGTGAGACTCAGCTTGAGAGAGAAGGAATTCTCTCAAAGAATCTAATAAGAGTGATGCTAGTCATTGGTGCCCTATAAACCAATCACGTGAGTGATGACACTTGTGACATGATATATATATACATATATATATATACATATATATATACATATATATATATATACATATACATATACATATATATATATATAATGATGTCTATGGATTTGTGCAATGATAATCAGATCGTAATGAGATCATGATAATGAGATCAATTTGCTTTTAAATATAGATCCTAAATAATTCCGATCATATGTTACTCAAGAGAGACATCGAGATAACCAAATAGACTGATGTACTATATACCCATCCATATGATGGAGGTGGCTGGTCTTATAGCTGCTCGTGTGGGGACACTAGGGATACAGTGTAGGTGCTCATTGGAGAATGAGTTTACTAATTGGTTCGTTCATGGAATGTTGGATGGTTGATGATGCCTTATTGTCAGATAGTGATTCTGTTGTCCTAATAGTATATCGGTCCTTAGACTTGAGACAGCAAGGATGTCCTGTATGGGTACTCCATTCTTATATGTTTTTGCTCAGACAAATCCCTAGCTAGGGTCATTCGGATTGAGAGAGAGAGAGTTCTCCAGGAGAATCCAATTAGAGCGAGACTCGAGCAAAAACTGTATGAGCCTAACAGCACCATGCTCGGTATACAGTCTCGAAATATTAGATGGATAAGGGACTATAAATACACGATAACTAAGGATAGATAAGCCTAAAGGATTGGATTCTTTTATATCATTTAGGGACCATGACGTAGTAGCCTAGTACGTTTATAATCGATGAGTCAAGTGAATTATTTTGGAGATAATAATTCACTAAGCCAAAAGGAGTTCTGACATGTATGACTCATGGCTAGCTCGATATTGGGCTTAGAGAGTCACACACATATGGTAGTTGTTACGTTAAGTAGAGGTCTGAATATGAGATATCTACTGGAGCCTCTATCTTATTGGATATCCAATAAGCCATTGATTTATTGGATCCATGGACATCATGTTGAATCTCAGATTTTGATGATGAAGTCAATTGTCATTTGTTGATCTAATATATATGTTGAGAAAAGTGTACAGGATTAACTACAATGGCAATAAGACATGCAATAGGTGTTGTGCCGGAGTCAAGACCAAGTTCACGTTGAGAGTTCAAGAGTTCGTCGGAAGTCCGGACGTTCGTCGGAAGTTATGCGGGAACCAATCGAGAAGTCTTGGAGCTTGCCATAGAAGCTTGTCGGAAGTCGCCAAGAAGATCGTTGCAAAGTCCAGGAGCTTGCCAGGAGTCCGTCAGAGCATCGTCAAGGGTTCATCTGATGTTCGGCGGAAGTTCGCCGGAAGCTCGCCGGAGGAGTGATTGACGCATTGGAACACGAATTGCAGTAATCATGTCTTAAATGTCATAGTTAGAGTTTAGATTAAGTTAGGATTGGGAGGTAATCCCACTAACTTAATTAAGGGCCAACTAGGCTCTTAATAGACCCAAATTGGGCCGAATGGAATAGCCCTTTCGAACCCTGAATTCCTAGCCAATGGTGGCACCGCCCAGGAGACTCGGTCTCCTAGGAATTCTGGGCCGTGGTACTACTGGCAATTATTGCTGCCAGCGGTGGTATCGCCCCTATCAGGCGGTGGTATCGCCTGAGCTTGGTCTTCTAGCATTATCAGGCGGTAGAACCGCCTAGACTAAGCGGTAATACCATCCAGTGATAGATGACAGGCGATAGTACCGCCCAGTAATGATAGTGGTACCGCCAGGACCTCGGAAATTCGGGAATGTATACTTTTAGGCTCTATTTTCAAACTCATTGGGGCCTATAAAAACCCCACCCTTTCCCGCATGAAAGAAAACGAAAAACTTGACATTATCTTGAGTCTTTGAGGCCTTAAAAGTGTTGTAAAAACTAGAGTTCTCTTCCTTCTTTCTTCTAAGTGTTGAGATCATTCAAGAGAGGAGTGACACTTGTACGGGTTGTCTCCTAAGTCTAGCAAAAGGAGAAAAGCTATAAAAGGGTGGTTGGCCTTCGCCTATTGAAGGAAGGCCTCTAGTGGACACCAGTGACCTCGTTAGAGGTGACATAAACATCTTCCGAAATCGGCTTTACTCGTACGAAAACTTTACGAAACCAATGTTTTTTCAGTTGTGCACTTTATTTTGCTGCAAATCCCCTTAGTCCTCTCTTGGTCTTTTACGAAAGGTTTCAAGTTCAAAGTTCTTCCAAAAAAGGATTGAGTTGAAACCATTGTTGTTGAATCAGTTTTAATCGCAATAAGTTTTTTAAATTGTAAAAGTTTTCCACTGCACTAATTCACCCCCTCGTCTTAGTGCGCTCTTGACCCTAACAATTGGTATCAGAGCAAGGTTCACTCTCAATTGGATTAAAACCCATGAGAGATGGCCTTTGCTGAAAACTAAGAGGGTTACTCTATTACATGTCCGCCCATATTTAATAGGATGGATTACATCTATTGGAAGACTCGAATGAGGATCTTCCTAATTTATATAGATTTTGAGCTTTGGAATATTATAAAAAATGGATTTCAAAAGTCTTCTCTTCCAATGATCGATTGGAATGAATTGGAGAAGAAGACTTTCGCTTTAAATGCAAAGGCTATAAATGCCTTATTTTGTGCACTAGATAAAAACGAGTTCAATCGAGTTTCAATTTGTGAAATAACTTTTGATATTTGGCACACACTCGAAGTGACTCACAAAAGCATAAGTAGAGTGAAAGAGTCAAAAATCAACCTTTTAGTATATTCTTATGAATTATTTCAAATGAAACCGAGTGAGACCTTTGGAGACATGTACACCCGTTTTATGGATGTCGTTAATGGTCTAAAAGAACTTGGTAAAGGTTTTTCGGATTTCGAGCTCTTTAACAAAGTTTTAAGATCCCTTCCAAAGAGTTGGGACCCTAAAATCACGGTCATTCAAGAGGCCAAAGATATAAACAACTTTCCTCTTGAAGAATTAATTGGGTCATTAATGACCTATGAAATGACTTGCAAAGCTCATGAAGAGCTCGAAGACACTCTTCCAAAGAGTAGGAAGGATATGATACTAAGAACACAAGAAGACCACTTGAGAGAAAACTCAAGTGATGAGGACTTTGACGATGACTTGACACTTTTAACAAGGAAATTAAAAAATTTATTAAAAGAAACAAATTTAAAAATGACACTAAAAATAAATTTGAACCCAAGAAATACCAAGTAATTTTCTACGAATGCAAGAAGTCGGGACATTACAAAAGTGAATGTCCCCAAGCCAAGAAGAGAACACCAAAGAAGAAGGCGCTCAAAGCAACATGGGATGACTCAAGCGCATCCGAAGAAGAGGAGCCCAATACCGAGCAAGTTGCTCACTATGCACTAATGGCCATCGGAGAGGAGGTATCAAATTCAATTGATGCAAATTTATCATTTGATGAATTATTAAATATTTTTCATGATTTATTTGATGAATGCAAAATAATTATTAGAAAATATAAATTGTTAAAGGCATATGACCGGAGATCCATCCCAATTCTCTAAGCTCACTAGCATAGACGAAGGATATGTCACCTTCGGAGACAACAACAAGGGTAAAATCATTGGCAAATGAATCATAAGTAACAAATCTAACTTCTTTATTGAAGATGTTTTGTTAGTTGATGGTTTAAAACATAACATCTTGAGCATTAGTCAATTGTGTGATAAAGGATATATTGTTAAATTTGAATCTAATGCTTGCATTATTAAAAAACCACACAAAAACATATTTATGATTGTATTAAAACAAAATAACGTATACACCATTGACATTAATGACCTTTGCAATGAAATGTGTTTTTCGATTTCGAATGACGATGCTTGGCTTTCACATAGGAGATTAGGTCATACTAGCATGAAGCTAATCACACAAATCTCATCTAAGAACTTGTAAGAGGAATTCCTCATATCAAGTTCGTTAAAGATAATGTGTGTGATGCTTGTCAATTAGGAAAACAAATAAAATGTAGCTTCAAATCTAAGAATCAAATAAGCACCTCTAGACCTTTGCAATTGATCCATATGGACTTGTTCAGACTAATTTCTACATCATGCCTAGGAGGTAGCAAATATGCTTTTGTCATTGTAGATGATTATAGTAGATACACATGGACTTATTTCTTGACACACAAAAGTGAATGTTAGATATTTCACCAAGTTTTGTAAACTTGTTCAAAATAAAAAGGGTTCTATGATTTTGTCAATTCGAATTAATCACGGTGGTGAATTTCAAAACCATGATTTTCAAGAATTTTGTGAATCCAATGGATGCAACCACAACTTCTCTACTCGAAGAAATCCTCAACAAAATGTAATAGAAAGAAAGAATAGAAATTTACAAGAAATGACAAGAACCATGTTGAATGAACAAAGCCTACCCAAATATTTTTGGGCCGAAGCTATAAACACGGCATGCTATGTCATGAATAGAGTTTTAGGAAGACCCTTACTCACCAAAACTCCTTATGAGTTGTGGAACAACAAAAAACCCAATGTTTCATATTTTAAAGTTTTTGGGTATAAGTGTTTTATCTTGAATGAAAAAGATGTCTTAGGAAAATTTGATGCTAAATCCAATGATGAAATTTTTCTTAACTATTCTTCGATTTCTAAAGCATTTCGTATCTTCAATAAAAGAATTTTAATTATAGAAGAATCCATTCATGTTGTTTTTAATGAGATTTCCAAAATTAAGAAAAATGATTTTGATGATGATGTTAATTTTGATACTTTAAATTTAAATGAAACCCCTTCTCCAACTAACAACTTGGATGCATCTACTTCTGAAACATCCTTACTTAGGGATTGAAAGTATGTAGATACTCATCCTGAGGAGCTAATCATATGAGACACATTTAAAGGGGTTCAAACACATTCTTCTCTTAAAAATTTTTATGCCAACGCTGCTTTTCTCTCCCAAATTAAACCAAAATGTATTGACGAAGCCATAAAAGATGATTCATGGATTATCACAATGCAAGATGAGTTAAATCAATTTAAGAGAAATGAGGTGTGGAAGCTTGTCCCTAGGCCAAATGATCATTTAGTTATTGGTACTAAATGGGTCTTTAGAAACAAGCAAGATAAAACTGGTATCATAGTTAGAAACAAGGCTAGATTAGTAGCCAAATGTTTTAACCAAGAAGAATGTATTGATTACGAAGAAACCTTCGGTCCTGTGGCTCGATCAGAAGCCATAAGGATGCTCCTTGCCTATGCTAGTAGTAATAATTTTAAGTTATTTTAAATGGATGTTAAAAGTGCTTTTCTTAATGGCTTTATTTTTTAAGAAGTTTATGTTGAACAACCTCCCGGATTTGAGAACAATAGTCTCCCTAATCATGTGTTTAAATTGACTAAAGCTCTCTATGGTTTAAAACAAACCCCAAGGGCTTGGTATGAGAGACTTAGTTTATTTCTTTTTAAAAATAATTTCTCTAAAGGCAAGGTTGATACTACATTGTTTATCAAAAATTTTAAAAATAATTTTCTTATTGTTCAAATTTTTGTTGATGATATTATCTTCGGTTCCACGAATGAATCTCTTTGTGAATTATTTGCTAAGAGTACGAGTCTTGAATTTGAAATGAGTTTGATGGGAAAATTAACTTTCTTTTTGGGTTTACAAATTAAACAACTAAGTAATGATATCTTTTTTAGTCAAACAAAATATGCTTTCGATTTACTAAAGTGGTTTAATATGGATAGCTCAAAAGCTATCAACACTCCTATGAGCACCTCCACTAAGTTAGAAATTGATGAAAGTGGAGAAAGCTTTGATCAAAAAACTTATAAGGGTATGATAGGAAGTTTACTTTACCTCACTACAACTAGACCGGATATTATGTTTAGTGTAGGACTTTGTGCTAGGTTTCAATCTAATTCTAAGATATCTCATCTCAAAATAGTTAAAAGAATACTTAGATATCTTAAAGGAACCACAGATCTAGGATTATAGTATCCAAAATCCAAGAACTTTGAGCTAATTACTTATGCTGATGCGGATTTTGCTGGATGTAGACTAGATAGAAAAAGTACATCAGGAACATGTCAATTTTTGGGACTTGCACTTATTTTTTGGTCATCCAAGAAACAAAACTCGGTTGCACTATCTACAACCGAAGCTGAGTATATTGTAGCTAGTGCATGCTGTGCACAAGTTGTATGGATGAAAAACACTTTAGAGGACTATAAGATTCATCTTAAAAATATCCTCATAAAATGTGATAACATAAGTGCAATATGTTTAATAAAGAATCTCATTCAACACTCTAGAATAAAACATTTTGATATTAAACATCATTTTATACGAGATCATATCACTAATCATGATGTAATCATAGAGTTTATTGATACTAAATATCAATTAGATGATATTTTTACAAAACCTTTAAGTGAAGAATAATTTGATTTTATTAGAAGAGAATTAGGAATGTTGATTTGTCCGAATGCATGAATTTGCTAAATTTTATTTTCGAACTTTCTTGATTCTTTGATCAATCACTTAAATTCGGTACTAAAAAGTTTATGATACGAATTTAACATGATTGTATGCTTCAATAACATGTTTACGTTGATGTTGGAAATTTTGTGCCTTGATGCTAAAAGTTTCCATGATGATGAACATGTTATACCTTCATGATTGAGAAGTTTTAATCATACATCGGATTCTTAATCTTTGAGCACTACAAAGCACTAATGAGTTTACCTTTATAATTGTGATTAAAAAGCTATGACAAAACATTATCCGAATGCATGATTTTGTTGTATTTCTCTTCCGGACTCAATGTAATTCTTGAATACAGTTTTCATGAGTTTATGCCATATCAAATTTAATGCATATCCATGCTCCATCACTAAATGATTTTTGATACATGGAATTAATTGACAAATGCATCTCTTATGGATTTATCTTTTGAGAATTTTAATTGAGAAATGGATTTGATAGAATGATTCTTTCACATGAATTCCTTCTTGATGAAGGAAGATTTTTTTTTGAGATGAACACTTGCAAGGATTTAATTTCACATGTATATTTTAATCCTTGTGAAAAATGAAGTATAATGAAACTCTCTTATTGTTTTTAACTTCATTCAAAGTTGGTTCTCAATGGCTTTTCCTCTTTACTTTCCTCCTTCATGCAAAGCATTGTTGATAAATAAAAATGAAAAAGTAATAAAAGCTATCTCTTTTATGTGAGAACTTGTGAATGATACCATGAATGATTGAAATATGATTGATATAAATTGTTGTTACAAAGTTGAAATATGACATGAATCTTTTTTTTACCACACTTGCATACATTGTTGAATCGTTCTCCTTTTTGTTAATGACAAAGGGGCAGAAATATGTGATAAATTGATGATAGAATGAATTGTTATATATGATTGCATTATGATAAGATATCTAGAGCTTAACTTGCAATTTACAAAGTTGATATCTTGCCATATGATGAAATTGCTATGATTGTTATCCTTCACATTTGAAATATAAGACTTGAAAATGGATGTCATGCCTTGACATCATTTCAGAATTGCTATATCATGATATGAATCATGATGAGAGCATTGATAAGTTTAAATGAACTTAACTTATCAATATGTCTCTTATTTAAAGGCTTTGAATTCAGAGAATGACTTTTCTCAAATATGGCATATAGATAGGGGGAGTTAAAGTTAACTCTGTCATCACAACGTTGATATCTGCCATATGATGAAATTGCTATGATTGTTATCTTCACATTTGAAATATAAGACTTGAAAATGGATGTCATGCCTTGACATCATTTTCAGAATTGCTATATCATGATATGAATCATGATGAGAGCATTGATAAGTTTAAATGAACTTAACTTATCAATATGTCTCTTGAATTTAAAGGCTTTGAATTCAAGAATGACTTTTCTCAAATATGGCATATAGAATTGATTGTCATTATCAAAAAGGGGGAGATTGTTGAATCTCATATTTTGATGACGAAGTTAATTATCATTTGTTGATCTAATCTATATGTTGAGAAAAGTGTGCAGGATTAACTATGATGGCAGTAAGACATGCAGTAGGTGTTGTGCCGAAGTCAAGCCCAAGATCACGTTGGGAGTTCGAGAGTTCGTCGGAAGTCCGGACGTTCATCGAAAGTTCTGCAGGAACCAACCGAGAAGTCCTGGAGCTTGCCATAGAAGCTCGTCGAAACTCGTTAAAAAGATCGTTGCAAAGTCCAGGAGCTTGTTGGGAGTCCACCAGAGCATCCCCGAGGGTTCGCCAGAAGCTTGCCGGAAGAACACCGGAACACAAATTGCAGTAATCATGTCTTAAATTAGGATTTGTTAGAGTTTAGATTAAGTTAGGATTGGGAGGTAATCTCACTAACTTAATTAAGGGCCAATTGGGCCCTTAACAGACCCAAATTGGGCCGAATGGAATAGCCCATTCAAACCCTGAATTCCTGGCCGACGGTGGCACCGCCCAGGAGACTCGGTCTCCTAGGAATTCTGGGCGGTGGTACCGCTTGAGCTCGGTCTTCGAGCGTTGTCAAGCGGTAGAACCACCTAGACTGAGCGGTAGTACCGCCCAGTGACAGATGACAGGTGGTAGTACTACCCAGTAATGGCGGTGGTACCGTCAAGACCTCGGAAATCCAAGAATGGACACTTTTAGGCTCTATTTTCAAACTCATTGGGGCCTATAAAAACCTAACCCTTTCCTGCATAAAAGAAAACAAAAAACTTGACATTATCTTGAATCTTTGAGGCCTTAAAAATGTTCGAAAAGCTAGAGTTCTCCTCCTTTCTTTAAATGTTGAGATCATTCAAGAGAGGAGTGAAACTTGTAAGGGTTGTCTCCTAAGCCTAGCAAAAGGAGAAAAGCTGTAAAAGGGTGGTTGGCCTTTGCCTATTAAAGGAAGACCTCTAGTGGACACCGGTGACTTCGTCGGAGGAGGAAGCCGAAAGTGGATGTAGGTCACGATTGACCGAACCACTCTAAAATCTTGGTTTGCATTTACTTTGAGCATATTTCCTTTATAGCAAACTGCATCTCCTCCTCACTGTGCTTAATTATGTCTACTTACGCTTTGACGTAAACATCTTCTGAAATCGGCTTTACTCGTACGAAAACTTTATGAAACTGATGTTTTTTCAGTTGTGCACTTTACTTTGCTACAAATCCCCTTAGTCCTCTCTTGGTCTTTCATGAAAGGTTTCAAGTTCAAAGTTCTTCCAAAAAGGGATTAAGTTGAAACCATTCTTATTGAATCGGCTTTAATCACAACAAGTTTTTTAAATCATAAAAGTTTTCCGCTGCACTAATTCACCCCCCTCTCTTAGTGCGCTCTTGATCCTAACACATCACAATATATATATCCAACAAGCAATATAAAGTGAGAAAATACCATAGTAATAATAAGCAAAAAGAATGTGTGTCATGTCACACTTATCATCACTCACATGATTGGCTTGTAGGGACTCTATGACTAGCACTATAACTAGCAAACATCTCAACTACTTGATGCGATTTTGTCATTTCAAGTTTTACAATCCCGATTATCGCACGAAAATTCGATAAGATTTGTTTTGATAATGATATTTGTTTTTATTTTCTGCTGCACATGTGATGCTTTTTGTGGTTTCCCAACAATAGTATTTTTTTATTGAGTTCAGATTAGGATAGCATAGTATTTGGAGTGTTCAAATTTTTTCATTGATTTCAACTCCAACAATAGTATTAGAGCTAGGTTTGACCGGTTATTAACTGCATGCTATGTTGAATCACATTTTTTCATTGATTTCATATTAGGATAGCATAGTTTTTGGCGTATGAAGTGTTCAAATGCCCAAAATTTTATCATCATTAGAGTTGATAAAAAACTGGGGAAGGCAGCAAGTGTTGCAGCTTGCGATTTGCCCAAAATAGGGGATTCGCCAACAAGTTGGCCAATGGCTGCTTGCAGCTACTTGGTCGATTGCAGGCATGGCCAATGGTTACTTGCAGCCATCTGGCTGAGACCTTCCATAGGCAAGGGCAGCTTGTAGCCCCTTGGTCGAGAATTCTCCATGGGTGAAATAGGGCTGCTTACAACTATCTGGCCAAAATCCTTATATTTGGCCAAGACTTCTTCTTGGCTGAACACAGCCAAGATTGAGCACACTCATAGCTGTTTGCAGTGATTACGTGGTGTTGACCTTTTCTTGATTGTGTGGTGCACGCAAAGAGGAGATCTGTGCAACGATTTGAGGAGCGTCTTCGTAGTACCTATCGTGTGGATCATCGCTAAAGAGGAGGATAGTTGACCTCCTTCATCCTCTCCCATAAATCTGTAGGATTTTAGAGATATACAATCTCCTTAGTTAACAAACGCCCTTTAACACATGTGATTTTTTGATTTTACAGGTTTTTGTGCATCAATCTTCGCACAACGACAAGAAACTATTTTTTGTAAAAATCTAAAATTTTTGTTTTCTATTCTTCCATTATGCATATGATATCGCTCCAGGTTTCCCAATAGTGATATTAGAGCCAGGTTGTTCGTGTGAAAGATTTGTTTATAAACTGCGTGTGTTGTATTCAATGATATAGAATTATTTTTATGCAATTGCTATGATTTTTTGTCATAGTTTTCAAATCTGAACTACACTTATTTTCTTTGTTAAAAAGTGTTTTCGAAAGGGCTTTTGATGTTAAAAATTATTGATGCAAAATGAGAGAAAGGGCAGCAAATATTGCTATTGTACAATTTGGCCAAAGGCTACTTGTTGCTCTCAGCTTAGCCAAAAGTAGCAAGGTCAAGAGCAGCAAGAGTGGTCTCGACCTGCAGGTTGGCGACCCTTGCAGCCAGGTTTCCTAGCTGCAAGTGTTACCCTAGCGGCCAGGACTTCTGGCTGTAAGGGTAACCCTAGCAGCTAGGGTTACTTGGTCGCATGGGGCACCCTAGGGTAGGGTACCCCAAAGGATTGTAGAATAATTAATTAAATAATTTAATAATAATAATAATAATTATTATTATTATTATTATTATTTAGTAATCCTATATGATGATATATATATGTGATGTATGATGTATGATGTGGACGAATGATCATATACCGTGTGATGTGATGTATGTGTATATTATGATTATTATTATTATTATGGCCTGCGAACCTCTACTTTTCTCGTTTATTGTTATGCATGCATGCTTGTGATTATGTTATAATTATATGATATGGTATAACTGGAGCATGAAGGCGATAGCGGGATCCACGAGGCTGAGACAGATGATTGCGACACATAGAGATGCACTAAGATATTAACAGAACCGATGAGGATGAGATAGATGATCATAGGGCATAGAGATGCATCGGTGCACACATAGATCGTGATATGAGTGATTGGACCCATTGGCTCGAGCTTGATCATATTAGGTTATGGTACATAATCATCTTGTGTGATTACTCATATGACGTATGATTGCTTATACACCTACTATATATATATGTGTGTGTGTGTGTGTGTGTGTGTATAACACATCATAGGAGACCAAATCAAAATTCCCTCTCTCGATAATATTAAATCGGTAAACATGAGGCAATTAGATTGACTCACATGGCCTTTCATCATTATATGGTGTTAGTTGAGTCCCTCGAGGCTCACCTATATTACGATTCGATATCTTGCCTATGACATAGAGATATCACCGGTAACTTGAGGATGTAGTATACTTGATCGAGTCCCTCAAGGGCATACTATCGAATCAAACTCATCTTGTAACGATGGTAATGACTTAACCGAACATCATGGTTGGTCGAGTCCCTTAAGGCCATGGTGGTTCGGAGGCCGAACATGATGCAAATTATAAAGTGTTGTGATCGGTAAGAGTTGACTACCTTTTTGGGCTTAACATGATTAGTCGAGTCTCTCAAGGTTACGTTGAGATGTCGATTAAATCCCGATCCCTACTAAAGATCCATTATGGGTCTTTGATTGACATATTGGAGGGAGTTCTATGTTTCGCAAGAAAATAGAGGGAGTAAGTTAAGATAGAAATCCTTATCTTGATTGTTTACTTTTTACAAAATCTGCATGTTATTTATTTTTGCTACATATTTATTTTCAAACAATATCGCTTTCAAATCCCTTATGTGGCATACTTGATGTCAACTGTCTCACTAGTCTAAATTACACGGATTGACTTCACAACCTGAGAATCATTCTCATGGTGGATAAGATCGAGTACGTCCTTGATACAATGATGCCTACCCCCGAGAAAGCGGCAAGCAAGGAGGAGATCACTCATTGTGTGAAGTACATAGATGACTCCACTCTTGCTCAATGTTATATGTTGGGCTCTATGACTCCCGAGTTATAGAGATCGCATAAAAAAGATAGATATCAGATACATTCTCCTGTATCTTCATAAATTGCTTGAGGAATATGAAAGAACTTAGCGATATGAGATATCTAAGAGTCTCTTTTACGCTAAGATGACTGAGGGGATACCGATTCATAATTATATCCTTAAAATGATTGAGTGGATAAAGAAACTCATGGGTCTAGGAATGGTCTTAGAGGATAACCTATGTGTAGATCTTGTGCTTTAATTCCTATCATATTCCTTGTCATAGTTCATCATAAATTTTAATATGAACAAGCTCGAGATGATTTTCCCTAAGCTCCTCAATATGTTGAGGAAGGCTAAAAGCATCATTGAGAAAGAGAAACTAGTTCTCTATACTAGTGAGACCAAAAAGAAAATGAAGACAGAGAAGTCTCTTAAAAATGGAAAGAGCAAGGATAAACCGGGTACAGCAAAGGTTGTCAAAAAGAACCCGACAAACGACAAAGACTAGTGCTACCACTATAGTAAAGATGGGCACTGGAAGAGGAACTATAAAGAGTACCTTGTAGAGAAGGTGAAACAAAAGCTTGGAGAAACTTCGGGTACATTCATGATCAGTCTCCATTGTCATATTCTTATGATAACACATATGTATTAAATACCAGTAGTACTTATCATATCTGCAATTCGTTATAGGTTCTGGTAAGACATAGGTGATTGGCGAGAGGTGAGATATACTTTAAAATAAGGAATGAAATAAAAGTTAGCTATTGGCGAGATCACCCTACATTTGCCTAGTGGAGCTTTTATTGCATTAGATGCATATTATTTTGTTCTTTCTATTATTAAAAATATTTTTTCATTTCATGTTTGATAATTAGTGGATATAAATTAGTTTTTTTAAATAATGGTTGTTCAGTAATATTAGATGATAAGATCATCACTAAAGGAATATTACATAATGATTTATTTATACTAGATACTACTCCAAATATCATGAATATAAATGTGTCCAAGAGGAAACAAAATAAGGTGAACAATGCATACCTGTAGCATTGTAGGCTAGGTCATATCTATGAGGGAATGATTTAAAAGTTATTGAAGGATGGATACTTAGATTTACTCGACTATAAGTTATATGCAACTTGCGAACTTTGCCTTCATGGAAAACTAACCAACTCTCCATTTAGTGAAACTAGAGAGAAAGCCACTGAGTTAGTGAAACTCATACATAGCAATGCATATGATCCGACGTTAACCTAGGTCATAGGTGGTTACTCTTACTTTATTACTTTCACTTATGATTTCTCTAAGTACAGAGACATGTACTTGATAAAGTACAAGTCCGAATACTTCGAAAAATTTAGGGAGTATAAGAATAAAGTAGAGAACCAGACTGGAAAGAGTATCAAAACTCTTCGATCAGATCGAGAAGGTGAATACTTGAGTACAGAGTTCATTTAGTTCCTCAAGGATCATGTGATTCTATACCAATGGACACCTCCTTATATATATCTCAACTCAATGGTATATCTGAAAGGAGTAATCGCACACTGTTAGACATAGTGCGGTCCATGATGAGTTTCGCCAACCTATCTGTCTCATTCTAGGGATATACCCTAGAGTCCATAGCTTACCTTCTCAACAAAGTTCCAATTAAGTCGATAGTATATATACTATATGAGATATAAAAAAAGAATAAGCCTGATCTTAAAGTGATTATATCTATCACCTCGACGAAACCCATGTTAAGAGACAAAACCCTGACAAGTTGAAATTTAAGACGAAGTGATATAAGTTCGTGGGATATCCCAAGAAAACTTATATATATTATATCTATCATCTCGAGAACCAAAAGGTCTTTATAGCCAAGAGGACAATGTTCCTTAAGAAGGAACACATTCTTGGTAAAAATAATAAGAGCATAATAGAGTTGAGCGAGGTTGGAGAACCTAGCTCAAGCAACATTCTACAGCTCGAGTCTATTTAAGTACCTAGCATACAATGTAGGTCCGGTAGAATACCCTGTCCTCCTAAAAGATATGTGAGACATATCAAAAAAAAAATTATTGAGAATATTGATCCTTAGACATACGAGGAGGATATTACGATTATAGATTTCAAGAAATTGTAAGAAGACATAAATTCGAAAATGAATTCTATATACTTCAAAAAGGTTTAAAACCTATTTAAAATACCTGAGATATTGTACCATTAGTTATAAATGAATCTTAAAGAAGATTGAAATAGATAAAACAGTAAAGATATACTAAATACAACAAATATCTCAAACTACAATCAACCTGCATCCACCCATAGTTTCTTCAAGACAGGACCCCTCTTGTGCCTTCTGGAACTCAAAAACTTTATTCCGTTGTATTGAACTGTCTGGTTTGATTTCAGAAGATGACAGCACTGTTTGTTCGTACATAAGAAAGAAAAAACAAGAGAGATAAAAAGGAAAGTTGCATAACCTTCCCCAGAAGAAGCTGCCCACGCAAACAACAATCACCATACTCCGGCACTTGGAGTCTCCTTTCCTGTGGGTCAACCTATTCAGTTCATCTCCAGTTCCAACGCTTTAGAGCTTCTTCTCCAAGTCAAAACTGTGGAGCTATCAGGAGAGTCGATCCTTCTTCGTTCTAATTGATTCTTAGAAAGAGACGTGAAATATATCTACCTGGCTTGGACAGTTGGACTTGCTGTGTCCCCCACGGTACAAGCAGGTGTCGGAACTGTTCCAAGGAGTCGCTCCCCTATAAATAGCCCAAAGTAAAAGAAGAAGAAGAGCAGATCCGTCGGTAAACAGTGACAACAGTAGCAACAGAGTTTCTTCACCTGCAGGTCCAGAAGAGCAACGAAGAGTCCGCCTCCATGGTTGCAGCTCTCAGCAGTCGCAGAAGGCCCATACCAAAGCGGGGGCAGATCAAGTATCGTATAGCCACTTCCGCAATACACTCCGTTGTGTCAATGCTGTGGAGAGCTATTCACCGCAACCGAATTCGCATCAGTCATCCACTCCACGTCGCATGTCAGAGATGTGTTTGAGATGAGTATGTATGTATATCTCCAAAGTTGTGTTTGTTGAACAAAAACATTGTGAAGAATTCTCGAAAGCGGAGCCAGAGCTCACATGTATGACTAACAATGTCTTTTCAGTAACAATTTTTTTGTTTATCTACATTTTCATTCATTTCCTAAGTAGCTGTAGAAAACCTTTTGCTTCGAGTTGTGCTGCAACTGCTCTATAGATTTCTTCCACCACTTCTCATCTGGAAAATCTGAAAACACTAGTTGTCTCAGCCACTATAGACCTGTAATGCTCTAGGACAAGAACAACCGGGGAAAATAAAAAGTGGATGAAAAAAAAATTGAGCACAATTCCCTAAGACTGACCATAAATTGTCAAAAATATGTTAAAAATTTGGGAAGCGTATCACACTACTTATGGATTCAGACCAATGAGAGATGGAGATACGGTCAGCGACGTACGCTTCCTCTAGGACAAACTTGTAATCAACACCGCATCACTTGGAACTGCAGAAGGACAATAGTAGCCTTTCTGAATCCTATGATGAACAGCTTACTGCTGCTGTGTTGGAATAAGAAAACTGTTCATGTTATCTACGGACTTAGATTTCATAATTCTTATAAATGAATGAATGGGTAGCGTCCGTACATCCAGACAGGATCTTGGCAAGACAACACAATACATCGATTTTATATCATGTTCCTGATATTTTGCAAACTCATCTTGAATCTCGAATAAAAACATAAATATTGCAGTTTCAGATACCAAGTACCACTTTTCCTGTGTGGGAAATGTCCGAAACAATATTTTAGATAAGCTATCATGAGATGACTAGTTTTGGACCAAAATCTTACAGAGAAGGATGATCATGTTCATTACGTATAATTGTAAGCCGATGGAGCCAGATGACAGGCAAGGCAAAAACTTCATGCTCAGTAAGACACATCACAAACCATCAGTATTAGTTCTCCTTCTTACTGTCAGCTTCTTCAATAGCAGAAAGTCTTTCAACTAGCGGAGGGTGGGAGTAGTGGTAAGCCGAATACCATGGATCAGTGTTCATAGCAGAGAGGTTCTCCTCCTGAAAGCAAAAGTAAATATAAAAACAAGAATACTATATCACAAACTATATTGATATTCATGGCTAGTCTAGCAAAATAAAGTAGAAAATATCCAGTGATTATGATGCCGCAATCCCTCCATTCACTGAGATAGCACTAATAGCAAAAAGAATATTACATCACTGCTGATCCTCCAGCAGACTGTATCTATTACTCTATGAATTCAGCCTTCTGAACCACAAAAGCTGTCAGGTCAAGATTAGGAAGCACGGACAATGTGATTCGGGTGGCATATCCATGTCCGACACGTGTTGGACACGGATTCATCACTAACACAACAGAACACATGTCCAGCCTTGTTTTTTTTAATTGTTTTAATTCAGTTGGATATGGTGTTCATGTGTCAGACTCGAGATTTCTCAGCGCTCGCGTGCGGAGGCATCGTGAAACCTTCGGAATCTTTCTCCCTCATAGATATAGAGATTTCTTCCTCATCGACATTAAATACCACTTCAATCCTGCCTTGACCGAATCCTTCTATCATCTCGGCTTCCTTCTTCCACACCAGTGAAGCCTTGGACCCCACCCCACTTGTGGAAGAGGTGGGCTTTGCCCCCCGCCCCAAGCACCCCCTAGATCACCACCACCCACCGACCACCTTTTACTCTTAACTCTCGAGTGAATCGAAGGTTTCACAGCAGAGTGAACCCTTCTTCCTCGACGAAGCAAAGCCTCTTCCCTGCCCTGAATGCCCTTAATCCACCACCGTGGTCCAACGAAGCTTGCGCCCTAGCAAAACATCCTCACTTGCCCCGAGCACCCCACCTGTGACTCAGTGGCCGTCCTGTTCTCGGGCACTCCGCCCTGAGCGCCCCACCTGCGACTCGATAGCTCCACCATCGCACGAAGCTTCTTCCTCAATCGTTGCGCTCTACCATCACGTCTTCCTCAATCGTTGCGCTCTACCATCACGTGAAGCTTCTTCCTCAACCGTCATGCGTTGCCATTGTGCATCGTCACGCAAAGTTTCTTCCTCAATGGCAACGCTTCCTCAATCATTGTAAGGTAAATTACTGTGTCTAGATTTTTTAATGCTAAAAACACTTATTTTGATTATTAACATATTATTAACCTTTATTAAATTTTTTTTAGTCTAGGTCTTTTTACTGCTTCTGATTAAATTGTTAACATATTATTAACCTTTTTCATTTTTATTTTTTAATCCAGGTTTTTTTACTACTTCTGATTAAATTATTAACATATTGATGGGGATCAAAGCACCACCACATCATTACGATGGTCCAAGAGGATGCGGAGAGCTCCAAATCGCTACATCGGAGTCATACAGGTCTAAGTGCCCATGGAGAGCTCATCCTATACATATTTTATTTTCTTATTTGATTATAGTAAGATTTGAGCATCGGATACATTTGTATAGGGCTTTGGGATCTTAGAGTGGACATGTCTCCATCTTATGGATCCCTAACCCCCTCTTCTAGAAAGGGGATATGTGATGTTCAAGCAAGAGTAGATATTTGTCCCCATCCTATGGATCTTTACCCACAGCTCTTTTAGGAGACATGTGGCACTCATCAAAGGGACATTCATCCTTATAAAAGTACTACAAACCCCACATTTTGGGATAAATGAATGAACGAAGAGCTGAGAACTTGTAGCTAATAAGAACCTTAGATGAGATGCCTAAGGAGAGATTCCTCAAGGTGAGAGGAATCTCTCTTATGGATACTTGTTTCCATCCTATAAATCCCTACCCACCACTTTTTTAGGAGGCATGTGGCACTCATCAAAGGGACATTCATGCTTATAAAAGCATTGTAAACCTCAGATTTTAAAATAAATGAATAAATGACGAGCTAAGAGCTTGTAGCTACCAAGAACCTTAGGTGTGATGCCTAAGTGAGGAGAGATTCCTCAAAGGTGAGAGGCCGTACCCTATCTATTCTTCCCCTTTCCTTCCTCCCCACCACCCTTCTTCGCCTCTTCAACCATAACAACAGCATCATCACTATCATAGCATCACCACTACCACCAAAATGAACAACAACATCAGCCACCAATTGCCATCAACACAATCCCCATCGACAACCACCACCCTACGTGCCACTTCTTCTACCGCGCCATCTGCTCGTTCATCGTTGCACTGTCCAAGGCCAAGAGCATTAGATCCTTTTCAGTTGTGTTAAGGGCTGTTTACGGGAGTGTTCCCTGCCCTCAAAGCTTAAGTGATGTATTAACTCGAGAAATAGGATTGATCCAGCCCCTTGATTGGATCTAGATTAGGACTAGCTCTTGACATACTTTGTTTTCAGCTCTTTCACCCAAAGTGAGCCTTCTAACCCCTCTTGTTTTCCTTAGTTATTTTGCACTTGCTTGTCTAGATTTATTAAATCATTGCTCAAACTAATCAAGTCATGGTTGGAAGATAAGTTAACATTCTCATTGCTACCACTTGTCTTTCTCAAGCTCTTTGACTTCATCACCTCTCATTACATCTTTTATTTTTGCTCACCACACACCAAACCACTCACCCCTACATCATATATTATTAACCTTTTTTAATCTTTTTAGTTTTTTTTAACCTGAGATTTTTTACTGCTTATGATTAAATTGTTACAACAATTTGAGTAATATAACAAGATTCTGCTTCTTCCCAGTTTATTCTGATTAAATTATTAAATATTATTTTATGTACATAAACTTTATTTTAGATACTTAGATTTAGATTATTTTAATTATTTAAACTTGTGTGATAATATTTATTTTTTCACATTATTGAGTCTATAAAATTTAAATATAAATACTATAAAACTCACGTTAGTGTTACACTCATGTTAACACTAATTGCAGGACCTGAAAAAACAATAATCCACTGATCTTGATCTACATCCTCTAAAATAACCACACTGAAAATAAAATTTTGAAAACAGTTTTAAGCTATCTACCCTTTCGCCAAGTGGTTAAAAGAATGAGTTCAATAGAAACAAATTTACACAGTTTACTTTTTGATCACTTAATCAATTCGGAAACGGGCTTTGAATGCCCTGATTTATTTATTACTTCAGAAGGTTCATCAACTTGAATAATTCAAATCATCTAATGGATCCAGACTCCCTACTGATCAATGTGCTATTTTTCTTAGTAGAAATTGAAAAAAACCAATTGAACATAGCAAATTAAAAACAAACTGGCAGAGTCTACCCGTTTGGTATTGTTTCCCACAAAAAATTGAGCAAGCCCCACAAGCATAAAGATTAATAAGACATTATGGTGCAGGACATTACATGGGAGGCTCCACAAGGATTTTATAGAACTCCAAACTAGGCACTGCCCCACAAACTCAACTCAATCACTCATTCTTCATTCAACCACTATTTAGTTGACCTTTTGTTGAAATTGCTCCAATTAAACCTCATATAATACTGGGAAAAAACTAGATTTTCACCAGAGAAAATTTTATTTATTTTTCCAGCAAAAACTCCCATATCTTTTCATGCAAAATAGTACAATTTCAGTACATGAGACATTAAAAAATTATTAAAATTTGAGGGGAAAAAAAGAAGAATAAAAAAGCAAAGACACATTTCCTTCAAACATGAGGCAAAGTATCTATAATCTGAGATATTGCTCAACGCAGTTCAACTTGTGAGGTCAAAACATTAAATTTAACCATGAGGCTCCCAAATGTTACAATTGATAACCAAAATCAATCTCACAATTATGGTTTGCCCATTTGGACAGGTAAAAAGTAGTGATTGACATGAAGTAATTTAACAAAACACTGAAACATGAGAGACTAGGTGAACATTAAACAACAAACAACATAAAATGGAAAAAAAATGCCTGCAACTTACTTGCAACTTGATGAGGCCTGCTCGAAGAGCTTTGGCATAGCCCAGTTTCTTAGCAAATGCATCAGCCTAAAAAACATATTAATTACATAGCTTAAAGTATAAGGTGACACCAAAATATATAATGAAAAGTAGCCAATACTTAAGTGAGACTGTTGAACATGAAAACATCAATTGCAAAATCTAACATGAAAAAATGATTCTGATAAGATCTAAGGTACCTGAAATTCAAATGTCCGGCTTACAAGATTGAGACCAAAATTCACAAGGTGCTGGAGGGGTATAACAGTATGCTGTAATAAGACTCCAGAAATTAGCCAAACATTTTATATATCATAGAAACATCCAATATGGTGCTTGCTATATAGGCCCATAGTAACAATGAAATGATAAATTAGCAATAAAAGAGTCTGTTAACTGACTTTCTAATAACTAAGTGAGAAAATGAAAATCTACATAAGCTATAACATAAATGGTACCAATGCCATTGCATCATGAAAGCTTAATAGGAAACATATGGTAGATCAAGTCCTTTCTCCTTGTCCTCTCTGATGATTCTCATGTTCATAAACAAATATTTTTCTCTCACTTGTTGTCTCCTATCAACTGTTCATGCTCTTCTATGTCAACTGATTCAACCAAACATTTGTTTCAAAGTTAAACTACTACGCAGGCATCCTTCATTTTCAGCCACTTTGGAATATCTATGAACCTTTTTTTCCTACCAAAACGTACCACAGATCTCTGGCTGAAATATGTACCTCTTACTAAACCATACCATTTGTCTCCTCCATCTGCAAGCCACTCACCAGAGCAGTATAGAAGGCAAATCTTGACACTAGACAAGTATCTGATTTTTCAATTTAACTAGACAAATTACAAAAATATATAATGCGAGCCTTGATGCCATAGTTAGATTGCTCCATTACGACTTGGGTGACTAGGGTTTGAGATAGAAATAACTTATTTTCTTGCAAAAGTAAGACTATATACAATTATCCTATCCAAAGCCTGTACTAGAAACCTTATACACTAAGCAAATCTTCTTTTAACACGAAATAAAGACAATTACACTAAGAGGGAGCTGCCAAATTTACTATCCCATTTCTATTATTAAGCATGAGAATCATATATTTTCTGAAATATGAAGTAAAACACAAACTACAACAGTAATATTCAACTTTCCAACAGAGTTGTATACTAAATTAAGAAGTTACTGTAAAAATTAAGTAGATTGGAGTCTATGAATATAAGGTCAGCATAAATTATTCTTATTATGCAAAGTTAAGATGACCAAACAGGAAATACAACTTCATTAACTACATTGCAAAAGAAACATGCAACACAAGATTACCTGAAATATAATGAGACCAATAAGTATTGGTTGACTATCAAAGCCAAAACTTTCAAAGAGATCCTTTGAGTTCCTCACTAGTGTGTATCCTCCAAATTGCAAAAATGTGAGAATCTGCACAAAACAATAGATCTTAGACATTAGATGTCTATTCAATCATGATTGCAAAAGGTGATTTATTTTGAGCAGGTGCTTTTGTCTCTTCATAATAAAAAGGTACCAAGAGACACATGTAGAAAAAACAAGAAAATAGTAAACCAGGATTCATGTATTATGTTCTTCAATAATGAAAATTTTGAAAACAAACCAAATATAAAGTCCCCAATATAAAAAATAATTGCCAAATTGTAAAATTTATTTGTGCCTTCTGATCTTGCACACAGCTATTGTGAGAACACTTGTATAAGGTCGTGCTCATGGAATGATAATATAATTGTCCTGGCATTAAGTACAAAATAACTTATGAACAAATATTAAGTATAAGCAGGAATTCAAGAGTAAATGAGATTTCTAAAGACGAATTTCCCATATGTGGATATCATGCAAAGTATTTTGTGGTTACAATCTTACATAGGAAGCATTACACGACATGTATATCAACTGATAGAACCCAATTCTGACTAAAATGTCATTCTGACAAAAGCTTCCACTACAGCCAAGTTTAAACTCCAATGTAGACAAGAAAAAAGAAAAGTTGAAAGGAAATAAGTTAGAGATACAAGTGAAGATGTTATTACTAAAGAAATTACCATAAAAATTAAGCACAAAGAATTCAGTGAAAAACCATGCAGTATGGTAATCAAGAGTAAGCTTTAGAAAAGATGCAAAAAACATATCAGAATGTCATGAATAATTAAGAAACTATATTAGGATCCTTACACAGCTCAAACACATACATGTGATGAATGATAAATTTAAAACCTAGTACATTCCTTATTATTGCACTGAATGAAATAATAATGTGTTTGCCAATTATCCACACTGCACACTCAAATGCCCACACAAACCTAGGAAAAATATGGGGAAATGACACAAGAATTCCAAATTCTACTACAAGGACAATTTGGAGTTATTTGTGTTCCTTCATATATAGGGGCTTTGACACATAGGCAATTTGATGCCATGTCATACCCATCCATGCTGACCGAGTCATCATCCAATAAGGATGATTACTCGATATCAACTTGCTCAATATCAATGGGGACGATGACTGGAGGATGATCTACTCAACCGAAATGGCAGCTGACTAGTCCTAGTGCCAGTGCGATCGTTACATACCTGTAACATCCAATGATTCAGTGCATGACTTCTTGACTCAATGATGGGATACCTCGTGTGACTGATGGAGTTAGTCCCCACTCTGATTCAATGAACGCCCTAGCACATTGTAAATTCCTTGACCCTATCTAATATAATCTCCTCTCTATCTCCAAGATCCTCTGAAATGCCCAACTACCTCAGGCATCAGAGGGCCTTTGTCGACCACGCCCCCCACATAACTTTTGTAGTCTTTTGCCCGATACCTCATCTTCTCGACACTCAACATGTGACAAGCTCGAAAGTCGGAGCCGAGATGGATTTGAACCCCATGTGTTGGACAACCATAATCTAACTTATCAAATTGGCATCAAAAGGAGGGTCATCCTAATACATGACATCACAACACAATCATGCTAAAACCTTACGAGGAACTCAAGAGGACCCTACTCTCTCAAACTTGAACCATCTTGATGGTAGTTGTGAGGAGCAATTTTTTCTCAATTATTGAACACTCGATCTTCAGGCATCTCTTGGAACTTGGAGGACTCCAAGCCTATCACTGTATATGCCTCATGCTTGTAAGCCTTGAGACATAGGGTCTTTTGAATACAAGTCTTGTTTCTTGAGAGGTCTTGTCCTTCTCATACAACGATGTATCTCTTTGGTGGATTCCTTGTAGTGGTGAGTTCCCAAGTCTTATGTCCCTAGCTAGACTCCTTGGATGGTGATATTTGTATCCCTTGGGTATTTTACATGGGTGGTGAAACACTAGTTTATCCTTCGATCTATTCCACTTATTTTTCTCTCCAACTCATCCATATCAACATCAAATTGGTATCAAAGTAAAGGTTATCAAGGCTGGTCATCATCAACATGCACTTAATGCTGAAGAACATGTTGCTTGTGAAAGAGATCATCCAAACATTAAAATCAATGAGTTCATGAGGCATATACAACTACTCCGACAACGTTTGGATCAATATGAGCCATTTTGATATAATGATCCAAAGCATATTTCTAAAGTTGAAGACAAGTATATGTTAATCCTTTTCATCAAAATCAACTTTAGAGATGATTGCATTCCTTCTCATGTATAAAGAAATCATGAATTTGATTGTGACTTCAATTTAAAGTAGATTTTTAGAGTTTGAAGGACGAATGCAACAAGATGAGTTTCTTGATTAGGTTAACACCGTTGAAAGAGTTTTCTTATTTTAAAGATGTTCTGACCCAACAAAATCATGCTTGTCATCAAGAAATTGAAGAAACATACCTCTTTGTAGTCGGAAAATCACAAAAGAAGAACAGAACGTGAAGGTAGAAGATCTTAACATGGAAGAAAATGAAGAGGGAACTTGAGAAGAAATATCTTCCTCACAACAACAGTCAAGATATTTTTCTCAAGTTTCGTAACTTCAGACAAAAGAAACATTCAATGGAAGAGTACACAACAGAATTAGAGTTATAATAAACCAAAGGAGCAAACTAATGCAAGATACTTTGGTGGTCTAAGGTTCGAGATTGACAATGTTGTCCAACTACAACCTTATTCGAGCTCGATGGAGTGGATTTCAATCTACAGCTTGTGATGGCATATCCACTCGAGGAGATGTCTCTACTTCAAAGTCTATACCAACTATTAAATCTACATCAAAGGCGGTCTCAAAGGATGATGATGGGGCTAATTTCAAGCAACCCTCAAGTTCTTTTGGTGAGAGTTTTCGTCCATGTTTCAAATGTCATGGATGGACATATTGTTTCGGAATGTCCTAATCGCAAAATTCACTCTAATTGAGGAATTACAATACAATGGATGAGAAAACTCAAACCAATTCAGATACTACACCAAAAAATGAAGAAATTACCTATGTTGAACATGGACAATCTCATGTGATTCAAAGAAGCTTAAATATTCTTCATGAAGAAATAGAAGATCAATGGCTTTGAAAGAATATTTTTCACGCCAAATGCACTTCTCATGGGAAAGTTTGTGACGTGATAATTGATGGTGGCAGCTTCGAAAATGTGGTATCAACTGAGATGGTAAACAAATTAAACTTGAAGAGCAAGAAGCATCCTCAACCTTACAATCTTTCATGGCTCCTAAAAGATAACGGAATCAAGGTAAAAAACTGCAATCTTGTCTTATTTTCAATTGGAAACAAATATAAAGATGAAGTATGGTGTGATGTTGTTCAATGATGTTTGTAAACTTGCTTTCAAGGTCGAGAAACAACTAAAAGAAGCTCAATGGAGTGGATTTCAATCTATAGCTTGTGATGGCATATCCACTCGAGGAGATGTCTCTACTTCAAAGTCTATCCCAACTATTAAATCTACATCAAAGGCGGTATCAAAGGATGATGGTGGGGATAATTTCAAGCCCCCCTCAAGTTCTTTTGGTGAGAGTTTTCGTCAATGTTTCAAATGTCATGGATGGCTTCAGAATGTCTTAGTCGCAAAATTCACTCTAATTGAGGAATTACAATACAATGGATGAGAAAACTCATACCAATCCAGATGCTGCACCAAAAAATGAAGAAATTACCTATGTTGATCATGGACGATCTCATGTGATTCAAAGAAGCTTAAATATTGTTCATGAAGAAATAGAAGATCAATGGCTTTGAAAGAATATTTTCACACCAAATGCACTTCTCATGGGACAGTTTGTGATGTGATGATTGATGGTGGCAGCTTCAAAAATGTGGTATCAACTGAGATGGTAAACAAATTAAACTTGAAGACGGAGAAGCATCCTCAACCTTACAATCTTTCATGGCTCCTAAAAGATAACGGAATCAAGGTAAAAAAATGTGATAGTCTATGGAGTGGATTTCAATCTATAGCTTGTGATGGCATATCCACTCGAGGAGATGTCTCTACTTCAAAGTCTATCCCAACTATTAAATCTACATCAAAGGCGGTATCAAAGGATGATGGTGGGGATAATTTCAAGCCCCCCTCAAGTTCTTTTGGTGAGAGTTTTCGTCAATGTTTCAAATGTCATGGATGGCTTCAGAATGTCTTAGTCGCAAAATTCACTCTAATTGAGGAATTACAATACAATGGATGAGAAAACTCATACCAATCCAGATGCTGCACCAAAAAATGAAGAAATTACCTATGTTGAACATGGACAATCTCATGTGATTCAAAGAAGCTTAAATATTGTTCATGAAGAAATAGAAGATCAATGGCTTTGAAAGAATATTTTCACACCAAATGCACTTCTCATGGGAAAGTTTGTGACGTGATAATTGATGGTGGCAGCTTCAAAAATGTGGTATCAACTGAGATGGTAAACAAATTAAACTTGAAGACGGCGGTAAAAAACTGCAATCTTGTCTTATTTTCAATTGGAAACAAATATAAAGATGAAGTATGGTGTGATGTTGTTCAATGATGTTTGTAAACTTGCTTTCAAGGTCGAGAAACAACTAAAAGAAGCTCAATGGAGTGGATTTCAATCTATAGCTTGTGATGGCATATCCACTCGAGGAGATGTCTCTACTTCAAAGTCTATCCCAACTATTAAATCTACATCAAAGGCGGTATCAAAGGATGATGGTGGGATAATTTCAAGCCCCCCTCAAGTTCTTTTGGTGAGAGTTTTCGTCAATGTTTCAAATGTCATGGATGGCTTCAGAATGTCTTAGTCGCAAAATTCACTCTAATTGAGGAATTACAATACAATGGATGAGAAAACTCATACCAATCCAGATGCTGCACCAAAAATGAAGAAATTACCTATGTTGATCATGGACGATCTCATGTGATTCAAAGAAGCTTAAATATTGTTCATGAAGAAATAGAAGATCAATGGCTTTGAAAGAATATTTTCACACCAAATGCACTTCTCATGGGACAGTTTGTGATGTGATGATTGATGGTGGCAGCTTCAAAAATGTGGTATCAACTGAGATGGTAAACAAATTAAACTTGAAGACGGAGAAGCATCCTCAACCTTACAATCTTTCATGGCTCCTAAAAGATAACGGAATCAAGGTAAAAAAATGTGATAGTCTTATTTTCAATTGGAAACAAATATAAAGATGAAGTATGGTGTGATGTTATTCCTATCGATGCTCGTCGCCTACTTCTTGGGCATCCTTGGCAATCCAATAAGAACTTTTCATGATGATTTTAAAAATATGCTTTCACCAAGGATGGTGTTAAGATTACTTTGGGTTCTTCTAAACTGAAAATTACCTCGAAACCCACCAAGGGAAGGAGAACAATATCTAACTCTTTCTAGGCTCAAAAGGAAGGTCGAGATAAGCAATAAAATGTATGCACCATGGTTCGTCTTACCAATCCGAACCAGTGTACCGGCCAACTGTTGGTACGATACGTACCAAGCTTTATCGAGCCATACCGAGTGCAACGACATACAATACACGAGGGCATACCAATATACCACCTATACCAATCCCCTATCAAACCGGTATATACCGCCCATACCGAGCGGTACGTTGTAGTATGGTGAACGTTGGTATGCACTATTCACTCGTTGTTTTGAAGGAGAATGAGATAGTGGAGATCCCCCTCTCATGATGAAGCATCTCCTAAAAGAATTTCATGATGTTGTACTCGAGGAGATTCCACATAGTCTTCCACCTGTAAGAGACATTTAACATTGCATTGATCTTGTACCTAATGTTGTTTTACCAATTAATAATGCAGCTTATAGAATAAGTGGTGTTGTTTTACCAAACAAAACAACCTACAGAATGTGTCTGAAGCAGCATAAAGAGCTATAAAGATAAGTGGATGAACTTTTAGCTAAGGATTTGATAAGAGAAAGTTTAAGCTCTTATGTTGTACCAGCTCTCTATCCAAAAAAGAAAAAAAGATGGATCACAACGTACGTGTGGATAGCAAAGTTGTACATAAGATTACTATTGACTATAACCTTTCTATTCCTCGTCTAGATGATCTCCTTGACTAACTTCATTGGGCAACTATGATTGTGTTTGGGAACACATTTGCATCTTTAATGTGTATTTGGAGAAAGGGGCTTGAGTAAATGTGCAATTGTAGAATGCTTTAAGTATTTGGTAAATGATAGATGAAAATTACATTTTAAATATACATTGAAATAAGTATTGTTTGGTAAAATTATATTTCAAAAGTTCATTAAATTTATATGACAAATTTACCCTTCTAATATTTTTTATACTTATTCAAAAGTGATAACATATTTTTCATTTAAATTAGTAAGTAAATAAATAAAATAATTAAATGCATGTATGTAATCTTGCAAAAAATTACATATGGCCTAGGAATATAATAAATAAAAAATATAATCATATAAATGAATGTAAAATAACCTTTGGAAATAAATAAATATAATTTTAACTTATAAACGACATAAATCATGTTGGCTTTTCACTAAATCATGTTGATAATCTTGTGATCTTAGATAATGTCATAGGGTACTTTGGAAATTTCAAAGATTACATTAGCATCCTACAAATGCTAAAATGCTAATGCTACCCAAAAGCAACATCAACATTTGAGAATTTGCAATGCAACATCCAAGTCAAATACAAATTGAAAAAAATTTACCAAACACCACTTCACATTTAAAATGCGAATTGGACCCTCAATGCACATTTCAAGTATGTTCCCAAATGCACCATATATTCTCTGAGATTAATCTTCGCATTGTTATCATAAAATCCATATGAGACCTGGATATGAATATAAAGCAATGTTCAAAACAAGGGATGGTCTCTATGAATA
The DNA here is from genome assembly GCA_004837865.1 of Musa balbisiana. Classification (NCBI taxonomy): domain Eukaryota; kingdom Viridiplantae; phylum Streptophyta; class Magnoliopsida; order Zingiberales; family Musaceae; genus Musa; species Musa balbisiana. The sequence goes on from CM017191.1 coordinate 27,289,650, forward strand.
GATGATAATGTCTTTTGGTCTCTCTAATGCTCCTAAGACATTTACCTCGTGAATCATATTTTTAGACATCTTATTAGAAAATTTGTTATCGCATACTCTGATGCAATAATGAGAAGCAACATCTACAACAACTTCGTAAGATTTTTAATACTTTACGAGAACAAAAGTTATTCGGTAATTTGAAGAAATGCAGATTTTTCATTGATAGACTTAATTTTTTGTTATACTGTATCTAAAGATGAAATCAAAATGAATCGTAGCAAAATGGAAGTTATCTTGAATCAGCCTACAACAAAGACACTACATGACATTTGGGGCATTCATGGTCTTGCCACTTTTTATCATCAATTTATAAAAGGATTTAGTTCTATTGTAGCTCCAATCATTGAATGCTTGAAAGGAGATGGTTTCAAATGGATAAGTGATGCTCAAAAGAGCTTTAAGATTATGAAAAGCAAGGTAACTAAAGCTCTTATCCTAACACTCCTAAAGTTTGACAAAGTTTTTGAAATTGAATGTGAATTGTTGTTGTTCTTAAGAAGGAAAACCAATTGCACTCTTTAGTGAAAAGTTAAATGAATCTTACAAGAATTACTCTACTTCTGATAAGTATTTTGTAATCAAATCAAATATTTAATTTAGGAATTAATTTTTATTTCCTTACTTACTATTGTAATTTAGGAAATATTAATCTTGTTGTTTGTCATTACGAATTAGGAAATGACTATTAAGCATTTCAAATAGGATGATATCATATTTATTAGTATATTAAATAGAAATAATTCATATTAAATAAATACGAAAATTAAGATAAATTTCATTTAATGGAGGCTCACCTCCTCTTATTTAAGGGGAGGGATTTCTCTCCTTCGTTCCTCACCTAGCCGAGCCCAATAATGAGAGAAACGAGAAGTTACATCTTGCTAACGAAAGGTAGATTTCTCTACCTTTCTTGAAAATAAAAATTTTTACTTCGATTCCTTAAATGTTAAAATTTTTGTAGTTTGAAAATATTTATCAATTTTTTGAATGTCAGAATACTTATTGTTGGATTAGGATATATTATCTGAAGTTTTTAAGGGATTCTTCAATCCTCTTTAAAGTTTCTTTAGATTTAAATACACTAAAATTATACATGTTTTATGTATTAAATATATGATATTTGATTTTTCATATTTGGATTAGAAATGTTATTTCCTCATATTGCAGTTTACCTTTTAATCTTATCTGGATTAAAATATGAGCAATTCAAAAAAAAGTATTTCTTAATCCTTTAATTATTAAAATTTTTATTGTTAGATTATAATATATTATCTGAAAATTTTTATCCTTTTTAAAATTTAGAATTTTATTGTTTGATTAGATCAAGTTAAAATTATTCATATTATAGGTATTGAAATTAAGAATGACATTTCCTTGTATTAAATTAAGAATGTCATTTTCTTGTATTGAAGTTTATCTTTTAATCTTATTCTTTAATCTGTTGTTATGTTTTAATATATTATTGTTAATGAATATTGTCATATTTCAATATTGATGAAATTGGATAGTCATAGGGTTAGAACAGCCACAAACTAGGCCCAACTCATAGGTCAGGCCACAGCCCACTAGCTAGGTCCAGTCAGCAAACTAGGCCCAACCCGTAGGCCAGGCCCTAACTCGCAGGCTAACCCATCCCAGCCCAACATGAGCAATCATGTGTGACGCATATGACCAGCCCATGGGCCAAGATTGACCCAACCTGCTATGGTGCATGCACAATTATGTGCAATGCACATGACCAGTATATGAGTTGGCCTAGCCTAGTCCAATATTATGTAATTATTAGATTTGAGCCCAAACGTTGATTGAACTAAACCAGACTTGATTAGTCTAGATCAATTCAGGGTGATTCCGAATTGGTTTAACTTATTTAAGTCAATTTAACCTAAATTGAACCTAATCTAGTCCAAATTATACTAGTATAGGGTGGTTCCAGACTAGTTAAATAAGGATTAGAGATCAGTTCAGTTAGGTTCTAGTAAATCGAGTTTAAATGGGATCGATTGAACTAGAGTTAAGTTAATTGAGGGCTAATTTGTATTAATTGATATTGATGACATTTGAAAGAAATGTTTTAAATGTGTTATTTCATACCGATATAGACATGACCAGTGTGAAATTATATTATTTCCTTGCCGAGGGCAGGTAGGGCGATTCCCTTCGGGGATTAGCGGGACGTCAAACGTGGCGACTGGATGGTTCCTCCATCCGTTGTTGGGAGTGCGATATGAGTTTGCCTCCATCCCCTGTTGGGAAAATACAAACTCATCCCGTAGGATAAAGCCTCTCTATCCACTGTTGAGGAAGTGCTCCTTCAGGTATTTGATATAAGCTAATGGGATGATTGATTTTTTATCATGTATTCATTTTGAGTTAACTTTTGAGGTTCCTACTCAGCTTTACTAAATTTTCTTTGTTCTTGATTTTCAAAGCAGTCACCCACTAGTACTAAATCGGATTCCAATGAAGAGCGAACCTTCCTCTACCGCTAGGTAGAGCCACTTGATGATTCATCGAGTTAACATCACTATGTTGACTTTTTCACTTGTGATTTGACAAATAAATGAATTGTAACAAATGTTTATAAATTATGAATAATGTGATGTTCATCTACTTGGCTCTAAATGTGTGAAAAGATGTGATCTAAAAAAATAAAATCTAGGATATAACATATTTTATACAACTTATCGAGCTTTAAATTATCGAAATCATTAGCTACTTTCAAAACCATTTGTGCTTTATTTTCATCATAAAGCTTTGAAATATCTTAATAGCCAACCGAAACTCAACAGATAACATGCTACATGGGAAGAGTTTTTACAAGCCTATAATTTTACTATCAAGCACAAGTCTACCATTGAAAAATATTGTTGTTGATGCTTTAAGAAGAAAATGCTCCTTATTCAATTGCAATTAAAGGTTATGGGGTTTGAAATCCTAAGAAAGCTTTATAAATATGATACTTATTTCAAGGAAATTTGGGATAAATGTGAAAGTGGCGATCACAATCAGTTCCTACTTCATGATGGTCCAAAATGTCATAGTTCACAAGACAATATGAAGTGAACAAAGGTTGAGCGATTCCCATATATTGGGATAGAGTGACCCTTGAGCTCCACCATTGGACACTTTGATTACCCAATGATTCGACCAGACAACTAGTTGCGGTAGTAGCTTGGCCAGGCGAGATTGATCCACTAGGATTATGATCTCCTCGGATCCAGACACATTGGTTGAGTACCGACGTGGAGCTCCCCAATTGGCCCCGTAATAATTGATTGTCAGGTAATCATCACGAATTGTAATCAAATCTGATCAAACGTTATAATCATAATAAGATTAAAAAACTAAAGCAACAACGATAAAATGCACACATGGATTTGAACCACCACAGCACCTGTTACTCAAGCCAAAACCCAAAGCGACAAAATCTTACGACTCACGTGACAATGAAATGAGAAAATACATGACATGATCGAATTCAGCCATAAAACAACCTCGACGATAATGCAATCGAATCTGACCATAATGCATCCCTCGATAACGATGCGACCAAATCCAACCAATATGCATCCCTCGATGATGATAGGGTTAAATCCAACCATAAAGTATCCCTCGATGAGGACACGACCAAATCCGACAATAAAACATCCCTTAATGACGATGCGGCCAAATCTAACTATAAAGCATCCCTTGACAATGACGTAGTCGTATCCAACCATAGAATGTCCTCAAACCATAATGTAGACAAATCTAGCCATAGCATCATTCAGCAATATCGTGATCAAAGTCAACACATCCAAACGCGCAGTGAATAAGGTGGCCTGATAGCCCACAAACACCCCCATCCATGTGCCTAAATACAATGGGGGTAGAAGATTTTGGGCCTCAACACAGGCAATCCAATGCCACATCATACTCATTTGTATACTTGCCTAACAAGCACGATGGCTAAGTCATTATCTTATCGGGATAATTACTTGGTACCAATGGAGACAATGGCTCGATGCCAACAAGGTCTACTAGATCAGAATGACAGCATGACGATTCGACGCATGAATTCTCAGCTCAATGATGGTCAAATGACTCAAATATCTCATATAACTATTCATGGAGTTAATCTCTACTCTGATTCAATAGTTACCCTGACACACTATAAAAGACCCATGTGCATCCTTGATCCTATCTATAAAAATACTTGTTATCTCTCGAATCCTCCGAAATTTCCTACTTAGGCATCGAAGGAGCCTTTGTTGGGCATACCCTCGACATAGTTTTTACATTATCTTTATCGGATCCTTCGTCTTCTCAAAACTAGCGGTGACCACGGTTTGGTTCAAAAACGGAACCAAAACCAATCAATGGTTCTACGATTCTAAACCAAAACTTAGGGGGCAAACACTAGAATTGGAAGATTCCAATTCAGAAACCAAATCGATAGAAAAAAAGACATTCGCCAAATAACCATTATGAAAAAAAACAATGGCCAAAATTTGAATTTATGAAAAAGATAATTTTGCCCTTTCCAACAACTAAATAACGACTAATTAAAAGGATATTTTAGGAAATAAAACATAATAAAAAATGTATTAATACCTCCCTTCCTTTCATTCTTCTCCATAACAAATCATCTCGAATCTTCTCAATCTCCCTATTTCTCTCTAATTACAATATTAATTCCTTGTTCCCCTTAATTTTGTAATCCCACTCTTAATTCCCTACTCCACTCTTCATTCCCTACTTCTATTCTTAATTCTTCTCTACTTGTATTAACTAATTTTACATAAAACTTACCAAAACAAGTGGAAGTTGAATATCTCTAATTTCAACAAGCATGTATATGGAGTAAAATTTTGATTGTACAACCAATGTTTTTAATAGGCGCCTAGGCGCTCGAGCAAGGCGAGGCAAGGCCCAAGCACCTCGCACAATATCCCGACGACACGCTTCACTTAAGCACCACTTGGGGGCTCGCTTGAGCCTAGGCGTCAGGCGCCTCAAGTGAGCGCCCAATTGATTGCCAATAAACCGAACCAGAATGTGACCTCTGGTTCAATTGAACAATTGAACAATAACTTGGTTAGTTCAATCGAACCAACTAAACCCAAACCCCCCTCCCGCAACCCCAACCCAATGAAACCCTAGATTCTTGCCGCATAACCCACCTCTGGTCCGTCGCCGCTACCTTCATGCATAGCTCCCTCCACCAACAAACAAATTGGAAGCTTCCTCCACCGCCAACAAATAGGTCTGATGCTTCCTCCATCGTTGCTACTATCGTGCACAACTCCCTTCACCATCGAGGGACAAGTCTGAAGCTTCCTCTATTGCCAAAGAACACATCTGCAACTTCCCCCGCCACCACTGTTATAATCCAAAGCTTCCTCTACCACTGTTGCCTTCATGTGCAGCGCCCTCCGCCATCGAGGGACAGTGAAGCTTCCTCCGTCATCAACGAACATATCTAAAACTTCCTCTACCCCCGACACCATTGTCTACAAGAAGCTACAAACTTGCCCCCAACGAGCAAGTTGATTTTGTCTTATACTATGATTTTTATAATTTCACTAGTTATAACAATATCAACAGAGTACCAATTTGATAAAATTTAAATTAGTTGACCTTGCACCAACCAGTCCCTCTAATCTATAAAGAATTTAAATTAGCTTCCACAAGAAATATTAGATGAGAATTTATTTTATAAGCATATTTATAAATCATAATATATATTTTTTATATTTTAACATTCTAGAACACCTTGTTTCGCTTAGGCAAGCGCCTAATGCCTCGGGTGTTTTGGAACCTTGGCGTCTAGCATTTTGAAAAACACTAGTGCCAACCAAAGAAAGTCAACATTTTACTTTAGAGGAAGAATATACAACCAAAAAAATCAAGATAGATGTCTTCAAGGTGAAGTTTAAGAAGATAAGAAATTTTGATAACTCATTTCAGGTTATTTACAACAATTACATCCATAATTTTAAATTTAAAGAAAGTGGTGGGTTAGTGGCATTTAAAAAGCATGTTGAGAAAAAGCATCCTACTTAACGTGAGTTTTGACAAAACCCAAAATCAAATTTTTAAGGATGCAACCTCTAACCCTTCTAAAATATTTTATTTTACTACTAAAAAAATAAAGAGAAATTAGCAAGATTTATTTTTGTTGAACACCCCTCTTTTAGCTTTGATGAAAAATTAGATTTTGTAAATTATTATCAAAATCATTTAAATCTTGTTGCAAAACATATTCCTATGAGCCCTCTCACATGAACTATTCACAAGTTTTATTAAAAAAATTTAAAATTTTATTTCAATCTGTTGAGTGGGCATGTTATTATAGTGATATTTGGAATGATCACTGGCAAATGAATTTTTTTTATATAAGTATTAAATATTAGAATGACAGTGATTAGACCATACAAAGGACAGTGATTTCTATAGAGTTTTGATGAAAGACTACTGTCAAAAATATTTATAGAATGATAAAATTCTTATTGGAAAACTATAATTTTATTTTAAAATTCTTTTTTTTATAATGCATCTTCAAATACTTCAATATGTTGCATCTATCTCTTGAGTTGGAAGGTTTGTCAACGGCTGTTTGATGGTATTCTTTTTAGATGGGCATAGACCCAAGGATTTCCAGGTCTGATGGAATACAACATATGAATTGCTTAATGAGAATTTTGAATATAAAGAATTATTATGTATTTTTGTTGAACACCCCTCTTTTAGCTTTGATGAAAAATTAGATTTTGTAAATTATTATCAAAATCATTTAAATCTTGTTGCAAAACATATTCCTATGAGCCCTCTCACATGAACTATTCACAAGTTTTATTAAAAAAATTTAAAATTTTATTTCAATCTTTTGATGGGCATGTTATTATAGTGATATTTGGAATGATCACTGGCAAATGAATTTTTTATATAAGTATTAAATATTAGAATGACAGTGATTAGACCATACAAAAGACAGTGATTGTCTATAGAGTTTTTGATGAAAGACATACTGTCAAAAATATTTATAGAATGATAAAAATTATTTTGGAAAACTATAATTTTATTTTAAAATTCTTTTTTTTTATAATGCATCTTCAAATACTTCAAATATGTTGCATCTACTCTTGAGTTGGAAGGTTTGTCAACGGCGTTTGATGGTATTCTTTTTATGTTAGATGTGCATGTCCTGTTTTAAATTTGTCTATAAAAATATCTTAAATCTCTTGATATTTTTCTTGGCCCTATCAAGCTAAGCAATTTCATTTTTTGAATACATCCACAAGTAATGAAAGAATGGGCAAGATTTTGCAAATTAAATGTCAAAAGACCCAAGGATTTCCAGGTCTGATGGAATACAACATATGAATTGCTTAATGAGAATTTTGAATATAAAGAATTATTATGTATTTTTGTTGTAAACATGAGAGGCAAGTGAACTTTGATATCCTCATCATTGAAATGTTTGTAAAAAAAGTTTTAGATGTTTTCAATGTTTTTAATAATGTTAGTTATACTTTATCTAGTGTTTATTATCCTACAACTTGTTTAATTATAACTGAATGTATTAATGTTATTGGTGCTTTAGAAAAATATATAAATGATAATGAGTTGAAGTTGACTATCAAAGCAATGAAGACTATTTAATTTGTTGCTTTGTTTTATCGTCGTTGGAGATTAGATGATTTGCATAATTATTTAGGTCCTTACTATAATTTTTTATATTTAAATATTGATAGAGTGAAAAAATGAACCAAATTAGAAAAATGGTAACTGACTTACATGACTGTCATTTATAATAGACAAATTACCCCAACCTTCTCAATCTATGGATCAAGTTGGCAAGTGTGGTAGAACTAGTAAAGGGCAACAATTATTATTGCAAAGGCAAAAGATACAAGGGATTGAGATACTCTAACTTCGAGCTTGATATTTATCTAATCACTTCTTTTGAGTTTGGTGATAGATGTACAGTTTTAGATTTTCCAATTCTTCAATAGTGGATGCATCATTCAACAAACTTTCCAATTCTATCAATTTTTGCTAAACAAATTTTAATGTCAATAGAGAACAAGCTTTTAGTGTTAGGATGTATCTATTGAGGCCCAAACATGTGTTGATGATTGGACCAAACCGGAGCAAAGGAGGTATTTGATATATCAAACAAAGGAACAATTGGAACATGAATGAGATAAGGGGTTACTTAATTTATGTATACAAAGCTACGTGCGCTTTGATGAAAATTAAAAATTAAGAATTAAACATTAATGGAAACAAAATTAAAATTAAAAAATAATGATTCCTTAATCGAAACTAGAATTGCCTAGAACCATTATGGTTCAAGTTCCATTTTTAATGGGACCGAAACCGATGATTCCGGAACCATGATCAGGCCTACCCAACAGCCAACCTGTGACAAGCTGGAAAGTTAGACCCAAGTTAATTCCCAAACCCCTAGGTGTCAAACAACTAAATCTGACTTATCACCTTCCAATTTGACACAAATTATATTAGCCATAAGCATCTCTCTCATTCTGCTATAGTTGCATCAATTGACATAAGAAAAAAGCTTAGTGAATCAGGACAACACAACCAATTAAGTCAATGCTAAAATCATGATCAAGAAATCCATAATCTTTTTGGCAGTACAAAGAGAAAAGATACAGCAAAAATATTAAAAAGAGTAAATCTAGAGTACCTGAATAGCAATGAAAGAATACATTGTGTGATTCAGTTTCCAATGTCCAAGTTCATGGGCAATAACTGCAACAACTTCCTCCTCATTTTTGCACTGCAGAAGTACCAGAGATGATAAGACTCAGCATTTTACACTATTAACTCATCAATAAAGAAATATATGTAGCCATGCATCAAAAAGTTATATCAAGAGAGTGAGGTTCAGATACAACTTATACATAGTAGAGAGAATAACTGTTAAATTAATTGTAGCACTCTGCAACATTACTACAAAATAAGGTTTCCAACTAACTGGGAACACAAACCATACAATTCAAAGCTATGGCTAACTGCTTTGGGTCAACATGAGGCCAAGATTTGAATGAAAGTGTAATACCTCAGTCCCCAATCTGATTGCTCCTGCATCTGCTATGGGCAATGTTTTTCTAGTGTATGAGTTACAACCAACCGACCCCCATTGTGTGCTCTCCTTTTTGAGGGTATAGTTATGTGATTTCGGGCTCAAGTTGTATCGAATGTGGTATCAAAGTAACAACCACTCGTGATACATAACACGTTAGGGCCCATTGTTGATTTTGGTGAATCTCTAATCTGACAAAGTTGCATGGTGCGTTATAGAATCTCCAGAGGGTTCGTCGTACCATAATATACTGCTCGGTACGAGCGGTACATACCAATCTATTAGGGGATCGATACACAGACCACCCTGTACCAGATGATATATATTAAAAGGCTTTGTATTGCCCGATACAAGCCTATACCGCTTGATAACAGTCAAAATCCAACCGTTACCGACATATGGCTCAAATCTGACCCTTTCCAACGGTTAGCTCCATTTGAAAGGGTTTTTTAACCCTTTCCTCCCCTCTTTCACCCCCTTTCACTCTCTCAAACTCTTATACTCTCTCTCTTTTATACTCTCTCTCTTTCTCAGTCACTTCTTTCTCTCATTCTCACATTTGCACTCTTAAAACTTCTTTAAGCTACGATTTATGGATTGGATCAAGCTTAGGACGCTAATTAGGGTGAATTAATACATAAGTTAGAGGAAGAACAATCTATTCAAAGGTATGTTGATAACTTCTCGATAACATTTAGCAACCCGCTCGATCCAAAGACATGACAGCGACATGGACAGTAGTGCCTCAAGCAACAATGGCGACGATGTTCAGGAGTCGATAGTCCCGTCTACACAATTTAAGGGTGGTGCATGGATCGAGAAGTAGTCTTTTACGCAGCCACCCAAGATTCACACCGTGGAGCTGGATGTGATAGTTAGTCATTCTCCTCCTAGTAGCAAATGATAGTTGGTTATTCTTTTTCGAGCAATTGTATGATGATCGATCTTATGCTACGAAGCAACATATCAGTGAGGAAAGCATAATTTCAACATTCTCCATGCTCTGCACCAATACATGTCACAATCGTACTTGCCTCAAGAGATGCCTCGGACACGTGTGGTTCACGACAATCAAACTACAACCATCACCACATTGATGCACCAATGGCATACGATGTATCAGTATAATATGTCGTGATAATATGTCGTGGGATTAATTTCAAGATGGGTCCAACAAACATATCAAATTGAGATATAGATACATAGAATCGAGAACCTCAATCCACCACTTGTGGAGTCCCGTCGTTCTTTTCTTTTTTGTGGTAAAACCAAGTATATCCATCAATCAATTACTTGATTCATTTGAATCTTAAAGTTTAAGTTGTTTGACAAATAATCTAATAATTCAAACCATTTCTTTGTAGATAATAGTAACGAATGGATAGTTCCAAACATACCAAAAAGCTACTCCTCAAAGCCCAAAAAGAAATATGTGCAACTATTCTTTCCTAATTTAGATTATTTTTGCTAAAATTATACTAAATTTATATTTATTTATAACCTAAAAACCCTAATCTAATTGTTTTCTTCTTTTTTAAAATTTTTAAAACTATTTTCGATCATTTTTCCATACCATCAGTATGCCCCGTCGTACTAAAACATGGTATGTTGGTATGGAGAAGAACGTACCGCACCATCAGCCAATTGGTACATCAATAAGGCGAATCTTACTCTAGACCCCGTATTACCTGCAGAGTCTTAGACTTTCTGTAACGTGTCTAACTTGACAAGGATATTAAGAACTTAAGTGGAAGAGATAGTAATACCTAATCTCTAATCTGGCTGGTCTCACATAAGTTCTAAGGTAAGCTTTAACTAGAACATGAGCTACAATCCAATCTAACCGGGTTGTTGGGAATTTAAGTGGGACATTGCCATACCCAGATCTTCAATCTAATCAATCCCACGTCATTTCTTAGCTAGGCTTGGACTAGTACATGAGTCAAAATCGACCCTCATCTTGTAAATACTCCTTTTTAAGGGCATAGCCAACGTCATTTTGGGCTCAGATTAATAAGAACAAATATATGGGAAAGCAGTGATTTAAATAGGCACTCAAGAGCTCGCCTAAGTGTTCAGGCAAGGCAAGCCCAAGCACCTCGTGTGTGGACCAGGCGGCACGCTTCAATAAGGCATTGCTTGGGCGCTTGCCCGAACCCAGGCACTGGGCACTTCAGGCAAGCACCCGATTCAATTAAGCGAACCAAACCGATTTAAGTCTGGTTTAGTTCATAGTTTCTTACCTAAAAAGCTACGCTTCACACTCGTGCGACCTCGAGGAACTCTACCGCTGCATTTGCCTCCACCATCGACGCTTTCTGTCGTTGTCGCTGCCTCCGCCGCAAACGTAGCAGACCAAGCCTTCCTCTGTTGTCGACGGACGAGTCCAACAACCCCCGTAGCTTCCTTCTACTGCCGCTTCCTTCCACAATCGAGGGAGAGGACCGCAGGTTCCTCCGCCACCGACGGACGCCCTCTGAAGCTTCCGTTGCTGTCGCCGCTACTATCCGCAACTTCTGTCATTGCCACTGCTGTTGTCTACAGCTTCCCTCGTTGCCGCTGCTACTGTCCACAACTTCCACCGCTATCATTCGCAACGCTGCCGCAACTATCTTAAACTAATCCTCCGTCACTGTTGTTATCTCCCTCTGTTACTATTAACATTTTTTTTCTCCCCCCTCTAACTTTAAGTAATATACTATTACAATATAATTTTAATTTAATATCATATTTTTATTTAAATAATTATATTTTTAATTATATTATATATTTTTTATATTTTAATATTTCAGAGAATTTTTTTCTCCCCCTAAAACTTAAGTAATATACTGTTAACAGTATATTTTTAATTTAGTGTCATATTTTTATTTAAATAATTATATTATATATTTTTATATTTTAATATTTCAGAGCGCGTCGAGCGTTTTGGGACTTTGGCGCCTTTTGACGCCTAGTGCTTTTTAAATCACTGTGAAAAAACATACCCTTTGAAAGTTGGATAAAGAAAGGAGTCTACAAATCTAACGGTTCCTATTAAACATAAGGCACAAGGCACGGTAAATGAAGTTGACACATCAAGAAATAATTTCAACTGCAAAGTGGTATTCACTGAGAGGTCAAATGATGCCAAGTGTTTGTGTACTTCCAATCAAACTACTGAAAAAATGTCATGACATTTAAGTGTTTCCACTTAAGCTTTCACACAGGAAACAAACAATGATTTTACCAATAATGTCAACAAATACTTATCTTCAGAAGCTTCTCAAAATCAACATGTTCAGAAGACAAAAGAACGTCGCAGGATTTTCATGATAAACAAATTTGAATAAATTCTTGTATACAGCAGCATAGCACAAAACTAAGATAATGAGCACTTACAAATTCTTGACAAACAATGTAACAATGTGATGTTTAGTTTGAACAGTTCTGATACAGAAAAGTTAAGGGAGGAAAAAAACATTTAGAAAAACATGTGGACAGTGGGTGGGATGTATGTGCAAATGAAGCATATAGGTTCTAAGCTAAGATCTGGGCAAAGTAATCCCAGACCTAAAAACAAAAGGCTATAGAATTTGTTCAGTTGCGGTAAGCAATCCAGACAAACTTTGCAGTGGCTTATGTTATCAAAGGAGCAAATTGAAGTTTGTCCCGTATTCATTATAAAGGAACACTGTTTATCCCAGTACACCCATGAAGACAAATGTATCCTTAAAAAAGGCATATAACTCACTACATTCAAGAACATATAGACACCTATTTACACTACAAATCCTTGCTCATTTCTCAATGGTTACTATGTAGCTCCTTTTGGAAACAGTACTATGTACATGGTCTTTTGATCATTTCTTAGTCACACCAAAGGATACTGGCAGCAGTAAAAGTGCACCAAATTTGTAATTAAACAAACATTAAACATCAAATCAGAGCAAACCTGCTGAATCAACGTGTCATAAAGAACAATGCGTTTGTTGTTGAAAAATCCATACATATATGCCTGTTGAGTAGAAAAAAACATAGACAACGGGTAACACAAATGTAATAAACTCACAAAATATATAACAATGAGAAATCATTCAGGGAATTTGTTAATGACAATGTGATAAAATGATAAAACAGCAGTAATGACATCTAAATTTCTGAAGCCACTTCTATTTCTGTTAATTATTCTAAGTTGTTCCAGATAAGCTCTGCAGCACAAAGAAGGCTTAATATAAACAAATGAGAAAACAAAAAAAAATCCAGAAAATGATATGACAATGAAATACATCATCCAAGGAGCACTATTGACTGGTGAGTAGATCTTATAACCTATAGGTTTCAGGTTGTGCATATACAGCACCAAATAAAAATACAAAGTCAAACAGCAACTTCTAATGTAACATAATAACAACCTCTAATGTTACATAACAACTTGCAATTAGAAACTGTATGAAACATCAAACACTTCATGTGCCAGTTTCTTTTTGAATGCTGTGATAGTTTCTAGCTATTACTTTTATACATTCATGCACTTTTATGAACATTATATCTCTATTGATCAAGTGAATACCTCAGATGTTGGAAAGAAGGCCCTATTATATAGGCAAAATTCATGTGTCCCCTTTTATTGAAGAACATGAGCCAGCATTAAGGAAAGGTTAACTTGTTCCCAGCACTGACCGAATCATTTAACAGCATTGCTCAATCAAAGAAGAACCAAGTGTTAGTGTCCATCTAACAAATATGACCTAGGACACATTTCATGGCATTTATTCAGTCCCAGATTGCTTGAACAGAACGCTGAAAAGCTTGAAAACAGAACCACTTCCATATGTATTAAATTATCTAAACACAGATATTGGGAAACAGCACTAGATAGTATTGCTGCAAAAGCCACTATCTGGTTGTTCCTGCAATTTAATCAGACAATTAAATCTTGATATCTGGAACCCTTAGATGAAACTTAGCAACAATACCACAGCAAAAGAGAGCATAGAAGAATCTTACACAGGAATACTTTTTTTTTAGCAGACTTATCTTACTACCCTCCTTATATAATTTGCTTATGCAGTAAAACCTAGCAATACTTTCCAGTAAATCACAGAATCAAAGAATTTACAGAGTTGATACTTGAAAGAAAACTGGCAATTCTCAATTCTTGAGCTGCTATATATGGCTTTTCTGACTGATGCAAGTTTGTTGTCATCTTTTAAAGACAGGGCATCCAAATATTGCCAATGTACAGCTAGTGTTCAATCAAAGAAGAGCTAAATGTTATTGTCCATCTAACAAATATGACCTACGGCACATTTCATGGCATTTATTTAGTCACAGATTGCTCTGAACAGCTAAAAGCTTAAAAACAGAACCACTTCCACAGGTATTAAATTATCTAAACACAGATATTGGGAAACAGCACTAGATAGTATTGCTGCAAAAGCCACTATCTGGTTGTTCCTGCAATTTAATCAGACAATTAAATCTTGATATCTGGAACCCTTAGATGAAACTTAGCAACAATACCACAGCAAAAAAGAGCATAGAAGAATCTTACACAGGAATACTTTTTTTTTTAGCAGACTTATCTTACTACCCTCCTTATATAATTTGCTTATGCAGTAAAACCTAGCAATACTTTCCAGTAAATCACAGAATCAAAGAATTTACAGAGTTGATACTTGAAAGAAAACTGGCAATTCTCAATTCTTGAGCTGCTATATATGGCTTTTCTGACTGATGCAAGTTTGTTGTCATCTTTTAAAGACAGGACATCAAAATATTGCCAATGTACAGCTAGTGTTCAATCAAAGAAGAGCTAAATGTTATTGTCCATCTAACAAATATGACCTACGGCACATTTCATGGCATTTATTCAGTCCCAGATTGCTTGAACAGAAAGCTTAAAAGCTTAAAAACAGAACCACTTCCACAGGTATTAAATTATCTAAACACAGATATTGGGAAACAGCACTAGATAGTATTGCTGCAAAAGCCACTATCTGGTTGTTCCTGCAATTTAATCAGACAATTAAATCTTGATATCTGGAACCCTTAGATGAAACTTAGCAACAATACCACAGCAAAAAAGAGCATAGAAGAATCTTACACAGGAATACTTTTTTTTTTAGCAGATTTATCTAACTACCCTCCTTATATAATTTGCTTATGCAGTAAAACCTAGCAATACTTTCCAGTAAATCACAGAATCAAAGAATTTACAGAGTTGATACTTGAAAGAAAACTGGCAATTCTCAATTCTTGAGCTGCTATATATGGCTTTTCTGACTGATGCAAGTTTGTTGTCATCTTTTAAAGACAGGACATCAAAATATTGCCAATGTACAGCTAGTGTTCAATCAAAGAAGAGCTAAATGTTATTGTCCATCTAACAAATATGACCTACGGCACATTTCATGGCATTTATTTAGTCACAGATTGCTTGAACAGAAAGCTTAAAAGCTTAAAAACAGAACCACTTCCACAGGTATTAAATTATCTAAACACAGATATTGGGAAACAGCACTAGATAGTATTGCTGCAAAAGCCACTATCTGGTTGTTCCTGCAATTTAATCAGACAATTAAATCTTGATATCTGGAACCCTTAGATGAAACTTAGCAACAATACCACAGCAAAAAAGAGCATAGAAGAATCTTACACAGGAATACTTTTTTTTTTAGCAGACTTATCTTACTACCCTCCTTATATAATTTGCTTATGCAGTAAAACCTAGCAATACTTTCCAGTAAATCACAGAATCAAAGAATTTACAGAGTTGATACTTGAAAGAAAACTGGCAATTCTCAATTCTTGAGCTGCTATATATGGCTTTTCTGACTGATGCGAGTTGAACACAGATATTGGGAAACAGCACTAGATAGTATTGCTGCAAAAGCCACTATCTGGGTGTTCCTGCAATTTAATCAGACAATTAAATCTTGATATCTGGTACCCTTGGATGAAACTTAACAACATACCACAGCAAAAAAGAGCATAGAAGAATCTTACACACGAATGCATATTTTTTAGCAGATTTATCTAACTACCCTCCTTATATAATTTGCTTATGCAGTAAAACCTAGCAATACTTTCCAGTAAATCACAGAATGGACGAATTTACAGAGTTGATAATTGATAGAAAAACACAGCTATTCTTGAGCTGCTATATATGGCTTTTCTGACTGATGCGAGTTGGTTGTCATCTTTTAAAGACAGGACATCAAAATATTGCCAATTTGAGCTGCTATATATGGCTTTTCTGACTGATGCGAGTTGGTTGTCATCTTTTAAAGACAGGACATCAAAATATTGCCAATGTCCAGCTAGTGTGCATAAAAGCATTAAGCACCATAAGCACTTCCCACCAAAAATTTTCTTCATTGTAACAAATGCATGATTAATTACCATACAAATACTAATAAATATTTCCCTTAATCTATCACCATTGTAAAATACAAAACAACATATTGATCAAGCCTAGGAATAACAGAACTTATATAAGATACCAAAGTTCCGATGTTACGGAATGATAAATTTTCCACCATTGGAATCAATGTGTGTGTCTCTCACAATGTAAGAGTTCATCTCGAACAATACATATCTGAGTTAGGCATGTACTAACATCAATTACTGCCATCTTTGAAGATCAAATGAGAATCAATCAAAATTCATTGTGTCACAATGATTAGGTTCAGTCTTCACACAGCTTCTTTTATTCAATCAATGATTATTGTTATAATAAGAATAAGCAGCAGAAATATTGGCATTTAGAGTGATGTAGCTGAATAATTTTATCAATGAACATGATAAAAAGAATGCCAGGAGTTCAAACTTCTAAAACATAAGAGAGGATTGCTCACATTGCTATGGCTTGACCTCGTAGATCCATCAACAACAAAAAGTTTCTTTAGAGGGAACTTCAGTGAAGCTGCAAGCTTCTCTATTTTCTTCCTGAGCTCTCCATCAGGAAGCTGTTCCAGATTATTGCATAAAGTAATGGATAATATTATGTAGTGAACTAAAGAGTATGGAATCCAAAAACTTTTGCACAACTTCACATCAATTTAAATACTAGGAAAGAGAAAGGCCCCCAGAAATGAACATGTCAATTATGATTGGTGGATGAAAAGGCGAGAATTTTTCTGCACTTATGCTTTTTCATCCACCCAGTGCAACCAGATCATCATGTCATGTCATCTCTGAGGCTTCTTGGACCTTTTATAAAAAATACCAAATGAAACTAGGCACAAAGTAATCAATATAGAGACAAACAAGCCACTGATTTTACAACAAAATACTCACAGGAGTGAACTTATTGAACAGAGGAGCTATGAGAATGGGATATAGTGTCATCATGACAAGGGAGAGAACAAACATAAAAGCCCAAAGATATATAGCCAGATATGGACCTCCTTTCTGCAGCAATACAGATGAATGTAACTCAATCGAATAGAGGTAAGCATGAGCAAAAATCTGACAAATGAAAAGGTTTTAACCTGAACTATGAAAACAATTGCAGACACAATTGGGGGGCCAAGTAAGATGGAGAGGCAAATTCCCTTAAACATGTCCCTGAAAAATAGCCATATTGTTTGCTGCAGAAGAGTATTTAGAACTAGGTTATTTCCATTAGCATGTAAGTTTTGTGTAAGTCAGAATATCAATAAGCATCCAACTAAAAAGGTAAGAAAAGCCAATTGAATGTGGACAAACTTTGTTAAATCCATGGCGAGCCTCGATCACGAATGTAGAATAAAGAGAAAATGGCAAGTCCATTATCTGCATGATGACAAGTCTATCAGAGTTAGAATTTTTTGGTAATAAAAGCTGGCTTTATACACACAAAAGTTAATCCCCTAAACAATAGCAATTTTAGGAATAGTATAATAGTAAATAAAAACAGGCAGTTTAAATTTGATATCATGTCAAAGGTCGAAGCCAATTGAGTTTTAATATATACAGCAAACAGAGAGAAATGTCTATTATACTATTACTAAGAGAGAAGTTAAGAGAGAACTTTTGATATCATGTCAAAAGTTAAGAGAGAAGTTTGCTGGTACATATTTTCCACTAGTCCTAGTTGGATACAAAAATAAATATTTTCCACTAGTGCTGGTACATACCTACATGAACCTAAACAAAAATAAATAAATATGAATCCAGGGAAACATATTAAGAAGTCAACTAGTGTTCCTCTATACCTGTGACCAAATCATAACACCAGCTAGAAATGACAGTGTATGAATTATTTCATTTTCTGCATCTAGGCCCAAGTATGCCACCAAGTTTCCAGACAACTGCAGTGAAGATTGTAATGTAAATGAGTCACATATAAGAGAATAGAGATGCATAAGAAACTAAGACTGCTACTTTACCTTCCAAAACCAAGGTAATATGCCAAAATACAGAATTGCAGTGTCCATCAGTATGGTCACAGCTTCATGAATGAAGTGAAAGTAGCTAAAAGAAATAAGCAGACAAAACAAATTTAATCAGAAGATACAATAGATCTAGCTAACACCTGAAAATTTTTCACATACAAAAAATTTGAGTTTTAAATTATGGACAATGCCATAATACTGAAATACATGCAAGTGAACAATGTCCATCAGTTATTAAAATAATCAGTTGACTAAGGAATAGACCTTTTATCAATGCTATAAGCTCGAGCTTTTTCAAATTTTTCTCGACTAATTACCCCTTCCAGTGGCTTAGGCAAGTTGGGTAGCTTCAGAGCTGCATGTTGCCGAATGTCTAAGTATGTTTCGAACAAGTACATGAAGATCATAAAGCCTGCAATAAATGATGCCATCAATCCTCCAATTTAAAGATTAGATTGAAACTTCTACAGAAGTAACTAAAAGACCACCATCCTTACTAGAATATTGGGCAAATACTTAAATACAAAATTATAAATAATAAACTACCTGCTTCAGTTATCAAGAATTTCCATCATATAGGAAAACAAAGATCCAGAACAAACATAAATGACCTTGAATACCTCAATTTTCCTCCCAGAGAACATCCTGCACTGCTGGATCTTTTGCAAATCATCAATTTGTCATGATCAAAAAGATATCTTACTGCTAACCACCTCAGTGCTACCTCTTTCTGATCATGCGATAATCATGTAAATAGACTCCTAGAGCAGTTTCTCTAGTGGCATAATTTTTTCACCTAACTTTCAAAGAATCGTTTTCTTTGCTTACTATTGACGAATCCGGAGCTCACCTTCGTTTTACTGACGCAAAAGAAAATGAAGCAAAACCAAAAAGACACTCAAAGAACTGATACCGCTTGTATACCAAACCCAGGAAACGAATGTTGATGATGAGAGGTGATAAGCAGCAAAAAGAATTGAACGATTACAAGATTCTTGATATGGTTAATCTCTGAGATTATTAGGGAGTGCCTCTTTTAGTCCCCGCTCAACCCTAAATTCACAAATCATCACAGCAGAAAAACAAGAAGAAGAAGACAAACCTCAAACCATCAAGAGCACGAGGCCACCCATGAAACGATGGATCAACAACACAAACTTACGACATTACGAACCAAACAAACCAAACGGATGTTGTCACCAGAACAAGAAACGATTTCAATAAAAGAATAAAAGAAACGGGAAGCAAAACGAATTCACCATTTTCGCAACCAAAAGAACTCAAGAAACGAGGAAGCAAGAACTTCGTGGTTACGAGATCAGGGCGAGAAACAAAGAATCAGAAGCCTAAGGAACCAAAACAAAACCCCTCGCAAGATCAACAGAGACATAGAAGGAATTCACCCAAGACCGCTTCCAGGTAAGCGAACGCCATCGGAGAAGAAAACGAAGCAAAAGAAGCAGCCACACTTACCAACATCACCGATCAAACAAACCAAATTGGATGCCGTCACCAGAAGAACAAACAAATACAATAAAATAACAAAAGAAAAGGTAAAAAACGAATTCACCATTTCCGCAACCAAAAGAACTCAAGAAACGGAAACAATAACTTCGTGATCACGAGATCAAGGCCAAAAACAAAGAATAAGGCATGGGAACCTAAGGAACCGAAGCAAAAACCCTCGCAAGATCAAGAAAGACGAGAGAAGGAACTCACCCAAGACCGCTTCCAGGTAAGGGAACGCCATCCGAGAAGCAAAACAGCACAAGCACGGGACGTTGCTGCTGCTACGAAGCAAAAGCGTGGAGGTTAACGCACTAGAGGAGGAAGGGAGGAGGAGGTTTATTCGAGGGGAAGGAAAAAGGGTTGGTCCTGACGCTACAAGGGTTATAATCAGAAAAGAGCAAACCAGAGAACGCGCTCACCCAACTGTGAAGCGAGTGAACCGAAATGATCGGACCGAGTGCCGGACTCGAGCATCACATCGTACGAGACGGGCTCGGATCATTCAGATAGCAGTGTCATCGAGTCAGCCCACACGACTCTGATATGGGCCGTATCATGTTTCGACGTGGTTCTTTTGTGGTTCTTTTGGGAATTGGCTGCGACCCGTATAATGATGTGGCCTCGAGTCTCCGCCACGGCCCAACTTGGAGGGAGCGATTTGGAACAGTCGATGGACCTATGAGACACGCTTCGTCGTGATCCGGTATCGTTTGACGATGACGACGGACTGAGCTTTCCAGAAGAAAATGATCAGAGCCGACTTGACATGTCACAAATTCTCCTCGTTGTTTAGGCGGATTCCTCGGAATTGGAATGCAATACATCGAGATAGGAGTGTCTAAAATACAGACGAGCATGCCGAGATAAAGGAACAAACAAAAAATAGAAGCTGTCAAGAATGTACCCGACGAGATCCTCCTCTCGCCAAAATACCATTGAATTAGGGATAATATGAGGTAGAGAAATTAAGTGTAAAAGTCAAGCAAAGAACAACTTAAACTTATGAGAAAACTCCTTTTATGGTGTTGACATTATACCAACTATATAGGGTCGAGATGTATAGAATTTATTAGAATCTCACTAATGGTTCAGACTTTTCAATATTTTCATACCTCTATTAAAATTTCTTGAGAGTCGGTTAGAACCTTCTTTATTTTTATATCTCGATATTATAATCCTATTGAAATTGATTTTATCTAATTTTCTATATAATGCAGAGTATAGAATAAGCTTTTTCTTTCTGATTTAATTTTACAGGATTAATCTGTCTTCGTCAAAGGATAAATTTTTTTTATTTCTAGACTCTTTTATACTTTTTTAAATTAAACTTGAAAAGATCTATGATAATCTTTCTTAGCATACTATTGAATTGATTCAAATTTTTATGTTTTGTTCACCAAATTTTCACACTTATTTTCATCTTTTGCTTACATGACCAATAGTTCTCTTTCGTCTTACTTTTTAAGTGCAAGTGAGATCTGTGAGGGTGATCTTATTTTACCTTCTATATTCATATCATTCAAGTCCCTTTTTTATGCTCAATATAGAATTACCCTAATATATTTTTATGTTTTAGAGTCAATAAAAAATTATGTTTACTTATATTGAGAATTTGCAATGTGTATGAATGCTACCAAATCTGAAACACACTTTTCCAAGTCCATGAGTAATAAAACCAAACAAAACAGTTGTTCCAAATTTGATATTAAAGATGGTTGGTTTCCGTTCAAGCATCTTGGTGACTCCATGGCACTAGACCACCTTTAACCTATTTTGATCATATTAATCATTCTATACGAATAGATTAGGTTCTTGGCAGATCCCCTTCTTTCTCAAGTGATTAAATTGGTTTTGACCCTTTGTTATTTGATTCTCTAACAAAATCAGTAACAATATTTATAGAGTTATTCCTGATTTTCTTTAGAAGAAAAATAGAAAAGTTAAAGTTTTAATTTAATCTCCAAGGACAAAATCACCACCTAGGAGAGAGGCCTCTCCACATTACTGGTATCACTCTCCAAGCTAAAGCTAAAATAACAATGATAGTAAAGGAAATGCATCAGCTAAGGTTGCTTTCCATTTTATCCGAACTCAAAGAATGTCAAGCCAATGATGGCACTATTAGATGGCATCGAATGTGGAAACTTTCAATCATTCCTAGGATTAAAAACTTCTACTGAAAGTTTTGGCGTTACCTAAGAATGTTTGCATTATCTAGGTTTAGGAATTTGGAATGTGTGTCCTTTATACTGTGTGGTGCCTCCATCTCTGAATCATCTCTTCTTCTAATGTGTTTTTTCTTCCGAGATCTGCGGTTCATCACTTATCTTCATCTATTTCTACTTGCTTATGACTTTTGTGGAAGGCGGGAAATAATAAGCTTGTTTAATGGGATGGGGTTCAGCCCAAGATCTACCGTACCGAAGCGTACCGTCTAATACGGGGCGGTACATATCGGTCCAACAGATTACCGATACACAGACCATCCGGTATCGTTACAGTGCTACAGTATTATACTGTAGCACTGCTACAGTAGTACTATACTGTAGCACTACTACAATATAAAAAATATATAAAATTATTCGGTACATCAGGGTGTATCGCTCGATACGCCTTGATGTACCGCTCGGTACGTCTTGATGTATCGCTCGGTATACCGATACCGTATCGTACCGAGCTCGGGTCGAAACATCGGTACGGTACGATACGACGAACTTTGGTTCAACCCAATACCAAGTTGATATTCTCCCAAGCCTTATCCTATACTTGCATGATGAATACACATCTGAGGTGAGAAAAGCCGATGACTGGATGATATAAAATCCATTGTTAACGGCACAACAATGGTCGCATTGGTTTGTGATTAGGGATTTTGATAGGAAATATAAACTTGCTGGTTACAAGTATGTGCAAGACAAGGGGATCTTATATGGTGAATCTACTTTGTGACTTATCATTATTTTTATTTTTTTTCGTTAGCATCTTTTGCACTTAGAACGCTTTTGATGTCTTCTCCATTATTCAAATATATAGTGATGAGGATTAGATAATTAATTGGTTAGCAAATAAATCTAATCTGATTGTTGATATAAGGTTTTCTTTTGGCCTCTAGAACTTGTGTTTTTGTTGGACTCTATTTTTCTAGGTGCCGATATACTTTGTGGTCACTAGTCATGTATATTATGAGAATATCTTGATTTTGAATAATCACAAAAATATTTTATTTTGATATAAGTAATTATAGACTTTCTGAGCATATGGAAAGCTAAAGAATCTACAAAAGACAAAAGCATGGAGGAGACATTCGGCAAAATCCTTGTATGGTCAAACTGAGTACAGGATGAGATGAATAACTTAGTTACAAAAATTAGGAGAAAAAAATATCATAAACATTTAGGGAGACCTCCTTTTATAATATGAAAACTAACGTTCAAGCTCATTTTTTTATTATAGATAATTATACAAAACATTTGATTTTGATATAAGATTTTTCTTTAAGATTTGATGATGACATGATAATTGAAAGGATTACATTTATTTTCAGAAGAGGAGAGTTGATGAACGAGTACTTTCAAAAAATTTCAATTTGAAAGTTTATTTGATGAAACTCATACCAAAATGATGTTATAAGCGTTTAACTTATAATCGTGAGCAACTAAATTAATTAGTAATAAAAATGAAAGATATAAAGAAAAATATAAACCAGATTTATAGGTTCCGATCTATGTCCACTCTCGATTCCTTTTCCCTCAAAGCTATTGATTTTTACTACCGATCTTTTTTTCGGGTGAAAATCAACTACCTTTATTACAATTATTTCTCCTTTTTACAGACTTACAAAAGAATCTTCATATATATTTTTTATAACAATATCTTACTTCTCCCTTAAAAAAACTTCTAAACTCAAGAAGAAAGAGATTCAACACTTTAAAAGAATTTACATACTTAAAATCATAAGTTTTTTCATGTTTTTACAAACAAGCATTAAAGGGGTATTTATAGGTCCCAAATAGTTTCAAAAATAAAGTTAAAATTTTAAATCCTCAAATTTTCAAGATACTGATGGTACCATCACTTGAAATAACCTAGAAGACTATGTTTTGGCAGTACCACAGCTGACCCCGGTACCACCATCAGATTTTTTTAGAAAAATATATATCATATTTTCTAGCTCATAGTTGGTGCCATCGTTTAGCCCAACCTCAAGTCACTGAATTGGCCTTCCAATAGGCCCAATGGACTTCTAATCAAATTGGCATAGTTATATCCAAAACTAACTCAATTAGACACTTAAATTATTTCGATCAAGACATAGTGATTAAAATCATGAAGCCTACGTTGTCCAACATGTCATTAGTTCATCCGGCACTTCGTGTGAACTTCTAACACATTATTTTCTTCTTTGGCATATTGCCTGATCCATCAGTATGTTAACCTCCTGCAACATCTAATCTTTTTAGCACAACACCTGATTCTTTTGGCCGATGCCCAAACTAATGGTATGAAGTTCATCCTCTTACACATCGATTAATTCTTTGACCCGATGTCAAATTTCTAATATGTTGCTCTCTAGCTCACTGATTCTGCTTTAATGATTCAATTTTTTTTTATCAAAGTTTCTCCTACGTCATTCATTTTAAATGCTAATTAATTTATAATTTCATCTTCAAAAAGCTACATCAAACTTCAACCTATTATTATAGTTAATTATGAATTTGTACCGTCCATCTAGAAAGCCAATTAATTATGAGTTTGCTGCATTAGTCCTCCGAATTAGCAGCTGCTGCCAATTGGCATGTGGAAGTCTAGCGCAAATGTTGCTAGAGTAGCAGAATCTCAGGTATTTAGCAAATGGTATGTGCTTCGTGTACGAGGACAAATGGAGACATTGATGACAGCATCTCTTTTTTAGCATATTAATGGAAGCTCTCCTGGTATTTCTTTTCCTGGTCTGCTCAGCCTTCGAAGGAGGTTTGTCGTGCCATTGACGTCTTCCAAAGAAAGAAGCTTCTGCTTCAGTTCGTTGCCAATTCCGACCTGCGGCCCACCTGCTTCGCCTCTCCACTCTCGTCCTCGGTCAAAGAAAAGATTAAAGAAGTGGGAGAAGAGAGAGAGAGAGAGAGAGAGAGAGAGAGAGAGAGAGAGAGAGAAAAGTATTCTTAAGCCTTTGATTAATTCCAAGACAAAGTTGCCCAACTTATGTCAAACAATAGATTGCTCTTTGAATCTTCCCTCGGATATTTCGTGCTTCATGTCACTAAAACTCATCATATTATAAGCTTTTTTTCAGAGTTCTGCTTTGATTTTCTGAGGATCAAATCTTTCAATTCCATGTGTTTCTTCCTGGTTGCAGAAAAATAATAAAAAAATCTAGATTAACGTTTTCAAGAAAAAATATTTCAATTTCAATTTCATATTTAAGTTTTCTCATCAAAGTACAAATGTCAGATGTTAAAGCCGACATTGAGTTCTTTCCTAATAGCGATAAGTGGTCATCCATTTAAATATATTTATCTTCATACTAAAGCAAGTTTAAGTTGTACCAGAGATCCTATCCCTCTCCATTTTAGATGTTTAATAAATATTTATGCAATGTCCTAATACTATATGTTGGGTCTAATTTTACATGTCAAGCCAAACCGGTACAAATATTTCAATCGGATTATCACAAATCTAATAGCTGAATTGATAACCCAATCAAATTAGTTTTCAGCAGACTTATTTTGTTAATGTGGGTGTAAAGACTTCATGCATGTGATGAATGTTTGTTTAAGATTTTGCAATTAATTTGTCATAAATTTATGGATACAAAGACAGAGAAAATGAGAAAATAATATATCAAAGACATAAGTGAACGGGTGATGGCTTCATTTCTAGAACAGCTTCATTTCTAGAATAGCTTTCTAGTGGTTGAGAGAACAAGAGATGATGGACTACCATTTTACCGAGTCGTGTTTTAGCCCTTCAAAGATGGTGGCTTCCCTTTCATCTTCAAGGTTGTAGGGACATTTGGACAAGTCTTCTAACTGAAAACACACCCACAAGAAGAAATATAAGTATACACCATATCCCTAAATCCCAAAGCATCTCATCTGACCTACTGTAGTCGATCCCTCTTCCGACTGTTATTTTATTTGATCATGATGGAGACATCATTATTTTCATCCCTCACACATAACTAGAGCTTCTAGATCACGTCTCATAGACTACCAGTCAATCTATCAGTGAAGCATCAATAAATAAATCCCCAACCAAAAGGAACATAATGCGAAGACTTCGACATCCTATAAAGGGAGGAAGGTGACATGCACTCAAATTAAAAGGCAGCCTGAATAGGTAGTTCACTAAGCAATACCCCCCTCTTCTTGAAAACCATGCTGAAGGCCAATTTAGGGGTTGTCAATCCAATCCAGGGAGCTCTTTGGTTTCCTGGCAAGAAGATGGATGGCTATGTGGTGGCTCCTCTGTCAGCAAGAGCTCTTGAGATCGCCAGGAGCAGAGAACAACTCCTAGGCCTCCTGCGTGATCTCCCGGAGTCTGAGCACGAGCTCTCCCTCACCGACCTCGTCGAGGAAGGATCAGCTGCTGCTAGTTCACTTGTGAACAAGGACACATCTCGGCGCGAAGGAGAGTTGAGCAGGAGCACGGTGATTAAGGAAAGAAAGAAGAAGCGACACAGCAGAAGTAGCTTTGGCAGCAGCAGTGACGGTGTGCTTCTGAACTTCTACGTGCCGACATCCTTGGCACGAAGCATCACCACGCCGAGGCCGATCGGTGGCGGGACTTTGGCCACTGCAACAACAGACTGCAACAAGAGGTAAGCGAGCTTGTGATGGCTTATTATTCAGCATGCATCTTATTGATTCTACGCATATATTGTTGTTCAAATCTTTTTGGTGAGTTTGGCTACGCCACTTAGATCGACCAATTTCTCTAGAAATATTGATCAAGTGTGCACCTTGATAATCATTTAAGTCTCAATTTTCTCCTGATGTTTCCTTTTTCAGGGATAGAGGACTCAGGAGTTTTGGATGTTGGTCCGCCTTTTGGGAGAGAGGGAAGAAACCAAGTAGCCAGGAGCTTCAAAAGAATGCGCTGAACAGGATCAGTCATAGCTTTTATTGACTTTCTGACAGTAAACTATACCTTGTTGGGATCTTATTTGCCACCATTTGGTTGACTGGTAGGCTTGGAGTTAGTGTTTGTTGACATATGATGTTTTATCCCTTCTGGATGCTTTGCTCTTCTTTGACCTGAGCTGAAGAAAGATGATGCTTGATTCTTTGTGCACCTACCAGAGAAAATATGTGCTCCTTAATTTACAATAGCCCAATATTGAAGTCTAATTCTAATGCAGTTAACGCAGAACTGCAAAGAAATCGAAGCAATGAGATATTCATTAAATTTGTAGTTAACAAAGAGACTTCAAATTCTAAAACTGGGAACATGACAAGTAAATTGCATGACTTTATTCAGAACTAAATCTATTGCAAGGTAATTAACTGTTAAAACAGGCAGTGCATGCATTCCAAGCATCTTTCCCAACATACAAATTAGACAAGCCATGACTAATGCCAGCTTACACACACACACAGCTGCAAGGATCTTGATGGGTTACCTCCAACAAAGCCTAGCAAGAAACAAAGGTTTGCACTAGTATTCAGCCTACAACATGGCCATGTTGACACAGTCTTTTCACAGAATAAAGAGAAAAAGGACCTCAACCCTAACCAGATGGTGATGCTCTAAGCCCTGTTTCTCTTCCCTACCTTTTCAATTTCTGGAATATATTATAAAGTCTTCCCAATTTAATTCTCATGGACAATGCTGATGTTAGGGTTCGTAAATAGCACTAGAGAAACTTGTTATCATTTAAAGAAACCATCCTACTGCAGCCCACTAAAAATCTTTGAAGTATAACTGATACATAAACACAACATACGAGCCATATCACGAGGGAAAGGGTTACATACGAGCGTGCATACACATACATATACATATACATCTTAGGTCAAAATTTCAAGTTGAAAGAAGTGGAAAATCTTCCAACTATTTACGAACCCTTTTCAGCTAATACAAATCTGCGCACTTGGTTCTGGATACCCATCTGGGATCATTTAAGAGAGATACGTACTGTCCTAAAATTTTCGATACTTCAAAATGGTAAATGATAGAACTCCTACAAGCCACAACCTGTTTCTATTCAAGCTCAAGTAAAATATACTCCACAACAAATTTCTCAAGTGATTGGTCTGAGTCTGCTCCAAGCCACTAGGAAGAATGCAATTCTTTGCAAGCTTGTTTTGGTTGGATTTGAATGAAATCAAATTCTAAGATATCGTGAGTGTCATAAAAACTGAAAATGGAATATGACCTAAAGAATATAATTGTGGCCCTATGAGATAGCAAACTTACTTTAGTAGTTGCGCCTCCAAGCCTAACAATTACCGAAACAAGGTCATAGTGAGCTCTGATATTATGATTAAAGCTCATTTGCAGAGGACAAAGTTACATGCCTAATAGCATTGTAGAATTTAAGCATAAAATACATTTTTAAGGAAATGAAAGAAAGCAGGATAAAGACCACTTTATCTCGAGTATGCTTTCCAGTCTTTGATAATTGAACAAGATTCATATAAGTGTGAACATGGTTCGTATCCTTAGCCAAGATGGCAGTACGTATCACATGTAATGCAAGACACACACGACACTTCTCGACGACTAGAAACCCTACTTCCTCCGGCGAGAAGCACATTGTTGTTAAACAACTAATATAGCATTCTATCAATGAAAGCTTAAACATTGAGCATAGAAGAATGTCTTCCGTTATGTCATCTTATTTAATTAAATAAAATATATTATTATTCTAATTATAGTTATCAATTAATAAAAAAATTATTTATAATAAATTTTTTTACGAGATGATCTTGATGGAAGGGACTCTCCAAATTAATCTTATGCTCTTGCTCATACAGAACTTCCTAGGAACTACATATAACATGATCGGGATTATTGATCTGTATCTCTTTAGTCCATATTTTATTATTCATTGTGATCTTATGAAAGATAGAATGAGAGAAGGATGTGAGTCTAGTTCTTTTTGCAGATTAGTATTGCTATGTTCTACAAATCAAACTATGAAATGTATTTATAAATCAAATAAAGGTATTCTGAATAATATTGCAAGATACACATCCTAATCTTGATCTATTATTACTTGATTTCATGTTCTGATATTAAATTTATTTCATATAATAACCTGATTATAATTTTATGCTTATAATTGGTATCAGAGCCCGTTGATTTAAAATCAAATACCTTATATAGTAAAAGTTTAGATATGTTTGTGTTATCGCCTTTCACTTGCAAAAAGTGATCCGATCTATTTTGTTATCCCGTTAGTCTTAGTCATCTACTTGCTGGCGGTGAAGATTTCCTTGCCTATGTAGATGGCATTATAGATTGATATTGACAACTTTGTAGGGAGTCATGATCGAAGAATCTCGATTGCTAATGTCGATTCATGTTGGTTTTGGTGACGGTCAAGGGTGATGGTCTCGTGGCGTTGGGTGATGCAGTAAGAAGCCGCTACTACTATGGGTAGTGATAAGGGGGCATGGTGCTACCACATGCCATATGTGTTGCTACGAGTGAAGGTGGCTGCGCTTAGGGACATAACACCAAGATGGTTGGAGGCTCCTACTATGTGTAGTGGCTCTATGGAGGGCTATGTAGGTGACTGACAACAATGTTAGAGGCGTTGTGTAGCAAGCGACTACTATCCAGGAGGAGCCACCCACCCAAGTGGTGGTTGTGATGAGTAGAGGTGCCGTTCTGATGTCATGATTGGGCAGTCCCTTAACAAAGGTAGCGGTCAGTGGTGTGACAACTGTGTAGTAGGGCAACAACCCTATTGGGCATCACTATGGTGGTCATGCCCGATGGCCATGCACAATTAGGTATTGGATGATGGTGCTAACAACCGCAAGACTGATGTCGATCCAATAAGGAGTGCCACGGGTGCCCTTGTGATTGGGTCCTAAATGATATTAAAAAATAATATTCATAATAACACATAATTAGGAGATTTAGATAATTATAAAAAAATATATCGAATAATTATTTAATGGGGTAGGATGATATTATTTTGGATATCCTTGCAGTTGTGTTAATATGCAAAGGTAACAATACTATTCCACAAGGATTATTTCAATAGTTCATCATATTTTGGAAGCTCAAAGCATTAATATTATTTTATATTTTTATTTTAAGTAGTACTTCTATGCATTCTCATGCTTCTAGTGTCCGAGTGCTCTTTGGTTCAAATTATTCAGAATAGTTAACGTATGTGTAGTTTATATTAGGTGTATTAGATTTTGACCTAGTATTGTTTATTGAAAGAATTACAGAATTAATTAATGAAAGCATCGTGGAACAGATTAACGAAACACATACTTGGAAAAGATCTAATAGTCTTAGTCTAATGTTTATAATAGTGATAAATCATTATAAGTGTACAAGAATATTTGAGGGCTATCGATTTAAATCTATTGATAAATCATTAATTAACACATTAATGAAAAAATTGACTACGACTTAGTATGATGATACTCAAGGGATTTAAGATCACATCCTTATTATGGTTGATAATGTCACAAAACTTTAAGTATTATGCATAAATATGGATGCTTTTTTTTTTTCGTATAATTCATTCTTAATTTTCTTAATTTTCAATTTGACTCATTCAAGATTCATTATATTACAATAAGGATAAATAATACTTGAATAAGCTAACTAATATGTGTGTTCAAGAAAGATTAAGATTAAGATAGAAAAGATCTTATAATGTCTTAGCTATTACTTAGGAAGATGATAACAAGAAAAGAAGGTTGAAGCATTATCCACAAGATAAATTTACCAAGTTTGAAAATGCTAAGCAAACTAATAAAAAAAAATCTTCAAAATAAAGTGCTTCTTTTATGATAAGAAAGGACATATGAAAAAAGACTATGTCAAATGCAAGACTTAGTTCGAAAAGAAAGGTATAAACATGATCTTTGTATGTTTCGAATCAAATATTAAAGAAATTTCTTCTAATATTTGATAGATTGATTCTAGTAATTCAACTCATGTTATCAATAATATGTAGGAATTTTTTTTAACCCTACAACTTAAAAAAAATTATTGTTATAAGGAATTATCTTAAAGTGAAAATAATAATAGTAGAAACTTATTATCTATGCAGGCCATCTAATAGATCTCACAAACAAATATTATGTTTTACTTTTTAAAAAAAAAATTAGTTTTTCCATCTAGAATTGATGAGTTGAGATATTATTTTTTTTAGTATTGACAAACTCAGTATATTTTATGATTCAATAAAAATTGATTTTGAAATTTTATATGATGATTTATACAAAATTAATCTGAATCTTGTGGTTACAAAGGCATTTGATGACCATGCAATCAAATGTTAGACTAAAATATAGTTTTAATAATAAAAAATCTTTTATCTTATAATACAAATGTTTGGGGCATATCTTGAAGAAAAGATTCGAAAGATTAATGAATAATAATATTTTAGAAGAATTAGATTTGATTGATTTTGATATTTATATAGATTGCATTAAAGGAAAGCAAACTACATATATAAAGAAAAATATCACAAGAAGTAAAAAACTCATTGAAATTATTTTTATTGATATATATAAGCTACTTCATATTTTTTATTTTAATGAAGAGAGATATTTCATTTTATTTACAAATAATGTATCAAGCGGTTGATACTCTTAGAGTATACATAAATAAAGTCACGAGACAATTAGGTAGAAAAGTTAAAATTATCAAATCTGATAGAGTAATACATTTTATAATAGATATAATGAATCGAGTCAGAATCCCAGCCCTTTTGCTAGACTTATAGAAAAATGAGATATTTATGCTCAGTATGCATTATCATGTAGAATATAATAGATGAAATTATACTATTATGGATATAATCACAATCATGATGAGTTATTTTCTTGTACTTGAGTCGATGTGGAGTGAAGCTCTTTAGACAACTATATATCGTGAATAGAGTTCCTAATAAGTAACTTTCATCAACTCCATTCAAGTTATAGACTAATAAGAAACTTAATTTAAGACATTTACATATTTAGGGTTGTCCTATAGAGATAAGAGTCTTCAATCCATATTAAAAAAAATAGATCTAAGAACTATTTTTGAGTATTTTATTAGTTATCTAAAAAAATTCAAATGATGTAGCTTTATTATCCTAATCATAGTATAAGGATAGTAGAATTTGGTAATGTAAAATTCCTAGAAAATTATAAAATTAGTGAGAGTGAAAAATTTTAAAATATTGATTTTAATATAGAGGAGATATAAGTTGATGCTCTTTTATCATTTCCTATTCAAGGGGTTATTGTTGCTAGTTATAGGTACCCTATAAGCCAATCACATGAGTGATGACACATGTAATTCGCTGTACAATCTCTTTTGGTTAATATTAATAATGACATTTCCTCACTTTATATTATATGATGAATATATTATGATATCCTTAGATCTATACAATGAGAATTGGATCATGATAATAAGACTAATTCACCGTTAAATATAGATTCTAAATATTTTTTGTCATAGGTTACTTGAGAAGGACATCGAGGTAACCAGACAGATCGGTGTACTATATACCTATTCATATGATGGAGGTAGTTGGTCTCATAGCTATTTGTGTGGGGATACTAGGGATATAATGTAGGTGCTCATTAGATAATGAGTTCACTAAATGATTCGTTTACGGAATACTAGATGGTTAATGATACCTCATCGTCAGATAACAATTCTGTAGTCCCAGTTGTGTATCTTGTCATTAGACTTGAGACATTATGGATGTCTTGTTTGAGTACTCTATTCCTTGATACTAGATTTATAGGTCTAGAATTTTTTGGTTTAGTATAGATAGTCATTGGGAATGACAACCAACCTTATGAAAGTAATTATGTATCAATAAAGGATTCTCCACTCTCAGTATCATGAGAGGAATATCCCGCATGTTTTTACTTTAACAAATCCTTGGCTTGGGTCACAGGATTGAGAAGCTCACAGGTCTAGAAATAGTCATAGAAGATAACCGGTGTGTGGATTATTAAATCTCAGATTTTGATTATAAAATTAGTTGATAAGTTTATGAACTAATGAGCATTTGAGAAAAGTGATACAAGATAAACTTTGATCATGGAAAGACATATCGATTGAAATAGGAGAATCAGACAATGGGCCGAAGTTCATCATGTTAGAGATTGGGCATTAGGTTAGAAGAATCGGGCATTGCACTAAGAAGATTGAATGTTACGAG
Source organism: Musa balbisiana (assembly GCA_004837865.1). Classification (NCBI taxonomy): domain Eukaryota; kingdom Viridiplantae; phylum Streptophyta; class Magnoliopsida; order Zingiberales; family Musaceae; genus Musa; species Musa balbisiana. The sequence goes on from CM017191.1 coordinate 27,323,020, forward strand.
AGGTTAATATGCCGATGGATCGAACAATATACCGAAGAAAAGAATGACGCGCCGGAAGTTCATACGAAGTGTTAGATAAACTAATAACATATCGGACAATGTAGGCTTTATGATTATAATCGTTGTGTCTTAATCGAAGTAGTTTAAGTGTCTAATTAAGTTAGTTTTAGGTGTAACCATGTCAACTTAATTAGGAGCCCATTGGGCCTGAATCAGGGTTGAATTGAGCCTATTGGAAGGCCAATTCAGTGACTTGAGGTGTTTGTGAGTTGGAAAGTATAAATTGTACTTTTCTGAAAAACCTGATGGTGGTACCATTAGGGTCAACGGTGGTACTGCCCAGTGTCAGGTAGTGATACCGCTCAGACAAGTGATGGTAAGGCGGTGTTAGGCGGTGGTACCATCCAGGTAGGTGGTGGAACCATTAGTGCTTAGGTTATTAGGCAATGGTACCGCCCAGTGCAGGTAGTGGTACCGCCAGTATCCTAAAAACTCAAGGATTTGCCTATAAATATCCATCTCATGTTTGCTTAGTAAAGCAATAAAAACTTATGATAGTCGGTAGCCTTGAGAGAAGAGGAATCTGGAGTGGACGTAGGTCGGGATGATCGAACCAATATAAATCTGGTTTGCATTTTCCTTTATGCTTTTCATTGCTATTATTTACTAATTTAGTTGCTCACTACTCTTACTCACATTCTAAGTTAAACACATTTCCGATAGAGGTTTCATCGATCAAACTTTCAAATCAAAAAATTTCGAAAATACTAATTCAACCACCCTCCCCTCTTAGTGCCTTTACAATCCTAATAATTGGTATCAGAGCTAAGTTTTCTTAGTTGGTTTAACACCCAAGAGAGATTAAATGATTTTTTTTTGTAATTAAGAGGGTCACTCTATCACTCATCCTTCTAAGGCGGTATAATTGCCTGCCTAGGTGCTTGCCTACACAGTTTCAGAGATTGTGTCCTGGCGGTACCACTGTTAGTCTGGGCGGTTCCATCGCTTGACATTGGGTGGTACCATTGTTCGCCCTGGTGGTACCAGCGTCGGGTTTTCCAAAAAAGTACAACTCGTAATTTTCAGCTCATACATGGTTCCACCACTTGGCTTGGTGGTGCCATTGTCTGGCCCAATTTTAGGTCATTGAATTGGCCTTTCAATAGGCTCAATTCAGCCTTAATTCAAGCCCAATGGGCTCCTAATTAAGTTGACATGGTTACACCCAAAACCAACCCAATTAGACTCTAAACTACTTCAACCAAGACTTAACAATTACAATAATGAAGCTTACGTTGTCTGACATGTTATTTGTTCATCTAGCACTTCGTCCGAACCTTTGGTACATTGTTTTTTCCTTCGATGTATTGCCTGATCCATCGGTATATTAACCTCCCGTAGCATCCAATTTTTGTGGTGCAATACCCGATTCTTCCGATCTGATGCCCGAACTCATATCACAAAGTCTATCCTCTGGCATGTCGACCAATCCTTCGACTCAACTTTCAATCTCTGACATGATGCTCTCCAGCCCAACATTTGATTCTGCTTCAATGATTTAAGTCCATGATCAAAGTTTCTCCTATGTCACTCTTCTTAAATGCTCATTAGTTCATAACTTCATCAATTGATTTCAACATCAAAATTTGGGAGTTAATAATTTTTTCCTTTTTGATGATGACAACCAATTGATGATAGAGTTTTAATTAAACTCCCCCTGTTTATATGCTATTTTGAAATAAACTTGAATTCAGAAAATGAAAACATTTGAATTCAAGTCGAGATAATTTTAATGATAGTGACTTTCATGTCATAGTTAAAATATCATTACATGTATCATAAAATCATAATTTTAAATTATCATACATTAAGATATCATTGCATGCATAATCCTAAATCAGCAAAATTTTAAATCATCAAAGAGTACAATCAACTTCTCCCCCTTTGTCATCAACAAAAAGGAGAAATGTACAAGTTTTTACTTCTCTTTGAAATGTGTAAGCTAGTAAGTTTTTACTTCACTTTTGAAATATGCAAGCTAGCAAGTTTTTGCTTCTCTTTAAGATGTGTAAGTTAGCAAGTTTTTGCTTCTGTTGAGATGTGCAAGCTAGTAAGTTTTTATTTCTCTTGAGATGTGCAAGTTAGTAAGTTTTTGCTTCTCTTGAGATGTGTAAGTTCGCAGTTCTTTTTCTCCCTTTTGTCGTTATCAAAAAGAAGGGAATGATACAATTGTGCAAAATTTACATCAATGTTCAAATCATAACATAAAAAATATTAATATTAAAGATAAATTTAAATCATGGGAGATTAATTTGATGATGAGGTATACATGTCATAAACACAAAGGAGTCATAAAAAATAAATAAATCTCAAGTTATGAATATTGAAAGATCTTGATTCATTTTGATAAATCTCTTCTTTAGTAAAAAGAAATCTTAGAAGAATAAATAGTAAAAGTTCTCGATTTATGCATTTGAGTAAATATTTTTCAATGAAGAGTGAGTATGAACATCTTTTGATGTATCTCCAATGATTAGCTCCTTAGGATGTGCATCTACATACTTCCATTCCTTGTGTAAGAATTCTTTGGAAATAGATATATCTACGTTACTTTAGAGAGAAGAACAAATTCAAAATCATCATTAAAATTCTTTTCTCAGTTCAAGATATTCATAAAAAAATAACATAAATAGATTCATCAATGACTAAGGATCTCTTAATGAAAACTCGATAAGCTTTAGAGATAGAGAATTTTTTTTAAGAAAAATGCATTCCTCTTACAAGTTCTTTAGTTTCAAATTGTATGATTGATTTCATACTAGTATGCCTTGGTTTTTTATGCCAAAGCCATGCATCATTATTTAAAATCGAAAAATAAATTTCATCATGACAATCATGAAGATTAATAGTATAATCATTATTGCTCCTTAAAGCGATCATAGATTTTTATGTAGTATCTCTATGATGCAAATATTAGATTCAAATTTAATTTTATATTACTTATCACACAATTGACTAATGTTTAATAAGTTATGTGTTAAACCATCTACTAACAAAATATCTTTAATCAAAAGATTTGATTTGTTACCAATAATTCCAGTGCTAATGACATTTTCTTTATTATTGTTGTTTTGGCTAATGAGCTTTGTGAAGTGTGTTGGATCTTCGGTCATATGCCTTGAGCATCCATTATCAAGATAACTTTTGCTTATAGCTTTTGATTATAGACATTTATAAGAATGATATGTTTGTTCTAGGTACCAATTTAACTTTGGGTCCTTCATGGTTAGGTCTACCTATCTTGACTATTGGCATTAAGTCATTTATGATTCTTTTAGAAACTTAAACTAATTTATATAAGCTATATTTTTTAAATAAATATTTATAAGTATAATGACCATATCCACCACAAAAATTACATTTAACTTTAGGGGAAACATGTAATGTGGGTTCTTTAATAAATATAGTTGGCTTTTGTTGAGTGTTACTACTCACAAAGTCAATTCCTTCCTTTCTATGTATATGAACTTTATTAGTAAGAATCATATTTAATAATTTATTTTTAATTTTAAATTTTTTTAATATTTATTGTAATAACATATTTTCTTTTTTGAATGACTCTAACTCTTCACATTTAGTTAAAAAAGTTAACATGCAATTGTCATACTTACTTTTTAATTTATCAAATTTACTAGAGAGAGAAACATGATCATTTTTTAGTAATTTATATTTCTTATCAACTAATTTAAGTTCATCATATAAATCATGAAATGCATTAAGTAATTCATTATAAGGTAAAGACATTTCAGTTGAATCACATATCTCATTGCTGAAAGCTATTAATGCGTAGTTCGCTACTTCATCTTCATTGGCTTGTTCTTCATTTTCTGATATATTTGATTCGTTCTAAGTCACCTTCTTCTTTTATGCTAGTAGCTTCTTCTTCAGTTATGGACACTCAGTTTTGAAGTGCCTCAGCTTTCTGCATTCATAGCAATCCTTTTTTAGTTTGTTTTTATTTTTAGAGACTTGTTTTATAAGATTTGTTTTGTTCCTTTTTATTAACTTTTTAAATTTTTGCTCAAGTGATCTTTTTTGGTTCTAAGGGTAATATCCTTCATGTTCTTTGGAAGGTTATCTTATTCGTCATGTGCCTTAAAGTCATTTCATAGGTTATTAATGATCCTACGAGTTCTTTAAGAGAAAAGTTGTTCAAGTCCTTTGTTTCTTGAATTGCAGTTATTTTTTATCCCCACTTTTTAGAACAAATCTTAAAATTTTATTAACCAATTCAAGTTAGTACAACATTTATTAAGAGCTTTTAAACTATTGACAATATCCGTAAAATAGGTGTATATGTCACTAATGGTTTCACTTGGCTTCATTTTAAATATTTCAAAACTATGTACTAAAAGATTAATCTTAGATTCTTTTGCTCTATTTGTGCCTTCATGAGTAACTTCAAGTGTGTGCCAAATATCATATGTGTTGAATCTCATATTTTGATGATGAAACCAATTGATAGTGTTTATCTAATGTGCATTTGAGTGACGTAGGACTAGCTTCGATCAGGCGAGGCAAATCGATTAAAGCAAGAGGAATCAGACGTTGGGCCAAAGCAAACATGTCAGAAGATTGGATGTCGAGCCGGAGGATCGGTCGATGTGGTAGTAGAAGGCTTCGGTCCATGAATTCGGGCATCAGGCCAAGAAGATCGGACATTACGCCAAGGAGATTAGATGTTGTGAGAAGACAACATGTTGATTAGGCAATACGTCAAAGGAGAGGATAATGCACTGAAGGATCAGACGAAGTGCCGGAAGAACCAATGACATGCCGGACAACAAAGGATTCGTTTGTAATCGATTGTCTAGATCGAGTTAGTTTAGAGTCTAATTGAGTCGGTTTAGAATGTAATTAGACCAACTCAATTAGGGGCCAACTGGGCCCAAGTTTGGGTTGTGTTGGGCTACGTGAAAGGCTTAAACAGTGACCTAATAGATGAAACCATCGTGACAGTCTCCAAGACTGTGTCAGGCTATGGTAAAACTGGTCTAGGCAATGGTACCGCCTAAACTCAGTCTCCGAGACTGTCTGGCGGTGGTACCACCCAGACATAGTCTCCCAAGTGATAGTATTGCCAGATTACGCGGTGGTACCGCCCATTGTCATACTGTAGGCGGTGGTATCACCCAGTGCAGGCGATGGTACCGCCTATGCCCCGAAATCTCGGGGATTTGAATTTTGGCTCCAAGTTTTGAAGCCATTTGGGGTCTATAAATACCCCAACTATTCCTGTATGGAGTAGCAAGAAAGATTGAGCAAAACTCTATTGTAAACCCTATTAGGAAGTTGAGTTCCCTCATCTTAAAGTTTAGAGAGAGTTCTAAGGGAGATATGTGAGGGATACCTTGTAATAGAGAATTATAAAAGGTTGTCTCCTAAACCTATGAAAAGGAGAAGAGGGGTATAAAAGGGTAGTTGGTATTTGCCCATTGAAGGAAGACCATTAGTGGATGCCGGTGGTCTCGACGGAAGAGGAATCGGGAGTGGATGTAGGTCACGACGATCGAACCACTATAAAATCAGTTTGTATTTCCTTTTAAGCTATTTACATTTATTGCAAACTGTCATACTTCCTCTTTACTCTAGTTGCACACTCTTACGAATGTGTTTTAAGTCAAACATATTTTCGAAATTAGTTTTAATCGAAACAAAAGATTTACGAAATTGATATTTTTACCACTATACTAATTCACCCCCCCCACCCTCTCATTACCGACTCGTTCCTAGCAGTTGGTATCAGAGTCATATTATTTCTCATTTGGTTTAATACCCAAGAGAAATGACTCTTTTCGACTTTCAATAAGACTTTTCTATCATTCGTCCACCCATGTTCAATAGGACGGACTACACTTATTGAAAAACTCGAATGAGAGTTTTCTTGCTTTCTATGAATTTAAACTTATGGAATATCATTGAAAACATATTTTGAAAGTCTTTTACTCTAATGAATGAATAAAATGATTTGGAGAAGAAAACTTTTTCTTTAAATGCTAGAGCTATGAATGCTCTATTTTGTGCCTTGAGCAAAAATGAGTTTAATCATGTTTCTACTTGTGAAATGACTTTCGATATTTGACATACACTTGAAATCATATACGAAGGCACTAGTAGAGTAAATGATTCTAAGATAAATCTTTTGATGCATAATTTTGAACTATTTCGAATGAAGCCATGCGAAACCATTATTGACATGTATACCCATTTTACGGATGTCGTCAATGGCTTAAAAGCTCTTGGCAAATGTTTTTCAAATTTTGAACTTATTAATAAAGTTTTATGATCTATTTCTAAAACTTGGGATCCTAAAGTAATGGCCATTCAAGAGGCCAATGATTTGAATATTTTTCCCCTCAAAGAATTTATCGGGTCTTTAATAACCTATGGAATAAGTTGTATGACACAAAATGAACATGAGAACAACTTTCCAAAGAACATGAGAACAACTATTTCGAATGAAGCCATGTGAAACCATTATTGACATGTACACCCGTTTTACGGATATCGTCAATGGCTTAAAAGCTCTTGGTAAATGTTTTTCGAATTTTGAACTTATTAATAAAGTTTTACGATCTCTTTCTAAAACTTGGGATCCTAAAGTAACGGCCATTCAAGAGGTCAAGGATTTGAATATTTTTTCCCTCGAAGAACTTATCGGGTCTTTAATAACCTATAGAATGAGTTGTATGGCACAAAACGAACATGAGAACAACTTTCCAAAGAATAAGAAGGATTTAATACTTAGAACATATAAAGACCACTCAAGCGAAAGCTCAAGTGATGATGAACTTGAACTTCTCATTATAAAACTTAAAAAATTCATTAAATAAGAATTAAAGAATAAAAATGAACTTAAAAAGAAGTTACCAAAGAGGAACAGAGCACTCAAAGTGACTTGGGACGAAACGAGTTCATCCGAAGATGAAGAACAAACCAACAAAGGCGAGGTGGCAAACTACGCCTTAACGACTTTTGACGATGAGGTAACCAAAACCCCTTTGCTTTATTCCAAAATTACATGATACATTTCATGAGTTATTCTTAAATTAGTTTAAAAAAATTATATATAATTTTTTTTAAAAAAATTACATGATATAATAAAAAATAGGAATCATGCTTATCCTTCCAGTAATTTTGAAAATGATCATGAAAATTATATGTTTTATGATAAAGGAACAAAATGTTAGACTTAAATCTAATTCTTAAGATAAATCCTATGTATGTTTTTAAGAAGCATTAATGTATATCTTAATGATTTCCGTATTACTTTTTGATTTCATTTAAAAATATTTTATGATTAATGAAATAAAACTTGATGATTTAATGATGCATAATAATTTGAAATCTTATGTTTTAGAATTACGTGTCACACTTTTAATCTTATATTTTTCATCACATGATTTCTTTGTATTTATGATTTGTATATCTTATGATATGATTGAATCATTGATGCAAAGAAGGAAAATATATTACTATAACAAACAAAATAATTTTGATTAAAAACGCTTTATGAATTCATGCTTGATGAAATAATGTAATGATGATTTGAAATCATATTTAATGATTTTATATTTCAAAATTATGTATGATGATTCTTGTGATTTATGGATCTTTGCCATAATGAAAGTTTGATGCATGTTTTTATTTGGCATAAATGAAAAAGACATGCTTCTATGAAATAAATCATATGAATTGAAACAACTAAAAAGAGGAAAACATTTTTCTTGAAATACTTTTGTGAATCTCTTGGACTATGAAAATGAATTTGAATGAGTTTTATTGAAATCATAATTTCTCGAGATTTATAACATGAAATCTTTTATGAATCAAGATCTCTCATTTGATCTCTTATGTTTCTCTTTACCATTTACTAAAAAGGAAAATAATCCAATTCATGATCTTGATTTCTCGATATTTGATACTTGAAATCTTTCTATGAATTAAGATCATTTTCTTTTTGCTATTCACCAAAAAAAAAGAAAAAGGGGAGACTTATTATAACAAACCATGATATGCTACTTGACATCTTGAAAATTTATGACTTGAGTTTTGTTATGCAATTCTTCCCTTCTTTGTTCTTGTTTACAATGACAAAAGGGAGAAAGAAAATCGCTAGCATCTCAAGTGATTGATAAATCAATTAATATCATTTTGAATATCTTATGATTTTAATGATTTGAATCTAAATGAGATTTTTCCAATTGAATCATAAACCTTCTCTTGATTTCTTAACTTGAGATTTTCTTTTGTAAATCAAGATTTCTTACTCTTTATTTTCATATGATTCTTGCATTTTGTTTAAGAGAAAATTTTCTATATGAATCATGTCTTTTGGTATTCACATGATCTTATCTTTCATGATATGATTTTTATAATTCCTTGTATTCATGAAGTATATCTCATCACCAAAATTATCTTGATATTTTTCATGTGACGATATGAAATTATGTATGAAATACTCATGAATTTATGTTGATGCATACAAATGAGAAGTTATAATCATGCATGGTAGGATGTAATATAATTTGATATTTTGATACCATCATGATTTGAATTATTTGGAATGATGCATGCAATATTATGATTTATTGCTAAAATGATGTATCATAAATGCTTGAGTATCATGTATAATATGCATATAGTGATGATTGATTTTTTGGTATCATGCATGAAAGATGAAATGTAAGGTTTTGAAATTATGCATTATTAATGATACACAAATATATTGAATTAAGAATTATACTTTATCTTTGTCATGATTTAGAAATTGATGTAAAGGGAAAAGAATTATAACATTGTATTCTTCCCTTCTTTTCGACGATGACAAAGGGGGAGAAAAATTACTAACTCAAGATGCAAAATTTAGAAATTTGTACTTTGCAAAGGAAGCAAAAATTTGCTAGCTTGCAAATTGTATGGAGAAAAAAAAAACTATCTTGCATTCTTTTTCTAAAACTTGCTAGCTTGCATGGTCAATACTTAATTATACATGATTTTATGTTGCTTGGACTCATAATGATTTCTTGATTAAATTTACTTTGACTTGAATTCAATTTGAATTCAAGGTTCTATCAATATGGCATATTGATAGGGGGAGTTAAGGTTAACTCTGTCATCAATTGGTTGTCATTATCAAAAAGGGTGAGATTGTTGAATCTCATATTTTGATAGTGAAACCAATTGATAGTGTTTATCTAATGTGTGTTTGAGTGACACAGGACTAACTTTGATCAAAAGTGACAAATCGATTAAATTAGGAGGAATCGAACGTTGGGCCGGAGCAAACATGTCAGAAGATTGCACGTCGAGCCGGAGGATCGGTTGATGTGTCGGCAAAAGGCTTTGGTCCGTGAATTCAAGCATCGGGCCAAGAAGATCGGACATTGCGCCAAGGAGATCAGATGTTGCGAGAAGACAATATGCTAATTGGGCAATACGCTGAAGAAGAGGATGAAGCACCGAAAGAACCAATGACATGCCGGACAACAAAGGATCCGCTTGTAATCGATTATGTCTAGATCGAATTAGTTTAGAGTCTAATTGAGTCGATTTAGAATGTAATTAGACTAACTTAATAAGGGGTCAATTGGGCCTAAGTTTGGGTTATGTTGGGCCAAGTGAAAGGCCCAAACAGTGACCCAACAAATGAAACCGTCGTGACACAATCTCCGAGACTCTGTCAGGCAGTTGTACCACCCAGACTCAGTCTTCGAGATTGTCAGGTGGTGGTACCACCCAAACTTAGTCTCCGAGATTGTCAAGAGGTGGTATCGCCCAGACACAATCTCCCAAGCGGTAGTACCACCAGACTGGGCGATGGTACCACCCAATGTCAGGCTGTAGGTGGTGGTATCGCCTAGTGCAGGCGGTGGTACCACCCATACCCCGAAATCTCGAAGATTTGAATTTTGGCTCCAAGTTTTGAAGCTATTTGGGGTCTATAAATACCCTAACTATTCTTACATGGAATAACAAGAAAGATTAAGCAAAACTCTATTGTAAACCTTATTAGAAAGTTGAGTTCCCTCCTCCTAAAGTTTAGAGAGAGTTTTAAGGGAGGTGTGTGAGGGATATTTTGTAAAAGAGGGTTGTAAAAAGTTATCTCCTAAACCTATGAAAATGAGAAGAGGGGTGTAAAAGGGTAGTTGGTCTTTGCCTATTGAAGGAAGACCATTAATGAATGCTGGATGCCGACGGCCTCGATGGAAGAGGAATCGGGAGTGGATGTAGTCACAACGACCGAACCACTATAAAATCGGTTTACATTTCCTTTTAAGCTATTTACATTTATTACAAACTATCATACTTCCTCTTTGCTCTAGTTGCACACTCTTATGAACATGTTTTAAGTCCAACACATTTCTGAAATCAGTTTTAATTGAAACGAAAGATTTATGAAATTGATGTTTTTACCGTTGCACTAATTCACTCCCCCCTCCCTAGTGTCGACTTGTTCTTAACAATGTGTAGTTTCATATATAAAGACATATTCAAAGAAAAAGTTTTCTTTTCAAAATTATTTCGTTCATTCATTGGTTTAGAGGGTTTTTGAAAACTAAACTCAACAATGTTCCATAGATCAAAATCTATACAAAGCAAGAAAATCCGCATTCATGTTTTTTGATATGTGTAATCCGTCTCATTGAACATAGGAGGATGAGTGATAGAGTGACCCTCTTGATTGCTAGAAAAAGTCATTTAATCTCTCTTAGGTGTTAAACCAAATGAGAAAACTAAGCTTTGATACCAACTAATAGGATCGTAAAGGCATTAAGAGGGGGGGGGGGGGGTTGGGGTTCGGTCATCCCGATCTACGTTCACTCCCAATAGGAATGAAAAGCATAAAAGAAAATACATTAATAGGAATGAAAAGCATAAAAGAAAATACAAACTGATTTATAGTGGTTCGGTCATCTCGATCTACGTTCACTCCCAATTCCTCTTCCCTCGAGGCCATCGACTTTCACTATTGATCTTTTTTTCAACGGGTGAAGATCAACTACCATTGTTACAACTCTTTCTCCTTTTCAAAAGTTTAGGAGAGAACCTATACACCTCTCTTTTATAACAAAACCACATTCCTTCCTTAAAAAGACTTCTAAACTCAAGGAGAAAAAGACTCAATACTTTAAGAGAGTTTATAATAATTTTATCTTCAAGAATTCTTTCCCCTTTCTTTGTTGTATCAAGCAAGAATGAATGAGGTATTTATAAGCCCCAAATAACTTCAAAAATAAAGCCCAAAATTTAAATCCCCAGGTTTTCGGAGTATTGGCAGTACCATCGCTTGCATTAGATGGTGCCACCGCCTGCCACCTTGAGCACTAGTGGTACCATTACTAGTCTGGGCAGTACCACTACTTGACACTAGCGGTACTACCGCTAACCCTAGCGGCATCACCGTTGGGTTTTTCGAAAAAGTATAACTCATACTTTTCAGCTCATAAGCGGTTTCATCGCTTGGCCTGGCGGTGCCATCGCCTAGACCAACTTAAGGTCATTGAATTAGCTTTTTAATAGGCTGAATTCAGCCCTGATTTAAGCCTAATGAGCTCCTAATTAAGTTGGCATGGTTACACCCAAAACCGACACAATTAGACTCTAAATTACTTCTACCTAGTCTTAACAATTACAATCATGAAGCCTACGTTGTCCGACATATCATTTGTTCATCTGACACTTCGTTCGAACCTTCGGTACATCGTCCTTTCCTTTGGCATATTGACCAATCTATCGACATGTTAACCTCTCACAGCATCCGATCTTCTTAGCGCAATATTCGATCCTTCCAGCTTGATGCCCGAACTCATGGCACGAAGTCCATCCTCCAGCACGTTGACCAATCTTTCGACCCGATGTCTAATCTTTAACATGATGCTCTGGCCCAACGTTTGATTATGCTTCAATAATTTAAGTCAATGATCGAAGTTTCTTTTACGTCACTTATCTTAAATGCTTATTAGTTCATAACATTATTAATTGATTTTATCATCAAAATCTGATATTAAATAAAGATATATATTATAATCTTGATATATTATTATTTAATTTTATATTTTAATTAAATTTATTTCAGATAATGATCTTATACTTATGTTCCATGTTATGACTTCAAACACAAAAAAATGGCACATTGGGGATCAAAACACCATATGAAGGAAAATAAATTGGGAGAAACTCTGATACCTTATCAAATATCGAGTTATCTCATGCTCCTTCTAAAGGCGAGGCTCTTAGTGGTTAGGGAACATAATAAGACCAACCTTTCATTAGTCCCAACCACAAGGTTATGACACCATTGTATGCCTCGATACAATAATTACATCGATGGAGGTTGAGGTGGAGAAGTGGTTGTATGGGAGGTAAAGTGGAAAAAGACCATGATGGGATCAACTATCTTATCGGCCTGATTGCCATCGACGTGATTGAGGTGGAGGCCAAGGTCGATGGTAAGAGTTTCTTACGGTAGATCCTATAATCCAATCTCTCGAGCTCCAAATTAATTATGTTTTAGGAGTCTATTTTTTTCACAGATAAGAAGACAAAGAAACTAAAAAATCAAAAATCAAAAATCAAAATAATTGTTAAAAATTTGAAGTATTTAATTCTTTTAATTCATCGTTAACCACAATTACTAGTGGCTAAGTTAAATATATAGGACGGATGGTAAATGAAATCGACATATAGAAAGAGATATATCTAATATATATCCTATATTAAAATTTGAAAGGTTAAATATACTATTTTAAATTTTAAACTTTGAAGAAATAAATATAAAAGATGAGACCATTTGATTCCTTTAATTGCTTTTTTGTACAATTGTATAGACTAATGACTACAGTAAATACAAACTTCATTCTAACCCGTTTCACCTCCTACATGTTTCGTTCGCTCCTGCCCCAATCCTCACTTGTCACCGTCTCCGTGTGCGAGAGCGAAACCAATCGGTCCATGGCGTCGATTTCGTCGGCAGCTGCCCATCTCTCTCGCAGTCGCGGTCCTCTCCTCTTCCTCTCTTCGCCTTCTTCTTCCGCTGTCAATCGCCCAGCCTGCCTCCGTATCTCTTCCTTGCCGGGCGCCCACTCCATAAAGAAGAGTAATGATGCGAAGAGGTATGGCTGCCGCAAGATCCCCTCTCCCACTCTTCGTTGTAGCGCGCAGCTCCTTGGCGACCTCGCCCCCGCCACGTCCGCCGCCTACGGCACACTCCTCCTCGGCGGCGGCCTCTTCGCTTGTAATCCATAATCCCCTCCCAAAACCCTCCTTATCTTCTCTGCCGGCAGTTAAATGATAATAAAGCTCTTTTTTTCTTTTCCTTTTGTCTTCTCTTTCTTTCTGCTTCAGATGTGAAATCGAGGAGCAAGGGGTCCATTCTCGGAGGGCTTTCGGGAGCCTGCCTCATGGCCGTTGTAAGCACTGTAGTTTGCCTTTTCACTTTGTTGTTCTTGGGTTCAGTTCTTTATGTTTTTTTCTTTGATTGCTTTCTTAGCTGCTACTATTGTCTTCGATTGTACTCTCTTTCTCTCTTTTCTCTCTCATCTGGTTTTAGAACTTAGGGTTTCAACAGTTGCAACAAACACAAGGAAAAAGGGGTCACGTTTGAGATTCTACATCAAAATAAAGAAAGCATGCTTGACATGAAGAAAATGACTTATCCTCTCAAGAATTTCATGGCACTTTCTTTTTCTTTGTTTTCTTTGCAAAGGCAAGTTGTAAAAACGAGATTTGATCCCAGGACCTTGATACCAACAGTGAAGATCTCTACCAGCTAACCTCATCCAGTAAATTCCATGCAATTTCGATAACCATCTTCTTCGGTGGGTTTATAGATATTCCCCTCTGGTCCATAGTCACCTTTTTTGCACGGTAATATACAAATGATGCATCTCCACTATTCATACTAGTGGATGACATTTCATTCATAGTTATTCTCTCATGCTTTGTGTTTATTATGATCGGGCTATGCTTCTTTCCACTTAATTTTATAAGTAATTTATCTTGTTTGGCCTCTAATTTGGATGAATAGTATTGGTCATTATAATAATATGTTCATACTTGGTTCGTCATGTTGTCTGTGTCGTATTGGTTGTGTGTGTGTGAGAGAGAGAGAGAGCAAGATTATGGACCCATATTAAGCATCATTTTCTCATAATTGGTTTTGATGTGTATATCTATTGTCTCAGACCCCATGGTCTAGGGAGTTCTGTGAACTAGGTCATCCTTTTTCTTGTTCCAATTTTTGTGATAACTTTAACTACTTTTGCTTCTTGAAGCATGATCCACCTTTTGTTGATTCTAGAGTTGGTCCTGTTCAAAAACATGCTAGAACTTTTCTTGTGATATTTCTTATCCTCATAGTAAGTAAGATTTGTTGTTTAGTAACTATTATCACCATTGATTTTGCTTGTAGGCATATTATCTGATTCAATCACCGGAGACAAAGGAATTAGGTATAGCCATTGGCTTCGGATCAGCTTTTCTCTTCTCCTCTGTATTTGGTATGCTGTTTTGTCCTTGTTCATCTCTTATTTGGCAATCATCCCAATTTAACTTTGGACCTCCTCCTTTGTCATGTTGGCTCATTGATATCGAGCTTGATATAACTTTTTTCCCCTCTTTATTTTGTCTTAGGTATATGATTGGTTGCCACTCGAAAATTCATGCCTTCTGGACTTCTATTGAGTCTTTCTGTTGGTGTGCTGGCAGTGTTCCTTTCTGCTTATACGCAAGCAAAAGTCTAATTTGCACAGGCTTTGTACTTTATATTTGATGAAGGCTTCACTTGGATCTTCATGAGATGTACAACTGACAGGATATTGGTGTTTCTCAAACCTATATTTTCAAGTTGTATTTGGTGTTCACCAATTGCATGACATCAATAAGTTTGTTGTCTGTACGAATTTTTTCCTAAGAAGATTCTTGCAAGATCAATATTAAGATGCTATTGAGATAAATAGTCCAGCATTACTAAAATGAGTATTGCCTTTTTATTAAAAGATAGTCTTAAGATATGAAGCTACACTGTACTAGGAATCTAAAGCGGGCATGACCTTGAAGCCATAACTAACTCTGATTTGGCCATCCTCAGCCCCGATAAAAGATTGAACATATACAACAACAAGTCATACCGTCCCAACAATTTGGGTTTAGCTACATGTGTATTGTGCCATCATTGAGCTCTGTGCAATGTAATATATTTAATTAAATAAAAAAAGTTAAAATATCTTTTTATTATGTCCAGGAAATCTTTTGGAATCTCTCTTTATCTCCTCATATTACTCAATTTAATTAATTCATGTCTAATCACAACATTTTTAGCTTTCTTAAATATATTTGTACCATTTTAGATGATATTTTTACATTTTATCATTTATTGGGCAGTACATGAATGCTTATAAAGTAAACATTTTTAATCTATCTTTTCCAATAACCCAACACATCCACCTTAATAAAGAAGATGATGATGAAAGCTTGAGCATTTGCGTCAAGAATTTTAGTCCAAGATTCATGTAAAGGTCTTATTGGCTACTTTGTTGTATAATTTGATTCAGACAAAAATACTGTAATATTCTGCTTTGTTGGACACGTGGCCTTATATTTAAAATGTAGATAATCTGATAAATTGAAGTCCATTTTCATAGGAACTGATGTATGTACATTAAGATGGATAATAGAACATTGGTGTGGCTGTTTTGTAACTTGTTGCACTGCCTTAAATATTCACATCAATGTGAAATCTAAGATTGGAATTTCCTTATGTGGCTTAGAAATTTCTGCAGTTGGCTGTAGGGTAGGTTTATGATGTTCATTTTATGGGAACTGCAACAGATTGATATGTGCTTATTAGCTCAGGTAGATTGAAATGTCAGTCCTTCATGAGATCTGACCTAGTTTTAGGTTGGTTGTCAATAACCTGACACAACCCCTCACCTTTTTTATTCGGACTTGGGACCTACATTGAAATATCAGTCTTTAATCCTTAAAATGTGTAATGTCAGAATAAATTCTGCATGCTCATTGGCTAATGTGAATTAAGAGGTCAATGATTTCTTCAGCAGGAGGCTTATGAAGTATATGACTGTGGTTCCCCAGCTGCAGTCTACTGTGGTGTCAATTCCCAGGTACTAAACGAGGTTTCCAACTTCTCAGTTATTGCAACTCGAGTGGACCTTACTAGTCTACCAAATGGTTGCTATGTTCCTTTTTATGGTCACACTGAAAACAAAGGTGTAAACTGTGGATTCAACTTTTAGAATCAATGACTTTGGTTTGCTAGACCTTTGCAAAAGATTAAGAGGATTTACCGAACTTTTTTTTGCTTGGATGGTATTGATTGAGTCTGACTACTTTAGATTTCATTTAATTTCTCAAGCAGCTAGATTATATGTTGTGGAATTCCTGATTTAACTGTTTCTCTAGGCCATTGTCCAGCTTCAAATTTGTTGCAAACCTACTCTTTAATATGGTTTCCTGCCTCCTGATACAAAATCCAAAGACTGCTCTGCTCTTATGAGTAACTTGTTAGTTTGGTTGATGGTGAAATGTGATTTATTTCAGCTAAGATGCTTCCTGTGGCTGATCCTTTTTCTCATTTAGATTGATTCTTTCTCATGGTATCATCCTATTGTCTTGTATGAACTTTTCTTGCCTCGAGTAATTGACAGCATTTTTGACTTAGATGTTGTCTTTATGCGAGCAGGACAAATGTAAATACATCGTTGATTATATTTGTAGTAAATTCATAACGAGAAGAATATATTCCTCAAGCAGCGTGGAAATCTGTGGACGTCCTTCAAAGCAAGATGTAGTTTATTGGAGCTGCTTATGAATGTAATTGGATCTGTACCAATTATCGTATTTATAATCTTATTTATGTTAGCGGACTGAGATCTGCCATTGATAGCCCACCGAGTTTGGCTTATTAAATCAATGCTGTGTTGATTAGGTTGGAGTAGTTCTGGGGGATATAAGACATGCTAAGCTTTTATTGGTCAAACAATTCATATTAATGTCGAATAGAAGAGAACCGAAATATGGTGTCAAAATACTGATGCTGGTAGTCATACCAAAACATTATCCTCTTCGGTCATACATTATTCTAATTGGCTTGTAATTGGGCCTTGGGCTTCGATTGGGTCTCTCTTTATGGCCTTTCATTAGATGGGCTCTATTTGAAGGCCAGTAGTAATTGGACCCATCAGGAATATAACGGAAGCTCTAAAAAAAAGAAATATTTTCGTGGGTGATAATAAAAACGAAAAAAAGTGTGTTTATTACCCGAATGTCTTTTCGAGTGAATTTTAGTTTCTCATAGAAAAATAGTAATAATTTTGATGGCCAATGATTTGGCCACCTACAAGTCAGTCAATTTTGTTGTGGCAAACAATGAAGATTTCTGCACATAGAGACAAGGTTGGGCGAAGAGCAACTCAAGCACACTTCAGTGGTCATACACAAATGACTTGTTCCCCCTTCTCTCTCTCTCTCTCTCTCTCTCTCTCTCTCTCTCTCTCATTATTAGGCGGTAGTCCAACTCCCTGTCTCACTGCTGATTTTTTTCTGTGCCGGTGGTTGGTTTCTTGTCTTCCTGAAAAGATGAAGGTAAGAAGGCTTTTTGCCTCTTCAGCTTCATGGAGTCTCACCTTCAGCCCGATGATGATTGTGGCCTCGTGTAACTTGTTGAGGAAGCTCTTGATTAGAATCATCATGTCCCTTTATCCTCTCCTCTTTTCCTCAGGGAAACTTGGAGGATGTTTCTGACATATGTTCTATCCTTGGTTTAACTTTGACTTTGATCCAGCAATCAATACGAAACAGAGGTTTTGCCCCTCTTGCTCTGCATCAAACTTGGTTGGGTTGTGATCATGGTTTGTGCTTGTTGGCAGAAAATTGTGTTGAAAGTGGACTTGCACGATAACAAGGACAAGCAAAAGGCGATGAAGGCCGTCTCCACGCTTCTAGGTATCTTCTCATCTCACTTTGTTTCTGTGTGTCTCGACTTCCTTCCATCGACCAGCCACTAACCGAACGGGGAAACGAGCTTTGCAGGGATCGATTCCATCGCGATGGACATGAAGGAGATGAAGATGACGGTGATCGGCGCCGCCGATCCTATCGACGTCGTGGGCAAACTGCGGAAATGCTGGCCCACCGACATCGTCTCGATCGGACCGAAGGAAGAGCCGAAGAAGGAAGATGGCAAGGAGGAGCCGAAGAAGGACGACGCGGAGAAGAAGAAGGAGGCGGAGAAGATGATCAAGGAGCTGGTCGATGCTTACAAGGCATATAATCCCTACATGACCACGCACTACTACGTGCACAGCGCAGAGGAGAATCCGAATGCTTGTGTGATCCTGTGAGTCATGTGCATATTGGAAGCAACTCATGTGTGCCATAGACATATGTACCAGTTAAATAAGCAAGTCATGTGGCTATTCCAATTAAAGTGTATTGTGTGAAGAGGCTTTGACACTTTACTAGCCATCATCTTTGTGATTTTATGTAGCTATTAATATGTCAATTAGCATACTACTTTTGATGCAACTCTCCTCCTCTCTCTCTCTCTCTCTCTCTCTCTCTCTCTCTCTGTGTGTGGATATTAACACAGTATGTCTATTCTTCACATGCAATAGCTGATGTTGAGATTCTTCTGCTAAAATGATCTGATCCAGAGCAAAGGATGAACGAATTTGACTTGTCGATTCTACAAAAGGATTTACATCTCTGGAGCACAAACAGTAGTGTGTTCCATTTCTTTTCAATTGCAATCTATTGGAAGCATGGCAACAACACACGACACCATAAAATTGCATTGATGCATCTTAAGATACGATGGGCAAGTCTCCATGGTTGTTTGCCAACTAGGGAGTAGAATACTGGGAGCACCTGGTCATCCCCTGCCTGCAAGTTGGAGAGGGTACTGAAGAGGTTGGCACATCAAAATCAAAGACAACAAGAATTGTTTACTGCAAAGCTTAATGACAAAGAGAGAACCATTATTCTAATTGCCGATGATGCCTGGAGCAATCAATAACCACTGGAGGATGATGATGATCTTTTTGAGTCAACAGACACCATGTATTAGCGGTCTTATATATATATATATATATATATATATATATATATATATATATATATATATATATATATATATATATATATATATATATATATATATATATATATATATATATATATATATAAGCCCAAAAACAGGTCAAAACTGGCATTTTTGGCTACGCGAGTAAGCGGCGAGTGGCAAACAGCGAGCGAAGCATGAGGCGGCACCTTTCCTGCTATACGAAAGCCCCATCCAGTCCTGTGCCACCCGGGGGGTTCCAGGGTACTGAGATGATTGACGTTTTGGCTTGCTCGCCACCGTTGCCGCAACACGCGAAAACGGATAAAAAACGGGCCTATATATATGTATATATATATATATATATATATATATATATATATATATATATATATATATATATATATATATATATATATATATATAAAATATCCACATCACGTCTATTTACAAACGTATCAAAAATGTAGATTTTGATGTGATGATAATAAAAGAGAGGGAGAAGGTCGGGGAAAGCGAATATTTTACTCACCACCAATCAATGTGATATAAAATATATATTTGATCTTCTTTTAATAACTTCAGTTTTTTTTTGGATTTGTCATCACCGAATTAAATTGCTAAGATAGCATTAGAGCATGTTATGAGTTAGCATTCTATATTATTTTTCTAAAAGAATATATTAGACTTTTTTTTTAATAGGAGATTTGTAATCCCTCAACTAAATATAAATGGACTGAAGTATTCTCAAACTCCTAATCCTGGAAGAGTAAGACTAATCATGCCGATTCTTCTCCAGTCCACTTTAGCTCTAGCTAGTGTCATGAAAGTTTGATATATTAGCGTACATGTTTGACTGATTATCTAATGTTTAAGTCAATCAAGATAATCACTGACTTCTTTCATGCCTTTGGTGCCTTAAGGAGCACTCATTGAGTTACGATGATGTCAGCGTCAACGATGTCATGTCTTACGTAAATGAGAACAATAAATCTAGAATTTTGTGGCCATAATTGTGACAAAGGAGGTCATCTAATGCATGATTTCCTTCTCTGTAGTAAAAAATGACAGGAAGAAAAATCGTAGCATTCTTTACTTGAAATCGACAATCCGTATGATTGACTTAGATGGTTAAAAACTTTGATTTGATGGTTCATAATAAGGTTTTAAGATCAGATTCCGTCTTCTTCATTCATCCTTAAACAAATAAAAAAAAGTCAATCTTCCATAATTTTCTAACCTGCAAAGTACTCATTCTCAGTAACCTCTTATTCTTCTTGTTTGGAGTCTCTAACCATTTGATAAGGATGCTTTGCAGTGGATGTTAGAAATTATAATTTAAATTTGATTACAATTAAATTAGAAGTTTGGGATAAATTAGGAGTTTGAGTTGAAATAGAAATCCTTATGGTTATGACTTCGTGGTTTAGGTCTATGAATATATGATATCATATTCACCGCATCCTAAGCTAAGAGAAAAGAGGGAGCACGAGTGCATAAGACGTGGGTGATGTGTTGTTAAGCACTATTCTATAAGTAATAGAGTTTTATCATCAAAGACTTGTAGAAGCTAAGAGGTTACCGAGAGAGCAATAGGTGCTGTGAGTACCTATCATCCTATTGAGCCTTGATTTGATCCTATTAGTGAGAGAAAATAGATTTGTTAGAGAGAGAAGCATATATGTAGAGAGAGAAATAACATTATATATAGAGAGAGAAATATAGCTCTTTAGAAAGAGAAAAATATCATTGTAGAGAGAAATAACGCTATTTAGATGGAGAAACCCTACTATTAGAGAGAGAACGACTAAAGAGAGAAAATTTAAGGAAAGAGAAAGTCTAGAGAGAGAAAAATCGAGGGAGAGAGAAATTATATAGATAGAAAATCCAAGAAGGGATAAACTATAGAGAGAAGAATTTATGAAGATGTGCTCATGATATCGACATAAAGATTGTTGATATGGCTTCTTTCAATAATATAATTTAGTCTTAAATTCCTTGATTCATCTATAAAAACTATAATCACTAGTGCATCTAGATGAAAATTTTTTAAATATCAAGATATTATTAACAAAGGATTTTACAAAGCCTTGTAAAGACGAAGAAGATTCTTACACCCCAAATTAGAAGATCAAGTTGAGAAATCATAGAAAGAAAGATCAAGAGACTCTTACCCTTATTCATTAAGCAGTAGAAATTAATATCTTTAAAAAGATCTTCACAGCCCAAACTTCTGCTTAGTCCATGCTTCACAAGATTTACCAAAGCATGACAAAGTATGCCTACAAGCACTGAGATTAGAGTTTGAAAGTTTAAAGATAAATCAGGTTGAATTTATCTTAAATTATTTTTTTTTATACTTTGATCATCATAAACCATATGAAAATAAATAGTGAAAAGGTTAGCAATATTAAAATTATGAAAAAGATTTTTATGTTATTAACATCTAAATTTGAGTATGTAGTTTGTTTGATCGAGGAGTCTAAAGATTTAGAGGAGCATTTGATGAACTGATGGATTCTTTGATGATCTATGAATAAAGAATCAATATATATACACAACCTAAGCAGTCTTTGATACCATGTTAGATTCAACTCACGAAGCACAAAAGCCTGAAAAGTGGAGGAAAGTGATGCAAGAAGACATTGATTCCATTGAGAAGTATCGATTTACCCCAGAACAAAAGCCTATTGGTGTAAAGTGAATCTGCATAACAAAATTGAGGCAAGATGACATTGTTGAAAAGTACAAAGCCAAGCTAGTTCAAAGGCTATAAACAAAAGAAATAGATTGATTATAATGAGGTGTTTGCACCAGTCATTAGACAAGAAAAGATTAGTACTTTTTCTTATAGCTCAAAATAAGTCAACTTATCAATTATATATTAAATCAGCCTTTCTGCATGGTAAATTATAAGAAGAAGTTTATTTTGATCAACATCTTGGATTTATGATTAAAGGATTTAAAAATAAGATATACAAATTAAAAAATATATTATATAGTCTAAAGCAAGCACCCAAAGCCTTGTATAGTCATATTGATGCATATTTTGATACACATGGATTTGAAAAATATCTCTATAAATATACTTTATTTGAAATATATGGAGAGGCTGAGAGGATATTAATTATTTACTTATATGTAGATATTATTTATACTGGTAATGATGTTAACATGATTAATCAGTTTTAATCTTTTACGAAGAAAGAATTTGATATTCATGACTTGTGTTTGATAAAACATTATCTTGAAATTGAAGTTGAGCAACAAAATATAGGTATTTTTATTTCTTAGAAAAAAATATCCTAGAGAGATTCTTTGAAAAGTTCAAGATGGCTAAAAGCAAGCCTACTAGTACTTTAGTTGAAATGGGTTTAAAACTTCGTTATGCTGGTAGTGCAAGGAGGTTGACAGTATTTTTTACAGATAAATTGTGGGAAGTCTTATGTATTTGACTATGACCAAGCTATATATTATGTACGGAGTTAGCCTGATTAGTAGATACATGAAGAATCTAACAGAAGTTCATCTCTAAGTAGCAAAGAGAATCCTAAGTTATTTGAATAGAATTCATGATTTTAATTTTTTTTCTGGTAGGAAATTTTTTTTATTTGACTGGATTTATTGCCATTGATTATGCATGTGATCTTGATAGTGGGAAGAACACATCCGATTCTTCTTAGGATATGAAGCGATTTCATGGTCTTCTAAGAATCAACTCGTTGTGGCAATATTAGCTACAAAAGCAGATTAAATTGCAGTAGAAATATATGACCATGAAGCGATTTCATGGTCTTGTAACATGTGCATCTCGAACTATTTGGTTCAGAAATATATTGGAAGGATTGAGATTCGATCACGATGTGCCTACCAAAATTATTTGTGAGAATCTTTCAGCTTCAAAATATCCAAAAATTTAGTCAATCACAGTAGAAGCAAATATTTACATGAGATGTCACTTTTGAAGACTTCCAGTGAAAAACAAAATGATCGAAGATGGAGTGTTGCGGAAGTAAATATCAAATTGTAGATAATTTTTACACATTTGAACACTGAAGCATTTTTGCAGGCATCTGAAAAGATTACTTGGAATTTCAAAAAAAAATTAAATTAAGAGAAGATGTTAGAGATTGTAATTTAAATTTGATTAAAATTAGATTAGAAGTTTGAGATAAGTTAGGAGTCTGAGTTGAAGTAGGAGTCCTTATTTCACTAGGATTATAACTTTGTGGTTTAGGTCTAGAAATATATGATGCCCTATTCATCACACCCTAAGCCAAGAGAGAGGTGGAGCATTGGTGCAAAACGAAAGGGCAAGGCACGATTAAGTACTATTCTGTAAGCCTTCAAGAAATAATTTTTTATTTATCGTTTAATCTCTTTCTCTCTTCTATCTTCTTAAATCTTGGTTTCTAAGAAATTTCTTCCTCTCAAGAGTAGACATAGTCATGCGCTCGTGCATCATTTGTGTTCAATAGAATCAAGAAATGAGACAGACACTTGCAATGTGATATAACAAATAGCTCCCTGATCACAAGATGTCCTTCACGGGTAGAAGGATCTCAGAAAGAGGGACCTCGCTCTGCGTTCAGAGGGAGCCATGTAAGTAAGCAGATCACAAACCATGGTTGTGTCATGTTGCAACTGCCCTGCAAGACATGCAAGCTGCATGCGCTCGAGTACGTAAGCACTGCTTCCTGCCCCTCAGAAGCCCCTTCCTAATAAACGCCACAACCCCACAGATCCCATGCATCAGTTGCAGCTGATACCTCATGGCCTCATCGGTAGCCGCATCTCCTCCCCTTTGCGTGCTTCTTTTCTTGCTTTCTCTTCGGCCGCATCCAACCGCTTCCTATACATCCTTCGTTTTCGGTGACTCCCTCGTGGACACCGGAAACAATAACTATCTCTTCACGATATCCAAAGCCGACTCTCCACCCTACGGCATCGACTTCGCGCCTTCCGGTGGCCAACCCACAGGAAGATTCACTAACGGGAGAACCATATTTGACGTCATTGGTAAAAAGTCTCCACAGCTGAGAGATACTCTTTGATGAACAGAGATATCAATCACTTACACTAATCTTTCGTGTTCCACTTGACCATTCTCAGTTCAAGGTCTGGGGGACAGCTCCTTTCCTCCACCATATTTAGCTCCAAATGCCAGCAGCAGCAGCACAATTTTTGTTGGTGTCAATTATGCTTCGGGTGCTTCAGGGATCTTAGACGAGACGGGATCCTTATTTGTATGTGACCAGTCCATACCATTTCTGCTGGTTTTCTTCCATTTGGCGTCGAAAATTTTCTTGAACTGCTACTGTTGGAATATTGTTCAGATTGAGAGAATACCCTTGGGCAAGCAGGTGCAATATTTTGAGGAAACCAGAGATTACCTAGTGGGGACTCTGGGAGAGAATGCCACGGGTAAGTTCTTAAGGAATGCCGTCTTCGCAATCATAGCAGGATCCAATGACATCTTGAACTACCTTGAGCCCTCCATACCTCTCTTTGAGAAAACAAAGCTTCCCCCCGTTGCCCTTCAGGATATGATGGTCTCCAACTTGACCCTGCATCTTAAGGTGAGAACAATGAGCGGCAAAGTTCCATTACTGAGGACTCTAACTAACGTGCTGCATTCATGAAGCACTTGCACGAGCTCGGGGCGAGAAAGTTCGTCGTGGTCGGGGTTGGACCTCTCGGATGCATACCATACATTCGAGTTATCAAGTTGGCGGCAGATGGGAGGTGCTCATCAGCTGCAAACCAGCTGATCCAAGGCTACAACATGAAGTTGAGCAGGAGGATTCAAGAACTGAATGAAGAGATGGGTCCTGAAACTGTATTCGTGTACGCAAATTCCTACGATATCGTAAGAGAACTGATGCAGAACTATCTTCGATATGGCAAGTGCTTCTCCACTTGATGTTTTCTTCCCCCACTTAGTTTTCCCTTGTCTTATGCTCCAAAACTTTCGGTAAACATTAGTGCACACTCTGGCATTGTCAGGGTTCGAGAATGTAGACGACCCTTGTTGTGGCCTCAGCTTCCCCCCACTGCTCTGCTTCGGACGACATGATGGCAATTCGAGCTCTGTCCTCTGCAAAGATCGAGCGAAGTATGTGTTTTGGGATGCATACCATCCAACCGAAGCCGCCAACATTATCATCGCAAATAAACTTCTCGATGGCGGTGCGACTGCTGCCACTCCTTTCAACCTACGGAGATTGTACAGTGGTCGATCCTAATGTAAAGGAAAGAATACGTGGAAATCGTTCGAGTAGGGTGATGAGAGTTGGACATATCCTGTGACTCTGTCCATTGTTTTTCCTGGAAGGCAAGAGATGTATCACAAGATTATGAAGATATTTGAACTAGACTTCTCCCTCGAACGTCTCAATTCTCTATATGCAATTCCTCGACTTAACCTGTCATCAACTTCCAGCCCTGGTAAGGAAGCACTCTGTGCTATCTTTTGCGAAACTCTCTTTCTTTCAGCTCTGGTGACTTCGATCCTGACCCCCCACCTTCCTCAGAAGCTCTGCTTCCTTCTCGGATTCTCCTCCTCCTCCCTCGCCTTCAGGGATGAGTGCGCCCGAGACGACCCTTGTTGTGGCCTCAGCTTCCCCCCACTGCTCTGCTTCGGACGACATGATGGCAATTCGAGCTCTGTCCTCTGCAAAGATCGAGCGAAGTATGTGTTTTGGGATGCATACCATCCAACCGAAGCCGCCAACATTATCATCGCAAATAAACTTCTCGATGGCGGTGCGACTGCTGCCACTCCTTTCAACCTACGGAGATTGTACAGTGGTCGATCCTAATGTAAAGGAAAGAATACGTGGAAATCGTTCGAGTAGGGTGATGAGAGTTGGACATATCCTGTGACTCTGTCCATTGTTTTTCCTGGAAGGCAAGAGATGTATCACAAGATTATGAAGATATTTGAACTAGACTTCTCCCTCGAACGTCTCAATTCTCTATATGCAATTCCTCGACTTAACCTGTCATCAACTTCCAGCCCTGGTAAGGAAGCACTCTGTGCTATCTTTTGCGAAACTCTCTTTCTTTCAGCTCTGGTGACTTCGATCCTGACCCCCCACCTTCCTCAGAAGCTCTGCTTCCTTCTCGGATTCTCCTCCTCCTCCCTCGCCTTCAGGGATGAGTGCGCCCGAGACGACCCTGCAACCTTCTTCGGTTGATGGCCAACCCACAACAAAGCTTCCTCCCCAGCAACGACTGCCCACCTCTTTCCTACGGGACTCGGCGAGTGGCAATCTGATTCAACGATGGAAGGGAAACTCACTGCATCCAACGGAAGATGGGCTTGGGGTAGAGTTGTACCTTAAGGAGATTGATCATTATTCGTTATTTATATCGGTTTTGGAGGAGAGATTTTTCTCAATCAATCACTTAAATCTTGCAATCAAATCAGTTAGACGAGATTGCCTCTATCATTAAATTAGTTATTTAAATTTGAGATTACCTCTATTATGATCTTCTATCATACCTACGTAAGATTGAATTTTTGTCAATGATGCCAGTTTTGGACTGATGTAATTGAAATCATTTACGGGTAAAAGGCTTTGTAAGGGAGTCTGCTAGTTGATCAATAGTATGTACTATTGAAGCTTGGATGTTGATGATGAAATTAATTGATAAAGTTATGATCTAATGTGCGTTTGAGTGATGTAGGACTAACTTCAATCATAGAAAGATAAATTGATTAAAGTAGAAGAATCAGACATTGGGTCGGAGTGGAACATGTCAGAAGATTGGACATCAGGCTAGAGGATTGGTCAACGTGCCAGTAGAAGGACTTCGTGCCGTAAGTTCAGGAATCGGGTTAGAAGAATCGAACATTGCATCAAGATTAGATATTGTGGGAGTTAACATGCCGAAGGATCGGGCAATATGCTGAAAGAGAGGACGATGCGTCGAAGGTTCGGACAAAGTGCTGGATGAACTAATGACATGTCAGACAACATAGGATTCATGTTTGTAATTGGTTGTGTCTAGATCAAAGTAGTTTAGGTCTAATTGAGTTTGTTTCGGGTGTAACTAGACTAACTCAATTAAGGGCCCATTGGGCCTAAGTTAGGGCTGTTTTGGGCTAAGTGGAAAGCCCATTTAGTGACTCATAGTTGTCCTAAGCGGTGGAATCACTTGTGAGACAGTGTATATCTCTGGGAAACCCAAGTGGTAGTACTGCCTAGACATAGTCTTCCAAATTGTGTCAAACGATGGTACCGTCAATATCGGCCAGACCAGGCAATGGTATCGCCTAGTGTCAGTTTGCTAGGTGGTAGTACTGCCTAGACTAGGTGGTGGTACCACCATCTGATAGAGTTGCAAACAGTGATATCACTTAGTAATGGCGATGGTATCATTGGGACATGGGAAACCCGAGATGAGGAGGTGACGGACTACACATTGATGGCCCTCCATGACGAGGTAAGTGACTCAATCGAAACTCATTTACCTTACAATAAATTACTAAATACTTTTCATGATTTATATGATAATTTTAAATTATTTGGTAAGAAATATAAAATACTAAAAAAGGTCATCCTCTCTCTAGTAATTTTGAAAAATTTAAAAATGAGCATGATAATTACATGTTAACCTCTTGTACTCAATGTGAAGAATTAGATTCATGCAAAAGGGAAAATTTGTTATTATAACAAACTTTAGAAAAATTTAAAATTGGTAGCAAATCATTAAACATGATTTTTGCTAATAAATGTCATATACGTAGAAAGGAAGGAATTGACTTTGTGAGTAACACTCAACAAAAGTTAACCACATTTGTTAAAGGACCCACGTCATATTATCCCTAAGATTAAATGTATTTTTTGTGGTAGACATGATCATTTTACATATAAATCTTCACTTAAAAGATATGACTCGTGGAAATTAGTTTGGGTTCTTAAAGGAACCATAAATGATCTTATGCCATAAAAACAAGAAAGGTAGATCTAACTATAAGGGACCTAAAGTTAAATGAGTACCTAAAGCAAACCCACCTTTCTTGTAGAAATGTCTATAATGGAAAGCTAGGAGCAAAAAATAATATCTTATTAATGTATGTTCAAGACATATGACTCAAGATCCAAAACACTTTACAAAGCTCACTAGTCAAAACAACAATAATAAAGAAAAATTAATTGATGTAGAAATTATTTGTAACTAATCAAATCTTTTGCTTGAAGATGGTTTATTAATGGTTATATTATTGATCTTGATAATTTTTGTGATGAAACTTATTTTTCGATTTTAAACATTGATGCATGGTTTTTGGCATTAAAAAAAGGGCATGCTTATATGAAATTAATCATATAAATTGAATAAATAAAGGTGAATGCATTTTTCTTGAAAATGTCTCTATCCCTAAAAGTTTACCGAATCTTTCAAAAAGAGATTAATGAATTTATTTATGTTATTTTTTATGAATCTTTTGAACTATAAAAGTGATTTTGATAATTTGATGATATAAATTTAAATGATTTTTATCTAAATCTTTTATTTGATACTTGAGATTTTTTTATGAATCAAGATATCTTATTTGATCTATTATGTTTCTTTTTACTATTTACTAAAGAGAAGTTTATCTAAATCATGATCTTAAATTCTTATAATTATAACTTGAGATTTTTTTAATATGAATCAAGATCCCTTACTCTTTATTCTCATATGATTCTTATATTTTATTAAAGAGAATATTTATCCAAATGAATTATGATTTTTCTCTTGATTTTTCAGAATTCATGACTTAAAAATTTATTTTGAATCTTTTACTATTTGATCTCCTAAGATTTTTTTTAGAAGATTTGTTAAAATAAATCATGTCTTTTGGTATTCACGATTTGATATTAATATCTTTCATATTATGATTTATTTATTTCATAATACTCCCTTGTATTCACGAATTATATATCTTATCACTCTTGATTTAAATTTATCTTTTTTGTCATGATTTAAAAATTGATGTAAAGGAAAAATAATTATAATATTATATTATTCCTTTCTTTTTGATAATGATAAAAGGGGAGAAAGTATTGCTAGCTTGCACATTTCAAAGAGAAAAAAACTTGCTAGCTTGCACATTTTAAGGAGAAAAACTTGTTAGCTTGCACATTGCAAAGAAAAGCAAAATTACTAAACTTATACATCTCAAGAGAAGCAAAGAATTGCTAGTTTGCATATCTCAAAAGAGAAGCAAGAATTGCTAGCTTGCATGTCTCAAGAGAAGCAAAATTGCTAAACTTGCACATCTCTAAAACTTGCTAGTTTGCATATTTTAAAGTGATGTAAAATATGCATGTTTAAAAAAACTTGATAGTTGCACTTTTCTCCTTTTTGTTGATGACAAAGGGGGAGAAGTTATAATGATTTAAAATTTGAATCATGTATGGTGTACTTTGATATTTTGAAATTATGATTATGTATGAAATACTCATGATTTTATGATGCATGCAATGATGTGATCAATTGGTTCTTTCAATACTCATGATGCATGCAATGATGAAATACTCATGATTTTATGAGTTCAAAGTTTATTTCAATATAGCATATTGATAGAAGGAGTTTAATTTAAACTTCATCATCAATTAGTTGTCATCATCAAAAAGGGGGAGATTGTTGAATCTCGGATTTTGATTATAAAATTAATTGATGAAGTTATGATCTAATCAGCATTTGAGTGATGTAGGACTAACTTCGATTATAAAAAGATAAATTGATTGAAATAGGAAGAATTAGATGTTGGGTCGGAGTGAATCATGTCAGAAGATTGGACATCGAGCCAAATGACTGGTCGACGTGCCAGAAGGACTTCGTGCTATGAGTTCAAGTATTGAGCTAAAAGATTGGACATTACACCAAGGAGATCGAATATTGTGAGAGGTTAACATGCTAATTGGGCAAAACGTCGAAGGAGAGGACGATGCACTGAAGGATCGAACGAAAAGTCGGATGAACCAATGACATGCCTGACAATATAGGATTCACGCTTGTAATAATGTGTCTAAATTGAAGTAGTCTAGGTCTAATTGAGTTAGTTTCAAGTGTAACCAGACTAACTCAATTAGGGGCCCATTGGGCCTGATTTGAGACTAAGTTTAGCCCATTGGGAGGCCTATTCAATGACCTATAGATGAGTCAGGCAATGGCATCACTAGAATAGGCGGTGATATTGCCCAGATACTGTCAAGTGGTGGTACTATCCAAACACAGTCTCTCAGACTATGTCAGGTGATGATATCGTTAGGACCCGAGAAACTTAGGATGAGATATTTTTTTTGCTTTATTTTTGAAGTTATTTGGGGTTTGTAAATAATCTACTCTTTCTTGCTTGGGGAAGCAAGAAATTGAGTAGAAAGGGGTTGTGATTCTAAGTTGAAAAAGTTTGAAAAGAGCTAAGTGTCCCCCTTATATGCAAGTATTGGGCTTTTCTGAGAGAGGTGTGAAACTTGTAAAATTTGTTTCCTAAATCTATAAAAAAGAAAAAAAGTTGTAAGAGGGTAGTTGATCTTTGTCCATTGAAAGAAGATCATTAGTGAATATCGGTGGCCTCGATGGAAGAGGAATCGAGAGTGGACGTAGGTCGCGATGATCGAACCACTATAAACTCAGTTTTTATTTACTTTCTACTCTTCATTGATATTGGTGTATAATTTAATTACTTAGTTCACTTACTTTAAGTCAAGCACACTTTTATTAATTGTTTTCATTGAATGAAAGTTTTTAAATCGACGCTTTCATCGAAAGCACTAATTCACTCCCCTCTTAGTGTCGAAACAATCTTAATAGTCATCTGGCCTGACGTCCAATATTATGACATGTTTCACTCTGGCCAAATATTTGATTCTCTTTTTTCAATCGATTTGTCTTTCCATAATCGAAGTTAGTCCTACGTCACTCAAACACTGATTAGATCATAACTTTATCAATTAATTTAATTATTAAAATTTGAGATTCAACACTCTTTGATACAAAACTTATGGGTTTAAAGGTTTGAAGGTTCCAGATCTATCACAACCGGTCATCAAAAGTGATAGTCAATCTTACGAGGGTAATTGAGTATCGATAAAGGATCATTCGCTCTCAATGTCATGAGAGGAATATCTCACATGTTCTTACTCAAGTAAATACCTAGTCAGAGTCATTTGGATTGAGAGATAAAGGAGTTCTTGGGGAGAATGCAATTAGAACGAGACTCGAGTCGATTCCATATGACCCTAATAGCATCATACCTAATATATGGTCTCTGAGATATTAGATAGATGAGAAACTATAAATATATAATAATTAAGGATAAATAGGTCTAATGATTTGGATTCCCCTGTATCGTTTGAGAATTATGACGTAGTGGCCTAGTACGACCATAGTCGATGAGTTAAGTAAATTATTATGAAGATAATAATTCACTGAGTCAAAAAAAGTTTTGATAAGTGCGACTCATAGCCAGCTCAGTATTGGGCTTAGAGGGTCACACATATATGGTAGATGGTACGACGAATAGAGATTTATATGAGATATCCGTTGGAGCCCTTATTTTATTAGATGTTCGATAAGCCCCTATATTATTGGATCCTATGGATGAGATCTAATAAGAGCCAATAAGAGATTATTGGCTAGAGATCCACTAATCTAAGATGCTTTGGTAATTAGATAAAGATCTAGTATCAAATAGGGTAGGATTCATTAGGGTTAAATGATAGGAACCTCTATAAATAAGAGGGATCAAAAGGTGCCATAGGTTAGACTCCTTTTGGCCGCCCCTTCTATTCTCCTTCATCTTCTCTCCCCCTCAAACAATAGCTCCTGTTTAGGGCATGTAGACAATAAGAATGGCCAACCCCTTCTTGATCATAGTACAACCTTGTGGTGCGCGTGAAGAGGAAGATCGTGCTGTGATTTGAAGAGTGTCATCATCCCATCTACCATGTGGATCACCGCTAGAGAGGAAAATAATTGACCTCCTTCATCCTCTCCTATGGATCTGAGATATTTTTGGGATATACGATCTCCCTAGGTATTACATCTAACACATGACACGTAGATTTTTTGGTTTTGTGGTTCAAATATGTTTTATGATCAACTAACTTGTCATATAGTTTTTCAAAACACATAAGTGAGTCTTATGCTCGAATTACTATCATCAATTCCTTGTATTCATTTCCTAAGCCATTCAAGGTGTGGACAATGACTTCTTCATCGCTTAGGAGATTGCTTATTAAAGCTAAGTTATTTATAATAACTTTTATATTTTACATATAATCAATAATAGTATTTTCCTTTTATGTTGTATTTATCAAAGCATATAAGAGACTTATCATACGAGTACGAGAGCAATTGGTGATGGTGGTTTATAACTTTGACTATGCTTTTGCTATAGTACTGTACAAAGATATTAGTGGTGCTATGGATCTAGCGATTGAGGCTTGAATTACTTGTAGAATAAGACGATCTTATCGTAATCATAACTTGTGATCAAGATTTGTTATTAGGTTGGGATCTCCTGGTATTTTGATCTTTTCTGGTGGATAACTAAAAGAGCTATTAATATAGCCTAATAGATCATATCCAAAAAGGATATTAGAAATTTGTGTCGCCAAGATGTACAATTACCACCCTTGGATAATTTAAAGGGAATTAGAGTTACATGATAGATATAAGTCTTATATGAGAAGAACTATTGTTTCCTATAAGAACAATAATTGAAACATCAGTTATAGATGAGGAAGGTATGTTGAGAGTATGAACCAATATAATGGATCAAATTGTAGAAGAAGGAAGGTTGCTATCTATCATGATCTCCACTTAGTTGGCGATGCTATGCACCCCAGGATGAGTAGGTTAAGAGGATAGTAGCAGGCGCTTGGCTTGTTGCTATGCAACTACCGAGAGGAGGTTGTAGGCGCTCGACGGTTGGTGAGGATCTGCAACTGTTGTTGTGGAGGAGACGCCCTAATAAGCCCGTCAGTTGAGTAGGGATTCATTTGGGAAAGTGTTACGACGATGGAGGGTCAATGGAGGCCGAACAGAGGAGGTCGAATAGAGGAGGTTCGACGAAGGCCAAACAAAGGAGGATGCCATTGTCGGATAAAGTTAGAGAAATCCTATCATAGGAAGCAACGCGTGCGACAAGGATCGCGATGAGTGCTGCAACGGACTGTGATGAACAACGCAGGCCCACGTGAGTTGCAGGTGATGCTGATGAGAGCGTTGTGAGAAACGGTGGGATGCTGAGCGGTGAAATTAGGTACATCGGGTGTTAAAGCTAGGATCAAGCCCTTGAGGTTAGTTTAACTAGGATCCTTGCATCCTATGCAGGAGCTGAACAAAGCTCATACAACTACTACCCAGGAAGCCATTCCTAATGTCGCTCTATACATCTCACACATTGTACACTCTATCCTAGTCACGGTTGTTGTTAGTGTTCCTTGGGTGAAGTGGTAGGATGCAGTTAATGCCCCTGCGTCTAACCGTCTGCCCAAGGGTGGACCATTAATGATGCCTAGTAACAACAGGTAATAAAAGGAAAGAGGACAATGTGTGTTCCACCATATAAGACCATCGCCTTTCTCTAGCTCTCTCTTTTTGACTTTATAGGGATTAGGAATAACCACCATAAGAGAGGAGGAGATGGTCCATGAAGGTATCTTCCTAACTAACTATTTCTCTATATTGCATACAATCGATGAGACAAACATGCTAGTGCCCAAAAAGGACTAGAGGGGAACCAAGACATTTATCTTTGCTGCCTCTAAGTAGTTGGTGGTGGGCTCCAAACCAATCGAAGTCCAAATGGTCAAGAAAGACCTCTCCTTTGATGGGTTAGTGAAGAAAGCAGCTCAGGTTTTCTAGCTGGTGAAAACAAGGGATGATTCTCGACCTAGTTGTTTTCTTCTTGAAGAACTAGAGGCAAAATGGAACTGTGAGCCAAGGAAAAAGAGAGCTAAAACCAAAAGATGACAAATCAGGAAAGTTTCCAAACTTTTCTATATAATTTTAGGCATCAAAATAAAAAGAAATAAAAAAGTAAAAGTAAGACAAGGCCAATAATGGCTATAAAAGATGAGGGAGAGGTTTCCTTACACCAATGGCACAACGAACATTTTTTCCTTTCTTAGAACTGTAGGAGTCTATGAAAGAGAAGTAGTAGAGTGCATCTCTTCATGCTTATGTGGGAACACATGCCATCTCTAATCATACTTTTGGAACCCATCAGCAAGTTAGATGGGTGTAAAAGGCTAAGCAAGAAGTTGGGGAAGAATTGGAAAGGTGACTTCTATGAGGAGCGAGTCAAATAGAGAACAATCTTGGTGGCCTCGAACATATCCATGCATCAAGTGATGGTAATATGCAACTCTTCCTAAATAGTTAGTCTAGTAGTTAGAGGATAAGGTATGCCCCATTTGATCTTAACTAGTATATATGCTAATAATATTCCATTGATTCGAATTATTTATGGACTAAATTTTTTATTATTTCTTTACGAAATGTCTCACGGCTTATATTTGGAGATTTTAATATTATTTGTGATCCTCTAGATAAGGTTAGGGGGCGATCATTTGTTTTAAATAATTCTATGATAATTTTTCATGATTTCATCTTCAATTCAAAGCTAGTTGATTTACATTTCCATGGGCTTCATTTCACATGGTCTAATAACCGTGAAGATAACTCTCGAATTTTAGCTTATTCCCATATTTTTCACTTGCTTAGAATTGCTTCTGCTCTCTTGTTTATCCATTTCAATAATATTACTCTATTACGTAGAAATAAAATATTCTTCTTTGAAAGTCACTAGCTTGAGCATGGGAAGAGTTTGCTCTCTAGATGAGGAGGTTAAGTTCCAATGTGAGTATAATATGATGGAGGCCCTAAATAGATAGAATCTTTTTATTATTATTATTATGGAGTTATGCCAAAATTATTTGGATCAAAGCGAGTGATTGAAATACTAAGTTCTTTCATAAGATGAGCAAAAATAGAAAGTGTAGAAATTTTATCCATGCTATTAAAGATTATAAAGGGTAGGTTTTATCTGAACAAAAGGATATTACTAAATGCTTTGTTCAATAATATAATAGACAATGGAACGTAAATGGATAGGGACCTTTGGCCCCAACTATCTTATATAAATCCTAAGGAGGCCAAGAGACTAACACAACCTTTCAATCGGGATGAAATCCATCTTGCTCTCCATTAAATGGGTAAAAGTAAAAGCCATGGGCCGAATGACTGCAATTTGAAATTTTATCTTGCTTTTTGGGATAAAATTAAAGAAAGTCTACTTGCTGCCTTCCAAAAGTTTCACATTGAGGCCTCAATACCTAATGCTTGGGGTAAAATTATCAATAAAATTCTATCTAGAGTATTTAATAATAGGATTAAACCTCTTCTTAACACACTTGTAAACCAAATACAATCGATCTTTATCCTAGGTAGGAACATTCATGATAACATCCTCATTACTAAGGAGTTGGCCCATATATTATCTAAGTCCCACGGTAAAGTTCCCCTTACTCTGCTTAAGATTGATATTTCTAAAGCCTCTGATAGTGTCAACTAGTTGGCCATATCTTGTACCTTGACTAATATAAACGTTCCCATTACCTTTATTAATTGGGTTATGTCTTTTGTTAAGTCCCTTAGATTTTCGTGCTTGATCAATGGGTTTAAGTTTGAATGGTTTAAGGGCAAGTGCGAGATAAGACACGATGACCCCATTTCTTCTTATTTGTTTATTTTGGTCTAACAAAACCTTAACAATATCTTTAAAGAGGCTTTTAGTCATAAGAATTTCTCACCTTTCAATATATATTGTATCAAGATTTCTTATATTATTTAAAATAATAATAATAGTTAGTTCTAGAATTTTATATGATTGTTTATATAGAATTAATTTAATCTTGAGTTTAAGAAAACTTTGACAACCCTACTATTGGATGTTGGAATAAAACATAGTTCCATTAATGAAAATTCCTCTATATTGTGGCATCAATGTTGATGAAATATCTCGAAAGAAAAGATTGAGAGATAAATAAATGATATAATTTTAAAAATCTAGACTTTATCGATTTTGATGTGTATATATTATATTAAAGAAAATTAAACCAAACACGTCAAGAAAAATACCATAAGAAATAAAGAATTACTTGAGATTAT
This sequence comes from Musa balbisiana, assembly GCA_004837865.1. NCBI lineage: Eukaryota > Viridiplantae > Streptophyta > Magnoliopsida > Zingiberales > Musaceae > Musa > Musa balbisiana. The sequence goes on from CM017191.1 coordinate 27,359,336, forward strand.
ACTTACTGATATTTGTGGATCTTTCAATATTTCATGTTTTAGTAGAGAAAGATATTTCATCACTTATATTAGTAAATTTTTTAGATATGAATATGTATATCTAATATATAAATGTCTCAAACAATTAATATGTACATATGTGAAGACAAGAGATAATTAGATAGAATGGTTAAAATCAGGAGGTTAGATAAAGATAGTAAATTCTATGATCAATTGGGTTAGAATCTTGGCTCATTTACTAAATTCTTAAAAAAATAGGATATTTGTGCTGAATATTCATATTACTGAAAATGTCATAGTAGAATTGTATTGTTGAAAGGTATAATCATACTCTTATGGATATAATTCGGAGTATGATGAGTTTTTCCTCTATACTTGACTTTATATGGAGTGAAGCTCTAAAAACTACTATATATATCTTGTACAAGATCCTTAGCAAGTTAGTACCATCAACTCTATTCAAAGTATAGATTAGTATGATACTTAGTTTAAGACATTTATATATTTGGAATTGTTCAACAAAGATAAAAGTCTTTAACACATATGAAACAAAGTTGTATCCAAGAATTATTTTTAGAAATTTCATTGATTTTCCATAAAATTCTAAAGGGTATAAAATTTTATTGCTCTAACCATAATACGAAAATAGTTGAGTCTAATATTACAATATTCATAAAAAATGATTAAACTAGTGAGAGTGAAAAGTCTCAAAGATTTGATATTGAGGAGATGTAGGTTGATATTCTTTTATCATTTTTTCTTCAAGAATATCTTTTAAATTATTAAATAAATTGATAAAAATACATAATATGATGGCATTGATGAACTTTCATATAATAAAAATATTACTTTTGATGAATTTGTAGAACAACCATAACCGACACTTTTGAGAAGTTCTCAAAGAAAAATGAGATGTCATTTTTAATAATTATGTGGTATATCTATAAGAATCATATTACAATATAAGAATTAAAAAGGATCTCTTAGTATTTTTATAGGCTATTAGATAGTAGTAATTTTAAAAAATAGTGTGATGTCATGAAAGAAGAGATAAAATCAATGGATCGGAATAATTTTTGGAAACTAATCGAATTACCCAATAATTATAAAAGAATCGATTATAAATAGGTCTTTAAGACTAAACTTAACTTAAAAGGAAAATATCAAATGATATAATATTAGACTTGTGACCAAAGATTTTACTTAAAAAGAATATATTGATGATAATGAGATCTTTTCTTTATTTTGTAAAAAGGACTCATTAAAAATCGTTATGGACTTAGTAGCTCATTATGATCTTAAATTATATTACATGAATATAAAAATGGGTTTCTTAAATGAAAATTTTGATGAAAAAATTTATATTGAGCAACCTGAAGGGTTTTATAAGAAAGGAAAAAGAGCATTTGGTTTACAAACTTAAGAAATCCATTTGTGACCTTAAACAAGTTTTTAGATAATCGTATATAAAGTTTCATGATATTATTATTTCCTTCGAATTTAATAAAAATGATATTGACTAATGTATATATCTAAAGATAAGTGTGAATAAATTTATTATTTTGGTCTTGTATGTGGATAAAATCTTAATTGCCAATAGTAATATTGGTTTATTACATGAAAATAATAACTTTCTTGCTAAAAAATTTTGGATGGTTAATATGAATAAGGTAGCTTATATTTTGACATAGAGATTATTAGAGATCAATCTCGAGGATTATTAAGACTATCCTAGAAAGGATATATTGATTGAATCTAGAGAGTAACTTTGTTTAACAAAAATACACCTATGACTAAAGGTAAAAAATTCAGTTGAAACTAGTGTCGTAAAAATAACTTGGAAAGGAATTGGATGAACGATATTCTATATGCATATGTAATTGGAAGTCTACTATATGTTTAAATTTGTACTAAACCAGATATTAGTTTTGTAGTTGGATTACTAGGTAGATACCACTATAACCCAAGAATAGAGTATTAGAAAGTTACAAAGAAAATAATGTAATATCTGCGAGAGATGAAGGATCATATGGTCACTTACAAAAGGTTTGATTAGCTAAAAGTGACAAAATATTTAGATGCTAATTTTGTAAATTACCTTAATAGTGGGAAGTTCACTTCCAGTTTTTTTTTGCTAACTAACAAGGTAATTTCTTGGAAGAGTTCTAAGCAATATATTATTGCATTATCGATAATGGAACCTAAATTCATGACATGGTTTGAACCCAAAAATCAAGTTTTATGGTTTCAAATTTTCATCTCAAGACTTAATGTGATCGACTCAATTGTCAAACTATTGAATATATTTTGTGATAATATTATAGTAGTTTTATTCTTTAATAATGATAAGTACTTAAGTTGTTTTAAGTATATTAAGATAAAGCACTTGGTTGTTAGAGAAAGAGTTTAAAAATAAGAAATATTAATTGAGAATTTGAGCACCATTTTAATGATTATTGATTCATTGATTGAAGTCTTATAGCCTAAAATGCATAAAGAATATATTCTTAGAATGAATCTTGTAAGCAACCCGTAAAATGTATGGTAATGCATATCTAAGCGATTATTGTAATTGACATTATTGCTTGTGCTTGATGATATTACTATTCCTTTTATCTTATTTTTTGTTTATGTATATACATATTATATATGTACTTAATGATAAGAATTCCTGACAAGATAAATTATATGGGTCATTATAGACTATATTGAGAATGATTGATAGTTTTATAGTACATAAAAGAAAATATGGTATAAATAATATACAACTACTATGACTCGCACTGACTTAATATAGTGTTATGTTATTTGTTAGATCTATCGACATGTTTTTTAAAATCATACATGTATAAATTATTTTTTTTCAAAACTTAGAATCTATTCAAGCAAAATTATTTTAAAAATAAAATTTTATTTTGATGTAATGATTTTGAATATTTGTTTTACATCTTTTTCAATTTATGAAATATGTAGGAGAATGTTTATCATATATGTGCTCATAACTTAATTGGTAAGAGGTAGTAAAGATAATTATATATTCTAATAAAATATCTAAATATCAATATTTATGTACATCCCAATCTTAGATATTGATAGAAAAGAATATTCAAGATTCCTTTTTTTGAATATTCTCTCCTCTCATCTATAAATAGGTAGGGTCTATTATGTATCAACTATGGTATGGTAGCCTTGTAGAAAGTAGGAGAGGCAAAGAGAGCTAGCTCCTTTCAGGATCGGAGACACAATTCCACATAAACATGTCTGAAAAAAAGAACATACCCTCTTTTCTCATATTAAAATAAATTAGATTTCAATCCTTGACATTAATGTTTCTACGTTACAGATTTATTTTCTAACATTATCATCAAAGGCAAATCCCTTAAATCCTTTTCAGAATTAGTTGAAGGGATGTTAAGGGATGCCTCGGAAACTGAATGAGATGGAGTGGGACAGATAGCTTTAGGAGAATGATGCAATTGATAAAGCACTGCTAAGGAGACATTAGGGTGGGAAACAATCGTTGACTCCGTCACTTGGTTTCCACATGTTTGAGTAATTTGACCATATCTTTCTCGTTTCTGGCATTGATACCATAAGAGGTTGACTCTGGCATTGATACCACATGATGGGACATAGGGGAAGACAGTGGGGAGAACATAGGGGAGGGGGAAGGGGAAAGAGACTGCTGCTCCCCATTGATACAGTTCAGCCAGATATGACGGAGCAATTTTCTTACTGTTCTTCACTAGCCCTTTTTCTGGCAGCGCCACACTGAAGGACGTGGAAAAGCAACTGCGAGTAACAAGCATACATACACAACTTACCCTCTACGGGTGATTGACTCGCACACAACGGCCAACGCTTGCTTATTCATCGGACACTTTTGGTCCACAAAAGCTTAGATGCCAGGGGATAATTTCCTTGATTGCATGAATAGTTGGAGGATCTGTACCAAACCTCCAGGCGTGTGCCACACACTACAAAAGAGAAACGAAACAACCCATCAAACATCGTATACAGACATGGACACCATATTCCTGCATCAAATGTTATTACATATTTCTCTATGCTTGGGACATCCAAAATTTATACAACGGAAGTTCACCGAAGTATATTTGTCCTATCAATTTTTGCAAGATGAAGAAAAAGAATCTTCTGAATTGCTCTTGACATGCAAAATTATACTGTAGCCCATCAGACAGTATCAATTCTGTATTACTAGATATAAAGATAAATGAACATGTAAAACGCGATCATCATGTCCAAAGTGGTTAAATCTTCTGCGGCAGTTGGCTAACCCAAGTTTACTGGTATACACAGTGGTGATGAGTTTAAAATGACTGTCTGGCCACGGAAGCTACAGCAGCTGAACAAATTGATGCTACACCGATCTGTCATAGACTTCATGCAAAGTAGCTTTATCCTGTGAACAAAAAGAAGTGAAATGTGACTTCACTGAAGATCTCACTGGCACAAGCATATAAAGGAGATGCTAGACATGCAGGCCCGTGTAGCAAAATCCGGCTACAAGCACGTGTGACTGTTCTCACAGCAGCCAAATTAGAGTGCCACGCAGCTCAAGCATAATCATGGTGGCGAATCAGAGTTAATGGGTCACTTCTGGATGGACCAACCCACATGTGCCTATATGTCCAGTTTTCAATATAAAAAAGGATTTTTCATGACAAATAGATTACTGAGAACATTTAAATTTATTCGTTAAGAACTGCAAATGGAGGTCGTATCTTCTGGGTCATGATCATACAAACAAAAATCTAAGGAACCACTAGGTTTCTGTAACACCACAGGTGCAAAACAGTAAACATCTCCAACCTTTTCTCCACGTGTAAAAGAGAACATAACCCACAACATTTATAGAGATGCAGCTTTTTATTAGGAATCACAAAGATCACCTGATTCATTGGAAGCAAATAAGAACAGCCAACCAGAAGGTAAAATAGAATAAACAATCACCTCATTCTGCATGTTGTTTTCTGATGGAAACCAGCGCATGAAATTGCCAAGGTGCATTACAACTGGAATTAGTTTGAACATTAGGGGAGTTGTTACCTGCATAAGAAATAATATGAAATCAACTTCGGATTTTAAAAAAAGGAAAGCTGATAAGCAGGAATATGAGAAAAGCACTCACAAGGCTAAGAGCTGTTGTTCCCAGAAGCAGAAGATACATTTTGCCCTACAGAGACAGGAACTTCTCTAAGAAAATATTGATTGAATTTAAAACGAATGCATAACATTGACTATAGTAAATATTCATTATTAATAAATAATTAACACCCCAAATAATTGGGATATTACAGCTTGTTATTATATACTAGAATTGATATGACAGTGAAGAAGCAACATATTTAGACAAACACTATACCAGTTAACTTCACTGCATTTTGATATTGCAACTAAAGTTGGTAAAAAAACGAAAAAGTAAAAGACAAGGGTTCCAAATATAGAAATCATCCTGTGCAGTATGTTTCCCTAATTTATGGTTTCAGAAGGATATAGGTTCCAAGTACATCAGGTGCTTCTAAGTTTGATACTACGAATATGATACATCAAGCAATAATGACTCAAGTTTATACTTTTCACTGGAAAAACAACAAGCTACTGTATGATACTTCTTCAAACTGTAGAATAAATGTGTAGTAAAATATCATATGGAAAATCACCTCAATGAGATGAAGATTTGAGGCTCGACTTAAGAGAACGAAGGCAAATTCTCCAATTTGAGCTAATGACAAACCCACCTTTCATATCCAAAGTAACATTTGAAAAAAAAAGTTAATACATGAGTGACAAATTAAGTTGTTTCAACCGAGAAAGTAAAACTTACAAGAAACGCTGTCCTGATGCTGTATCCAAAGGCTTTAACTACTATGGTTACCACAACTGTCTTAACTATGACTACCAGAATAACAGATGCTAGCAATATATCAACATGGTTCCAGAGGAATTGCACGTGTATGAGCATGCCAATGCTAGCAAGGAAGAGTGCTGCAAACAGGTTACGAATTGCTTCCACCTTCAACGCACAACGATTAACATAAAAGAAAATTAGTGCACAAAGCATAGAAAAAAGTAATAATGAAGAGCTTTTCCTGAACTAAGCTGCTCATTATCCACTGTGCATTCTGAATTTAGTTCCATTTTATAAATCGCATGCTTCAATGAACATACTTAAAAAAGAAATCAATCTAAAATAAGATTCTGATTTGGAAATTTATAAAGAAAGCATTTTGATGTGATGATAAAAATCTTGCTAAGCAACGGCCCTAGTCAATATGCCAATTTTCATGTGACAGTCTATTACTCGTGTAATATACAAAACCTTGGAAGAAGAAATGCTACCTCCCTATGTTGCTAAAAACATCCATATTCAAGATAAAAGTACAGGGTTTTTTTGGCTCAAAACACGGTATTTAAAATGCATATTTAAGATATTTATAGATATGACCTAAAAAACTTCTCAACCTATGGGATTAGAAATGTGTAGATTATTGATAAAAAATAAGGACAACAGGTGGACTATAAAGCACAGACAACAGTTGGAGAACATAATCTCATAATTTTTGAAGATAGTAGTTTATAGGAGTTACCACAGGAGGTACCATAGATATTGGGAGTAAGAATATGATATGTTGGTCAAATGACAATAGTAGAAAATACAGAGTTCCAGAAACAGCACTGACAAGAAAAGCCATTCCTCCAGTCTCTATTCGTCATTTATGACTACAAAAAGAGCCTTTGAAATTTAAATTACAGAAAAACCTGCACATATTAATAATCTTTCATATTAAATATCTGAAAAAAGAAAAAAAATATTATCAGTGCCCCTGGGAAGACTTATAGACCATCAAAGTGATAACTCTCTGGTATCAGCATAGTAATTTATAGCATGATCGAGATACATGCTCCTCCAACAAGCACAGCAAAGACCTATTGCTATAGGCAATTCTGCAATTGTTCTAAAAGAGAATCATCAAAGTATTGCTAAAATCATATTGTCCTTGGATGCAAAGCAATAATTTAATATAAAGCATTGACTAATTATGAGGCTGGCTGTTAACTGTTGGCTCCAATACTTCAATTGCTAAGCTTTCAGATTTATCCCTTGAACAAACCTAGGCTACAATATCATGAAGTTTAAGGTAATAGCGTTTTAGAATTTTAAGATAAACCAGTAAGGTCAAAAATGGCATTATATGCACAGTTGAATGGACTATGCTCCCCGGATAGTGCAGAATCAATCATATACATGAATATGCTGATGTAGATGAAATATTAGAAAAATTCAGATGCTAGTGTATCCCATCTGACAGTTCTAGAACACAAGAAGGATCAATCACAAACCATATAAAGTTGAAACCAAAAGAAAATCAAGGTTTTTGCTCCAAGTTTGATGACCAGATGTACACAATCATATTTGATTTGGTTAGCTTTCTAAAGAAGTTCTAAATCTTGACCTGCAGATTGGTGTAACCAAATGTATGGCTGTCAGTTTGCAAACAAAACATATCTGTCCAGCATGAAGAAAATAATCCAATCTTGAAGAAAATAGAGCATATGAAGAAAAAATATATGGAGGTGTGCTAAATACATTGTTATAAACAAGTTGATGCAAGTCTGCCATGCACAAAGGAAATGCCAACTTTGACAATAAACATCAAATTGCAGGACTGCAAACAGCAATAGCAACATAGATGTATAGAGAAATATAAATCAAAATGTGAATGCCATAAGTTCAATACACAAGGGACAAGCTCACCTGGTCCAAAGTATGCTGTGCAAAATCAGTGGTGGATATCATTACTCCAGCAATAAATGACCCCAACTCAAGACTTAAGCCTAAATAATCACTAACCTGATGAGAGAAGAATTATCATGAAGATATATTTTCCAAAACATAAAAAAATAAAGAAAAATCAACTAAATTTAAGATGCTGAACATGTACATAAACTTAGTAAAATATAAAAAAGGAAAAAGAATATATCTACACAACAATATTTCTAGTAAGAGCGAGCAAACTTTCATCTTAAATGATGACAAAACAGAAGTTACTCTAAATCTTTTGAGGCATGAAATGGATTTGTCTCCTTCCTGGACTCTGAACGCCATTGACCTTGAGGTACCCATACCCGAACCTTCTATCTCAGTTATACCTCCATTCCTTATCTGAGTTACTGAAGTTGCACAGCGTACTTTTAGCCTTGTCCTACTTGATTTAAAACATTTTGCTTCTAATTTTTTTCTTTGTATTTTTAGGGAAAGACTGATCCCTACACCACAAATCAGAAATAAAAGAATAATGGCATTTGAAAACAACATAAACCGTACAACTTAATCTTGACAATAAGGAATTTAATTTTGTATACTGGAGCTGTCAAATGACATACAGTAATTTCATCCATATGAATGTACAAGTGCATTTCACTTTATCTTGAACAAACTTGGCTGAGAATACTTTTTCTTGCTTTACAATATACTTTAAAGTTTAATCTCCTTTACCATCATTTAAGTATTTGAACTTAAGAATTTTAATAATCAAACTAGTCTTACTTCTTCCAAATGTTACAATTGTATTTTAGAGTTTCGTCCTTAAAGGCTCTATATATGTGATTGAAACTAACACCCCAATAGTACACTTAAAAGAACATGGCTGACGATAAGCCTAGGGATTCACATCATAAGGGCATAACAAGTCCAAGCCATACTTAGGCCTACACACCATACGAGTTTGAAACTTCCCAAAGTTTTGGACCCAAACTACAGCCCTAAACCAGCCCATCCATTTAGGGCTACACTAATGCATGCACATCCATTTATATGATGCCTTGCAGCAAACAAAGAAGGTTGGATTGTAAACAGCAATAATTTGTTAACAAACAAGGATACACAAAAATGGCTTTTTGGGAAATTTATTGATCTGCAACCAAATATAATAAATATTCTATTTAATAACAACTCTAACCATCTAATGAACACAACTACATAAGGATAAATTTATGCAGAATTCACACCACGTAGACGTCTAAAACACAATCCTTATTATTTGGATCTTAGAAAAACACAAGATCTCTGCCAAATTATTACAAGATAGCAAAGCTGTAGTTCATTTGTCAAACTTCCAGAGAGAACAAACTAACATAAATATGAGTATGCGAGACAGTAAACACAAATGTTCTGTTAAATTCCTATATGACATAATCAACATTTCCAAGTAGATGGATTAAACATCTCCACCTTAATGTAACCTGTCCACAAACATGACATTCTACTGACATCTGCAACCAAGATAAACATAATATTGACTTTTGACTCCAAAAATGGGTGATGCTAAGCTGTGTTTTGTTGCTTTATCAACAATATTGTACTCATGTTAATTCTTAAGCCAGTCTTCATTACACGTGTGAATGAGGATAAAGTTCTTACAGCTAAATTTGTAATCTTCTTTGGGAAACAGTCAAGATAACAGCCATCTATGCTAATTGTCTCACCACCAGTTACTCGAGCTCTTACATATTTCAAGAACATTATCTTATATAACTTGAAAATGAAGGTTATGTTGGTTTCCAATCATAAAAGTATGCTCAAAAGAAGACCCAACTCTGATGTTACTTATGTCTAGATGCTGATCAGTACTTCATTAGTTGGTATACAGCAATGAAACTGCAATTCCAAGATATTGAACTGTCAACACTGAGGTAGACTCAAATGGCTTTAAGAAGGAAATTCATGAAATCAGAACAAATGCAAGAAAGATTAAAAAAAATGATTCTACAAATCATTTAAAAATTCATATATAAAGTATGGTAAGTGAATATTTTCACATCAAATGTGTAGCTCAAACACTTCTCACTAGACTCTTCCAGGGAGTTTAACATCGGGTAGGGGTAAAAACATTAAATGCAGTTCTTGTGAACCTAGTTGATGCTTAAGCTAAATAAATAATTTAACATGGATAAAACTCAGAGCAAAAAACTAAATACTGGTGACAACTTGAATGGTAAATTATTGTTACTTTCTTTCTTGATAGGTGAAAAAGTCAGCATCAACTTACCCAAGTCAGTAATAAGCAAAAAGCCACCGAGGCCAATTGGTAGAGTTCATTTGTCTGCAAATTCAGCCCAGAAGGTAAGTAAAGACAAAGATGTAAGATCAAAATATAAAGGATTCAAAAGACAAGGAAATGGACTTTCTCATGTTGATAATCTATGCTAGCCAACAATCTCCTAATTACATAGACTATCACTATGAGTGATACCCATCAAAATGGTTCCATGTGATGATTCACACCTACAGAGCCATATCTAAAGATTCCCTTATGGAGAAGAGAAAAACAGAGTTTCAAACATGGGACATGACATTATGAAAGCCCCAAATCTTGTATAAGATGGACCACAATTAAGTTAGCATATAAAATATTACAATACCCAAAACAAAACAAATTCTAGATGAAACTAATCAGTACATACTAGATAGATCATATCTAGCAAAGCAACAAAACAAATTCCTTCAGAAGTATAGAAACCATCACATGGAAGGTGGTTGCTGATTTGTGTGTTCTTCAAGAAAAAAAGTACAACCTTTGGAGAAAAAGGCAAAGCCACAACTTCATTTGTCTTAAAATGTGGCCTATATCATATGTTTACAGCTGTCAGCCGATGAGCTTATTTTTGGTCAGGCTGCAGTAAACAACATGCATTCATAAAAAATCTATACGACCTCACAGCAAGCCCTCATCAAACTGATTTAAAGCTAATAAACTTTAGTTAGGAGTCCAAGGACTTATAACAGGTACAAGGTTCTGAATGAGGTTGACAAGCTTAATTATCAGCAAATGGTCATTTCTTTTATCCTCATAGTGAACGCAACATTTACCAAACACTTTGACAGGACAACATATGAGACTAGTGTACCAAAAGCCAGTGAGCATTGAAAATTAATGGTGAATAATACAACAATATAAACACCATCAAGAAATGCATGAGCAATATCATCAATCAATTTACATCAAACATATAAAGACTTACTTGAGATGACAACTGAATCATAAGCTTTAGGAAGCGAGGAACAAAAGACCAAGACAATACAGAAGCAGCAGTTATGAACAAGGACAAGATCATCAACCTGCATACAATAAAGATGTTCAGAACAACTGTAGCCATTTATCATCTACAGGAACATTTGCCAATAAGATAACAGTTCATGGAGATCACGATCTAATAAACGAACTTTGTCCCTGGTAATGGCTCATATAAACATTTTAATTTAATAAAAAATGGATAAAATGCAAAAAGAAGATGGTCATATGAAATTTCTAATTAGTGATAGCACTTACAACTTTGCCATTGACATAATTCCATGGAACAGACCACTACTGCCACCCAGAACAGGAAGCAGAGCAAAAAGAAGACCAACTGCACAATCCTGAACCAAACCATAGAACAAAGATGAGAATGTTGGACAAGTATTTTTGGCTTAGTGAACATATTTTTCTTGTCGGTACAATATAATGCTATCCACTCAGAACAATAATATATGACATAAAATTATCAAACTATTATATGCAGCAGATAGGACATTCTAAATCCAACCAACTCATAACTACAAAAATGTATAATTTCAGTATAAAAATAACTTATATAACTGGAAAACATGGTCTAGTTCTTAATCATATTTCTCAAAACCAAGGTTTGATGTACCACCATAAATGGTATGGTACAGGCGACAGTCTGACAGGTGACTGAGACATGGACCTCCCTGTACCATGCAGTTTATGTTGGGTGGGGGGGTTATATCTGAAATCAGATTGTTACTGACCTGTACCAGTAGCTAATAGTCGAATTTTGACTGATTTTGACCGACAACCCTGGTTTACCTAATTCCAATGGCCAATTTGACCATTGGCAGCATTTGGAAGAGTTTAAAAACCCATTCCCGCCCCCCCCCCCCCCAACCCCCACCCCCCACTTTCACTCTTACACTCTAACTCATTCTCACCCAAATATCTCTCTCTCTTTCTCACAATTTCTCAATCAAAGCTTAAATTTGGTGATTAGAGGCTTATTTGGATTCTAACACTTCATTTAGAGGAGGATTACTCTAATCAAGAGGTATGCATTCCTTTTTTAGTTCTTTGTTAATTTATGACATGATTAGCTCTATTATATGTAGTTAATGCCTACTAGGGTGATTGATATGTTTATAGTGTAACAGAGGGCTAATTAGGCAATAATACAGTTTTTTAATGTTGTGATTAGTTGATTAAATGTTGATTTCAATGATATTAGACCCATAGTGGATCAATTCTATGTAGTTAATGCCAATTAGAGTGTTTGACATGTTTCTAGTGGTAAAAGAGGACTAATTATGCAATCATACAGTTTTTTAATGCTGTGATTAATTGATTGAATGCTGATTTCAGTGATATTAGACCCATATTGGGTCAATTATATGTATTTAATCCAATTTTTAACTGCTGTGTTTAGTTGATTTAATGCTGATTTCATCAAAATTAGACCAATATTGGGTCAATTCTATCTTTTTAATGCCTATTAGGGAGATTAACATATTTATAGTGGTAAAAGAGGACTAATTAGGCAATAATATAAATTTTTTAATGCTGTTATTAGTCGATTAATGTGGATTTCAACGAAATTAGACCCATATTGGGTAAATCTATCTAGTTAATGCCTATTAGGGTAATTGACATGTTTATAGTGGCAAAGTAGGGTTTACTATATGGCATCACAATTGTTATTTCAAATTTGACGATAATTAGGACTAATCACAACTTATTAATTTAATAAATATTTGTAGGAACACGACACCAATAGAATGGGCATATGATGATGCTTGGGATTACGCCCATCGTTTGGGCAACCGCCATCATTGGCAATACATTCATTGTGACTACATTGATCGGGGTTGAAGAATCACTTGGCTAAAACAATATTTAGCCGACGAGTATCCCAATGTTGCAAAATGTAAAAAGGTTGCTAGGAAAGTCCGTAGATTATTTCAAGATAAGCTATAATGGGCAAAGGATGATGCATTGTAAAAGAAGGCCAAGGAACAAAAAGAATATAAGCAGACTACGTAGGACCCGTTTATAATAAATACGAGGGTTGTGGCAATAATGTAGACTCAAACCTTATAGCTGGCTTTCGTGCATCACTGGAGCATCAATACATATATGAGGAGGCAATGAGACATAGATGATCAGACTCACAATAGGAGCATGGTGATGGCAATGGGTTTGGGCCATAGGGATTCCAAAGAAGTGTCAGCATGAGGAAGCCATCTACCCCTCTTCAGTTGAGCAAGACGTAGCATAAGGCAGGATGGAACCGAGTTTTATGAGAGGACTTGGCAGGAGGTCAACACTTGATATATTGCTATTATCCGAAGCCTATCCTCCACAATCAGCAAAATAGACTAGAATTGACGATGCTATACAAAGAAAAGAAGAAAATATTTTTTTTTTTTTTTTTTTTTTTTTTTTTTTTTTTTTTTTTTTTTTTTTTTTTTTTTTTTTTTTTTTTTTTTTTTTTTTTTTTTTTTTTTTTTTTTTTTTTTTTTTTTTTTTTTTTTTTTTTTTTTTTTTTTTTTTTTTTTTTTTTTTTTTTTTTTTTTTTTTTTTTTTTTTTTTTTTTTTTTTTTTTTTTTTTTTTTTTTTTTTTTTTTTTTTTTTTTTTTTTTTTTTTTTTTTTTTTTTTTTTTTTTTTTTTTTTTTTTTTTTTTTTTTTTTTTTTTTTTTTTTTTTTTTTTTTTTTTTTTTTTTTTTTTTTTTTTTTTTTTTTTTTTTTTTTTTTTTTTTTTTTTTTTTTTTTTTTTTTTTTTTTTTTTTTTTTTTTTTTTTTTTTTTTTTTTTTTTTTTTTTTTTTTTTTTTTTTTTTTTTTTTTTTTTTTTTTTTTTTTTTTTTTTTTTTTTTTTTTTTTTTTTTTTTTTTTTTTTTTTTTTTTTTTTTTTTTTTTTTTTTTTTTTTTTTTTTTTTTTTTTTTTTTTTTTTTTTTTTTTTTTTTTTTTTTTTTTTTTTTTTTTTTTTTTTTTTTTTTTTTTTTTTTTTTTTTTTTTTTTTTTTTTTTTTTTTTTTTTTTTTTTTTTTTTTTTTTTTTTTTTTTTTTTTTTTTTTTTTTTTTTTTTTTTTTTTTTTTTTTTTTTTTTTTTTTTTTTTTTTTTTTTTTTTTTTTTTTTTTTTTTTTTTTTTTTTTTTTTTTTTTTTTTTTTTTTTTTTTTTTTTTTTTTTTTTTTTTTTTTTTTTTTTTTTTTTTTTTTTTTTTTTTTTTTTTTTTTTTTTTTTTTTTTTTTTTTTTTTTTTTTTTTTTTTTTTTTTTTTTTTTTTTTTTTTTTTTTTTTTTTTTTTTTTTTTTTTTTTTTTTTTTTTTTTTTTTTTTTTTTTTTTTTTTTTTTTTTTTTTTTTTTTTTTTTTTTTTTTTTTTTTTTTTTTTTTTTTTTTTTTTTTTTTTTTTTTTTTTTTTTTTTTTTTTTTTTTTTTTTTTTTTTTTTTTTTTTTTTTTTTTTTTTTTTTTTTTTTTTTTTTTTTTTTTTTTTTTTTTTTTTTTTTTTTTTTTTTTTTTTTTTTTTTTTTTTTTTTTTTTTTTTTTTTTTTTTTTTTTTTTTTTTTTTTTTTTTTTTTTTTTTTTTTTTTTTTTTTTTTTTTTTTTTTTTTTTTTTTTTTTTTTTTTTTTTTTTTTTTTTTTTTTTTTTTTTTTTTTTTTTTTTTTTTTTTTTTTTTTTTTTTTTTTTTTTTTTTTTTTTTTTTTTTTTTTTTTTTTTTTTTTTTTTTTTTTTTTTTTTTTTTTTTTTTTTTTTTTTTTTTTTTTTTTTTTTTTTTTTTTTTTTTTTTTTTTTTTTTTTTTTTTTTTTTTTTTTTTTTTTTTTTTTTTTTTTTTTTTTTTTTTTTTTTTTTTTTTTTTTTTTTTTTTTTTTTTTTTTTTTTTTTTTTTTTTTTTTTTTTTTTTTTTTTTTTTTTTTTTTTTTTTTTTTTTTTTTTTTTTTTTTTTTTTTTTTTTTTTTTTTTTTTTTTTTTTTTTTTTTTTTTTTTTTTTTTTTTTTTTTTTTTTTTTTTTTTTTTTTTTTTTTTTTTTTTTTTTTTTTTTTTTTTTTTTTTTTTTTTTTTTTTTTTTTTTTTTTTTTTTTTTTTTTTTTTTTTTTTTTTTTTTTTTTTTTTTTTTTTTTTTTTTTTTTTTTTTTTTTTTTTAAAAGAAAGAAGAGAAAAAAGGATCGCCGCTCTGAAACCAAATGATAAGACCCTAAGGTCTTATCGTAAAAGAAAGAAGAGAAAAAAGGATCGCCGCTCTGAAACCAAATGATAAGACCCTAAGGTCTTATCGTAAAAGAAGGAAGAACGCTTTGATACCAAATGATAAGACCCTAAGGTCTTATCGTAAAAGAAAGAAGAGAAAATGGGATGATCACTTCGAGGGGATCGGCCTCCTTGATCACTTCGCAGGACTTGACAGGAGGTCAACACCTGATATTGTTGATATTATCCGTAAGCCTATCCTCCACAATCAGCAAAATAGAGTAGAATTGACGATGCCTATACAAAAGAAAAGAAGCAAAATATGAATAAGGCAATATTGATAAGACCCTAAGGTCTTATCGTAAAAGAAGGAAGAACGCTCTGATACCAAATGATAAGACCCTAAAGTCTTATCGTAAAAGAAGGAAGAACGCTTTGATACCAAATGATAAGACCCTAAGGTCTTATCGTAAAAGAAAGAAGAGAAACAAGGATCGCCGCTCTGAAACCAAATGATAAGACCCTAAGGTCTTATCGTAAAAGAAGGAAGAACGCTTTGATACCAAATGATAAGACCTTAAGGTCTTATCGTAAAAGAAAGAAGAGAAAATGGGAAGATCACTTCGAGGGGATCGGCCTCCTTGATCACTTTGCAGGACTTGGTACGAGGTCAACACCTAATATTGTTGATATTATCCGTAAGTCTATCCTCCACAATCAGCAAAATAGAGTAGAATTGACGATGCCTATACAAAAGAAAAGAAGCAAAATATGAATAAGGCAATATTGATAAGACCCTAAGGTCTTATCGTAAAAGAAGGAAGAACGCTCTGATACCAAATGATAAGACCCCTAAAGTCTTATCGTAAAAGAAGGAAGAACGCTTTGATACCAAATGATAAGACCCTAAGGTCTTATCGTAAAAGAAAGAAGAGAAACAAGGATCGCCGCTCTGAAACCAAATGATAAGACCCTAAGGTCTTATCGTAAAAGAAGGAAGAACGCTTTGATACCAAATGATAAGACCTTAAGGTCTTATCGTAAAAGAAAGAAGAGAAAATGGGAAGATCACTTCGAGGGGATCGGCCTCCTTGATCACTTTGCAGCTAAGGTCTTATCGTAAAAGAAGGAAGAACGCTTTGATACCAAATGATAAGACCCTAAGGTCTTATCGTAAAAGAAGGAAGAACGCTTTGATACCAAATGATAAGACCCTAAGGTCTTATCGTAAAAGAAGGAAGAACGCTTTGATACCAAATGATAAGACCCTAAGGTCTTATCGTAAAAGAAGGAAGAACGCTTTGATACCAAATGATAAGACCCTAAGGTCTTATCGTAAAAGAAGGAAGAACGCTTTGATACCAAATGATAAGACCCTAAGGTCTTATCGTAAAAGAAGGAAGAACGCTTTGATACCAAATGATAAGACCCTAAGGTCTTATCGTAAAAGAAGGAAGAACGCTTTGATACCAAATGATAAGACCCTAAGGTCTTATCGTAAAAGAAGGAAGAACGCTTTGATACCAAATGATAAGACCCTAAGGTCTTATCGTAAAAGAAGGAAGAACGCTTTGATACCAAATGATAAGACCCTAAGGTCTTATCGTTCACAAGTCGTTTCATACTTTCAATAAAATTCAAGATGCAAACTAAATAGAAAACCTAATGGAACTATGGTAGTGGAGATCAGGCCACAGTACATTATCCTAATTATGACTGATAATGGAGTAAATTTCAAGAAGGTCAGCTTACAGTTGATGGAGTGAAAGAAACACTATTTTAGACTCCATGTGCAGTTGATTGCATGGACCTTATGATAAAGGACATCGACGAGTACCATTAGTAAAATAATGTGTGGTAAGCGCACGGTTGATGATAAAGTTTATATATAACTATCATTGGGTCCACTCCTTGATGTAGAAGTTTACAAATGATGAAATACCTTAACCCAACATCACTCGGTTTGCTACAAATTTCATCGCCTTAAAGTCAATCTAGCAAAAGAGGTATAATCGCAAGGCAATGGTGACATCACAAGAATGGACGGAGTCACGAATTCAAAATCAAGTGATGGAAAAAAAATAAAGATGACAATTTTATCTTCTATATTTAGGGAGTCCGTGGATGAAATTATAACAACAGTGGAACCGCTTTATGTTGTTCTGTATAAGGTCGCAAATGTCTTATCTTAGACATATATTGCTTACCGCCAGAGAGGAGGTAAAGAAAGCATTGCCCAATGATTTTAAGGTAGATCAATATATACAAATCAAGTCCGTAGGACCGAAGCTCATATGAACCAACACATTCATAATGCAGGTAAATTCACATTCATAGTCATAATATACATAATCAATATTTCAAAATTAATGTTGACGAAATCATTTGTCTTGCAGTGTATTATCTAAATTCAACCATTTAGTTTCGATAGAGTCTTGGGACCCGACCAGATTTATTGAAAGCACTAAAGAATACTATATACTAACTCCTACCACAAAGTGTCGATATAGCAGATGCTATCATGGAGGGCCAACTATTCCGAAAAAGTGTTAGTTCATTCTTCAACGATGTAGCTATCAAGGTTGGCCTTACCGATCAGTACCGATGTACTAATCAATCGTTGGTACAATAAGTACCGAGGTGTATCGACATACCATATGTCAATACGCTTGGGTGTAACGACGGTATGGGAAATTTTTTGAAAATAACTCCAAAAATTATTAAAAAGAAGAAAAAAAGTTGGATTAGGGTTTCTAAGTTGGAAATAAATATAAATTTAATATAATTTTAGCAAACAAAATCTAAATTAGGAAAGAATAATTACATATATCTTTTTCGAGTTTTGCGAAGTAACTTTATGGTACGTTTCGAACCTTCCTTCCATTAATATTGAATTATCAACAAAGAAATGATTTAAATTATTAGATTAATTTTTAAACAACTTAAACTTTAAGATTCAAATGAATCAAGTAATCGGATATACCTGATTTTACTACACAAAAAAATTGATGAAACTTCACATGCGGTGGATCAAGGTCCTCAAACCTGTGTATTTGTATATCAATTTGATATATTTCTCGGACCCAATTTTGAAAATGATCCCACGAGATTATTGACTCTCCAACGTCGCTGCCATCATCGGTCGAGGCACTGTTGTTCATGTCGTTGCCATGTCTCTGGACCGAGCGAGTTATTAAATGCAATTAAGAAGGTGTCTCATTGCTTGACTTGATTCTTTCCAACGGTGCGGCTGATGCACTACTGCCTTCGCCTTTGCCTTTGCCTTTGCCTTTGTATACTGGGCAGACGACTATGGCGAACGAAAGGGTTTAGAAACCCTTTCCTAAGGTTCAAAGGGTTAAATTGACCATTTGAAATAGGGCAATCTAAGCCCTTGATTAGTAACGATCAAAATCCGACCATTATCGAACAATACAGGTCGGTAACGATCAAAATGATCGATAACGATCGAAATCCGACCATTACTGATTGGTACAGGTTAGTAATGGTCAGATTTTAATCGTTATTGATCGGTATAGCCCCGTATCACCCGATACAAGATCATGTAATGGGTATTGCCCGGTAGAGGGCAACCCATATACTGGTCCCCTATCGGACCGATACATACCACCAGTACCGAGCGATACAGCTCGCTACGATGAATCCTAGTAGCTATATCGTGTCATTACAATATAGAACATAGTAAAAAAAATTACACACCCATCTTTGATTATAAATTAAAAATTAACATTAATAATTTATTATGCTAATAAAGTTTTATTTATATTTTTTTGCAGCCGAGTTGTGGCTATAATTTAGAAGGCTCGCACCTAATATATGAAATATTATAGTACATGTACTTTTACAGACAACGACATCAAGTGGTTCGGAACGTAATTAGTCAGTGTTCGCCTTGAACACACGAAGGTCCCTAACAGACTACCATATAGACGACTGAAGAAATTTATATATGTTCACTATAATATGCGACTAAGGTTGCGGTATGTCGAACTAAACAAGGAGCTAGAGGAACCAGAGATTGATCCCTTTGACCTCTAATACTATAATGAAGATTCACAGCTAATGTTGGAATAGGTCGAAGCAGCGAAAAAACAAGGGGATCCTTCACTTGATGAGACAAGAGATCCTCCATGTCCTTCTCATTTTATCACCGAGGTAATAGAAGAAGAGGAACAACATCTCCAACAAGAGAAATATCCCCCTCAGTTAAAACGTAGTGGAAGGAGCCTTACAACCTCTCGAGTCAGACTATTCGAGGTCATGACACCCAATAGTCACAGTCGTTCATCCAACGTGCAAAGGCAAGGGGGAAGGCACTAACATCAACCGAACTATTGTAAATAATTGAATAGGCGATGAGACACCTTCTCAATGACATTTAACAATCCGCTTAGTCCGTAGAGATACCAATTACATGGATAGTAGCACCTCAACCGATAATGGCTATGATGACTGGGAGTCAATAGTTTTGTCTACTCAACCTCACAGTGGTGCATGGACTGAGTAGCATTTTATGCATGCCAACCAAGATTTAGATCATGGAGCTTGAGGAGATAATTTGTCACGTTAATACACGGAAGGGGAGGAGAAAGCGATCGATGATTTTGAACAGATGCGATAGAGCCTATACAACGTAGTCACAAAGCAAAGCTCGTCGTATTCCTAACCACCATATTATAGAGGATCTTACGACCAATAATATGATAGTTGGTTATTCTTTTCTGAGGCTAATAGATCTTATGATATAGACCAACAGGTCAATGGCAAAAGTAGAAGTTTTGACGTTATCCAACCTTTGCACTAATATATGCTACAACCATACTTATCTCAGGAGTAACCTCAAACATGTGTGGTTTAGGACGATTAGGTTACAACCGTCACCACATTGATATACCATGTCGAGTAATACAATCTAAAGTATGCCATGTCACAGGAGCAATTTTAGGATTGGGTCCGACAAACATACAATACTGATATAGGATTGAGGACCTTGATCCATCGCCTATGGAATCCTATCATTCATTTTGGTGGTAGAACTAGGTATATCCATTGACCAATCTATTTATTACTTAATTCATTTGAATCTTAAAGTTTTGACTTGTAATTTAACAATTCAAGTCATATCTTTATAGATAATTCAATATCAATGAAAGAACGATTCAGAACATGTTGTAAAGTTGTTCCTCAAAACCTAAAAATGATAAATCCACTATCCTTTCCTAATTTAGATGTTTTTTTATGAAATTAAACTAAACTTGCATTTAGTTCCAATTTAAAAACCCTAAGTTATGTTTTTCCCAATTTTTAAGTATTTTCTGAAATTTATTGAGAATTTCTTGGGTCGGCACACCCCAACATACTGACACATGATACATCGGTACAGAGTAGTGGTACATGCCATACCGTTGGCTGGCAGGCATGACCGGTTGACACAAACACAAGAAGTCAAACCTTACTCAAAACTAGAAGAGGTTGGCTTATCATATAGTAATAGATGTTTGCTGTAAACTAAATGACAATGGCCATGCGTTGGATGGAATCCAATATTTATTGAGAGTATCTGACAATATTTATTGAGAGTATCTGAAGGCTTGCTTAATTGTCACAGGGCTACATATAGAGCAAAATGGAAACAGAATAATAATCATAATAGAGCTAGGACAGTGAAAAAGACCTCAAGTCAAACCTGAAGAATGAGTGTACCAATTGTAACTTGACCATGAAGGGAATTTGTTATGTTCTTTTCCACTAAAAATTTTGATACCTGAAACACAATATAAGGGAAATGCTTCAGAGTTAGCAGGTATGAAGGAAAGAACAAGCAGGTTTAAACAAAAGAATGAGAGATCAAATATCCAAATGACAAAGAACAGGAATGAAAACTCAAATATCCATATATTAAGGTAGATTGATAATGACCACAGCTGTAGATGACATTGATAAGAAAGAACCAACAAATACGCCCTCAGATGACTTCCCACCACATAACTGCATGAAATGAACAAGAACCCTTCAGAAAATTCATTCCATAAAACAATCAGAAGACAAGCTATTATGGCAGACATGGAACCAAAACAGCCCAATTCAAAATGACCACAGTGATAGCATTAGAAAAGGATAGTTAAATACAAAAATAACGATAGCATACCATGGCAGTTAGGCCACAAAAGAACATAAAAATAATGATCTGAAGTAGACCTCCAAGAATAGCAACAGGACCAACAGCTTTTAACTGACAAAAATAAAAATTAGGACATGCAATTACAGTAAAGAAAACACACAACAAAATCTGGGAGTCATATTTTATGAACTAGAATTAAATATGATCAAACAGATATAAAGGCTTCTATTCAGTTAAATAAAGTACCT
Source organism: Musa balbisiana (assembly GCA_004837865.1). Lineage (NCBI taxonomy): Eukaryota > Viridiplantae > Streptophyta > Magnoliopsida > Zingiberales > Musaceae > Musa > Musa balbisiana. Next base: position 27,380,990 of record CM017191.1, read on the forward strand.
TGGCTGATGAAAACTCGAGACCCAATGCAAAAAGGAGAAACACCACACCAAACTGCGCAACAGTCTCAACCTGGTTGCAGAAATCCAACATTAAATTACCATACATATCAAAATGTTGATACTACATCTTAAATAACAAGGTAAAGCTCCCTGAAGCTTCCTATCATGGAGATACTTGCTGTGCCAAAGGGGCTGTGTAATGCCCTGCTCAGATCATATGCCCACAATTAATATTTTGTGCACAATGGTTGGCCCTTGTGAATGCTTGGTACAAAACCCCACCAAGACATTACATGCTAACTGGGATTGAGGCAAAATTGGCCAATATAACAACACTTTCTTGAAATAAGTTTCAAAAACTTTTAAGAGAGGATCACAAGCTTTGCAGGTGTGTGCTCCATCATCTTTGGCATCAATTCCAGCAGGTCAAGGGCATTATCAACAACTGCTCTCTAGATTCAAGGTGTATTTCTGAAAGAAAGGACCTTCCACTTCCAAGGTTCTCATTTGAATATAACCAAATAGTATGAAAAGGTTCTGAATATCATATCGAACCATACCGGTGTACTGATCAGTTGTTGGTACAGTACATACCAAGATATACCAAGTGTACCGACACATGATACACTAAAGTATATAGATGTACTGCCCATACCGGTCCCAAGCGGTACAGTATGGTATTGCAAACCATGATGAAAACAATAGTTGTGCCATTACTATCATTGATCATCTTGTCTTTCCGTCGTACTTTCAGATTGCCACTTAGATCTGTGATGCTGCATCAAATTTATGTCCAAAAAGAAATCCTAAATTCCTCATATATTGTAGTTAAAGCTTTTGGTTGAAATCATTAAATGACATCAATGGCTTGCAAATGTGATGCATGCACAGCTCTAATGACAAACTGACGCACGAATCAGTGGAAATAAGTAGAATAAAGAGAGTGAAAGGCAAGAAAGGTTGGACGCCATGGCAGTGAAGATAGAGATTAGTAGTAGGAGAAACTTTCAATAGAGGCAACAAAAGACGATAACCATGGCATGACTGTGAAGAAACTGCAATTGACACAAGGTAGAAAATCATGATAGGAGGGTGGAGATCAGAAGGAAGAGCATATCTCGGAAGAGGTAAGGGAAAAAGATAATGACAGCACGATCATAAAGAAACTCAGAGAAAACAACGTAATACATTTTCCAAGATTGGCAAGGTCATGATATATACATTCAACTGATTTTTTGTTGAGTAGTCAAGACTTGTCTAATCCAAGTCCATTTCCTCTGGATAATAGCCAACTGGTAATTTGAACTATTGACACCTAACAAAATCCTAACCTACCTAAATTACCTAAATATAATTAAAAATATCCTAATATTCTAACAAAGAAAACCAAAAATGCCTATAAAATATAAAAGCTCTATAACTCCAATTAGACCTAGAAAATATCCATAAACATAATACCTAGAGTACAGAAAAAATAAGAAATAAAATCATAGACTTGACCTAAACCTAATTAGACTCAATTCTGTATTTTAAGTTCATCTTTTTTTTCTAAACGATCTTCATCAAGATGTCTTTGTGAGGTATTTACTCTGACCCATGGAACATCAAAAAAAAATTATCTCATGTAAAAATAGCTTTTGCTTATGATCATTTATGCCATTGGAAGTCCAGTTTGATATACCCCAAAAAATAGCTTTGACCATTAACTAACATTTCCTTTGTTGTGACAACCATTTTCCGAACAATCAAAAGATTTTAGAACTAAAGTTCCACTTGTTTGTATGCTAGCAATGTGGATGGTGTACTTATTCCCAGTTCAAGGATGAATGGCCATCACAAGGGTTCAAAGTTATGCTGTATCAAATACCATAAACAGTAAGAAGAATGCCCTGCATCAGTTCGAAAATTCAAATAAGATTAAACACTTGAAATGGTTTACAATAAGAAAAGAAATCTATCCTCGCAAACATTGTTTGCCAACTCCTTAACATAACCTCTATATTTACGCTTAATACATGACATCAGCTTGATTCAGTTTCTTAAAGTTTCCACATCTTCACCACGAATAATTCATTAAGTAAACAACTTTTTCTTTGTTATGCCAATTTGCCAAATACATAATGTTTATACATCCCATAAGGTTCAGTTGGCAAAAGGGTAATTGTGTAATGAGCAGTGAAGAGAAATCTATACAGATAACCTTTAAAAAATTGGGCATCATTTGCCTCCCAAGATATGCAATGCTGTCTCTTTTGTGTTGTTTAACCAGTTAATTGCTCAGTTTAGAGCTACCAGACAACTAGAGATTGAAAGTATGAAACAACTTTATTTAATCAGGGCACAGTAAAGTGAAAATAATTAACGTGTTTGATGAACTTGCACAGCACACATTCAGTTGAAGAAACATGAATAGAAGAGACCTATAATCAGGTAAAAAAATGTTAATCTGCTGAAGTTACCTGCACTATCTCACTAATAAATCTCAAGCCCCCTGGTCCTATTAGAGATCCAGCAAGAAGATAACCAACAATGACCTTAAAGATGAAATTGTGTCATAAGCACAAAGGTTAACTGGAGAAAAATATTCAGGAACTTAAACACTCGAGAAGGCCAATATTTTAAGTAGTGAGATCATGTTTAAACTTCAAAGAATAAATATGATTACTCACTGGCTGTCCCAAGCAGGAGAAGGCAATACCACCAATTGTAGCTGAAACTATTACAACAACCAAGTCTGAAATTAATCTGCATGGAGAACTAGATTTAGCTGTGTCATGTACACATATATGAAAAATATATATAATAGATAGCCACATAAACACACATATATACATAAGTACATACACATGTATTTATATAAAATTAACTTTATACATTAGTCAATACAACCTTAATATCTACTTGAAGCACTGGATACTTTGTTTTACGGTTTGACATAACAAACACATTATCCTGAAGCAAATAAAAAAAGAAAGCATGTCAATAGCAGTTCTTCAAATTTTAGGGTAAAATGCTAGCCCACAGAATTGAGTTCAACAAACCTTGCTATCTATCAATGTTGTAATATAATAATAGATAGCCACATAAACACACATATATACATAAGTACATACACATGTATTTATATAAAATTAACTTTATACATTAGTCAATACAACCTTAAATCTACTTGAAGCACTGGATACTTTGTTTTACGGTTTGACATAACAAACACATTATCCTGAAGCAAATAAAAAAGAAAGCATGTCAATAGCAGTTCTTCAAATTTTAGGGTAAAATGCTAGCCCACAGAATTGAGTTCAACAAACCTTGCTATCTATCATATCATCAGAACCCTCATTTTCCAGACTAAAAACATCCCCAATTTGGAATGATTTGGTTGAACTGCAAGTGTTAGACTACAACCAGTCACTGTATTTTCATAATCTGAATGCATGTGTTGAATTTATGCAAGTTCCATACTTCGCTTCCTGTGTGTCATTTTTCTTTGACTTGTCATGAGTAATTATAGCAACAGTCTCCAGAACTGCCTGCAAGCACAATAAAGAGAATTCCATCAGTTGCACCATTTTTCAATATCCAATCATTCTAACTTTTAAACATAGATACATCCAAACATTTTATTGCATGTCAAAGAATCAAATGGCATGAATTTTTCTCCTTTGCTCCTGAATAAAGCTGAAGAATTTTGCTCTTGTTTTCCCACAAAAGATGA
>CM017191.1:27389704-27464704 GCA_004837865.1 Musa balbisiana
TCTATGTAATATCCCCATGGCAACCAGATATCAGATTTACTTTCCAAGGAAACCTATTGTTTCAAATAATTACCTTCCAGCAGCCAATCTTGAGCCTCAGCATTTGACATTACAACTTAAACAATTCAAATTGATGACTCAAATGCTGACAGAAACCAATATCACCAAATAAACTAATTATAAATAGGAAGTATATATTGACCAAAGAGAACTCCTTGGTCAATAATAAATTGACCTAGTCAATAAAAAATTCTTGGACTCAAATGAACCCATAACATTTAAAATGAGAACTCCTTGTCCAAGCAATGTTGTGCATGGTTCTTAATGGCATGGATAATAGCTTCTGGCCACCAGCATCCTTCAATATTTTGAAGAGTTGTCAGATTATTGTTCCCAAGAGTAAAGTTTCTTATGATTAGGCATCAATTATAGAAAAGTAGTCATATGATGTACTAGCACTATAAGGTATTAGGTAAAGAACAAAGATTAGGTTTATGTCAATGCTGACACCCAGAAATTACTAACTACTCCATAACAGGATCATGAAATTGAGATATGAGATGCATAATAAGGCAAGTAGTGAACTCATTATAGGTTGTAACCAGTTCAGGCGGTTGGTAGTTGGATTCTGTCCAAAGATTCACTATGAGTGATTGGCAAAGGGTCCCAACAAACCGTTAATGCTAACTTCTTAGCTCTCTTTACATACATACATACATCAAAGAAGCTCTTACAAGAAAAAACTATAACGATATGTTTGGAAATTGCCACGTCGGGTGATTTAAACTTGACAACCTGGCTTGATAAGACTATCAAAAGTATGTATACAGATTTTTCAAGTAATAAGTTGTTACAAGGCATTCATCTAAGTAACTTACAATTTTCTACAAAAAAAAACCCTCAGCATCTCCTTTTTCCCCTTGCCGCTGCATCATTCTCTTTCCTTCTATTTGCTCCTGTATCTTTTTCTTCTTCCCCCTTACTCGTCTAGCCTCTCTCACCCATCTCTGTCTGTCTCCTTTCTGTACTATCTCAAAACAAAAAGAATGGAGAACTATTGTCGGAGAATAGATTCCAAAGATCACGTGCTTTCTTGAACGATTTATTCAGATTAATGCTATGAAATCACAGCAACAAGATAAAAGATCTTTCCAACCTCTAATTTCCCTTCCAACGCCAGATGTTCTTGACCCTAAACGTATCAAGAACATTCTTTCCAATCAGCCTACACGAATATAGGATTTTTCTTCAGGCGATCAACTAAAAATTGTTCTATGCACTCCTAGTCTCTTCAAGATTCAAGAAAGAACATTCCTAAAAATCTTTGGTACAAGAGCGGGCGGCAATCACAAAGCCACAGTGCAACCAAACAGAAACCAGAAGAATAATCTTGATAAGGGGAACAGATCCCTTACCTTCGGGCGCGTCATTTTCGGAGAACTCCTTCTCGAGCACGCGATCGAAGATCTCAGCGATGCTCCCCTCGCCAGAGCTATTGCGAGACTCCCCTTTCACCAGGTTCCCGTAGAACTTCTCTCTCGTCTCCTTGTCCGGCCTGGAGAACACGCCGACCCTAGCCGAGGGCGAAATCAGGGCGAAAAGAACCAACAGCCCAAGCGCACCCCCCGCCGGATCGAGCGCGGCGGCCATGAAATTGGGGGTTTCGGCGATCTGCCGGGATCGGGGGAGGAGCAGGAGGGGATCTTGGAACACTACAGAGGCATGCGGGGGAGAGGGAGGGACGAGGGTTTCGAGCGAGACGGAGGGGGAGGGGGGAATAAAAGAAAGACGAAAGGAAGGAAAAGAAAGTGGGAAAAAAGGTCTCGAATGAAGGGCGGCTTCAGGGTCGTCGCCATCGGTAGGTAAACCGTTAGGTTCGGAGAGCATCGTTCGGGTCCACGGATCCGGGAACGACCGGCGCCGGATCGTCCACCCATCGGACCCGTTAAGCGCCTGAGGGTGAGCGTTGAGTTCCCCTATCAGTCTGCTTCTGCACCAAACGAAAGAGAAATCTTGCCCACCCATCCTGAGCGTGCAATTCCTGTGTCTCGATCGCGCCACCGAACAGGAAAGGAACTCCTCTCATTGGTTGACGGCCGTGGTCCCGAACGATGGAAAACTTGAAGACGTTTAAGAAGCACAGTAATAGCGCGTGTTATGCAAGTAATAGTGGTGGAAAATGGAATTGCCAACTGGGTTTGAACGACAATGAAAGAGGCTCGTTCGCTTGCACAATAGATCGAGCCCAAAAGGACAATGATTGAGATCGAAGTATGATCGAGGTTGCTTTTTCATATACAGCCCTGATTTGGCCATTAGTCAACTCACTGCAAAAGAACGACCAAGATTGTTGCATAGATTTGAACGGCTAAGCTTGCTGTGGAGGAATTCCTCCATCTACTTCTATTTTCCATTTTGATGGTAAATGATCGAACTACTACTGTGGGTTTGATCTTGGTGAGCCTCATGTACACTGCCTGCTCATCTTAACAGCAATCCATTTCTGTAGCACCAAAAAACAAACTGTGGATCTTATTGTAGTCTGTAGTAGATTATATTTTACACAAAGTCAGATGTGCCATTGATTAGCTAAGCTATTCCACGTTTTTAACAGTAACACACAGGATAACGCAGATTCGTATATGGCAACATTCATCAAATTTCTTATACCTATCCTTTGCTTTGCAAATGTGCAAACACCCAACGATACCTCCATGATTTGGTGATAGAAGCAGGTCTTTCCACTAACAAGTTCCAGCATGAATCAAAACCCGTATCTTGTTTGCTTGCACAAGTTGTTAGACGGCTAGAAAAGCAAATTATCAAAATTTATTGAAACAGGAAAATTGGATACTTGAAACAGACAAAAGAAAAGCATTCACTGACGTCGTATATCTGACAGAAATATGAAACACTCATTCAAATGCAAGGCGCTGTGTTCCAACCAATGAGGCGTATTGACCTTTCTTTGCCAACAACTCAAAATGGGTTCCTAGTTCTGCTATCCTACCGCCTGAGCAAAGAGCAATTTGATTTGCATTTTGTACAGTACTTAATCTATGGGCAATCACCAAGGATGTCCTTCCTTTCATCAAGTGATCGAGAGCCTGCTGCACTAGGGACTCACTAGTTGCATCCAGAGCACTGGTGGCCTGTTCGGAAAAGAATCACACGTCAACTCAGACCAAGAGCATCGTACAATAAAAGGTGCAAGAGCCACAAATAGAATTTTGTGATCAAGGCAGAACAATTTACCTCATCAAGTATTAAAATTGGAGCATTCTTAAGAAGAGCTCGTGCTATAGCAATCCTCTGAAAAGTGAAAAGAAAAATTAACCCTGAAGATGTCTGATCTTTGTTGTGTAAATTATGACCATTACCTGTCTCTGTCCTCCACTTAATAGGCTTCCACGTTCACCAACTAGTGTGTCATAACCCTACATCAAATATTATTGTTACTGAATATAGAACAATGAAATCAATCAGCATATCAAAGAAACATAAAAGTACAGACCTGAGGAAGTGAGATTATGAATTCATGAGCATTGGCAGCTTTAGCTGCCTTAATTATATCATCCTTGGAGACAGTCTCATCAGGAAGCCCATATGCAATATTTTCTCCAATTGATACTGAAAATAGAACTGGTTCCTGAAACAGCTATTTGTCAGATAATGTATAAATGAGCCATTTTAGATAGCAAATGCTCAACAGGTCCTACCACAAACAATGGTGATTCGAGCTGGCTTAAGTTCAACAGTCCTTAAGCAGGATAATCACATATAGAGATGTGTGTACATTGAGCATAGCTTTAAACATGCATGCCAAAAGGTACCTGATTCACTAGAGACACAACCCGGGCCCATTCCCTCCTATCAAAAGTTCTGATATCTTCTCCTGCTACAGTGATCCGACCCCTTGTTGGCTGGACAGAAAAACAACCATCCTTACCACTTTTTTCCACATGAAACAAATCGACCCTGAATAATTTCAATAACCAAGATGATATTTACCTCATAAAAGCGTGCCAGAAGTTGTACTATCGTACTTTTTCCAGCACCACTGGGTCCCACTAGTGCTGTTATCTTTCCACGTTCGAGGGTCAGATTCAGACCAATCAAGACCTCCACATCAGACCTTAAAGGATAAGAGAAGTATATATCTGCCCTTATAGAGACAATGTAAGTCGGCAAGCAAAATATACTAATAATTCAGACCAAACTAAATTGGTGAGTTCAATGTTTGATTCAAATGAACATAAAGCCAATAGGAAAAGAAATTTGAACTCATGCACATGAAATTATGTGGCATTAGCAAATAGTTATATGAGGAATTTAAGTGTATAACAAAATAACAAAAAATTCATTATGTTAAAATGCAATGGACCTAGCTTGGAAAACTGAGAACATGAGGTAACTGCCTTATAGGAGAATGTCAAATAACTATGGTCTTATATCAGCATATTGAGAGGCTGTTTTCCAAAGAAGTTTCAACCCATGACAACTAGATCACAGTCCAGAAATCTTATCATTGCAAAGGCCACCCTCTTAAGGTCCCCTTACATTCAACACATACGAAATGACAACTCGATGGATAAACCCAAGACTGTTTGTTGTTTTCATTGCATGCCAGATAAAGAAAGCAAAAGAAGAGTGTTCAAAAGGATTCATTTTGTGGAATCAGAAAGAATCTACATGGAAAGTTGACCAGCATGTCTCTTTTTGAAATCTTTACATATCTGATTCAACTTGGGTTTTTGGATGAAATATGACCTTGTCACTCTAGAACGGCAAGTCACATATATATAAACACAAGCGTAAAGACTAATAACGAGTTATGAAGCCCTAGGACAAAGAAAATACAGAACTGTAAAGTTAACCGAAACTATACCAATTATAGAAATATTTGAACGCAATCATATAAAAACAATCCAATAAGCATATGTCTTTGAACACATATCTGCCAGCCAAATGAAACTTTTCAAGAAATATTTTTAATTAAATGTACAATGTTCATGAGATTGAAGGTTTAACATGTTTGCAGCCTAATTGATTGAGCATTAGAAATAGTACAGAAAGACATGCAAAATCCTAGTTATGTAACTGAAAACAGAAACCATTTTACTAACATATAATAATGACAAAATATCCAAATGAAGAAAACTTTTAATATGTTCTTGCATTTTCAAAAAAGTACAAAAATGCAACTCTGATAGTTATAAGCATGTCCAAACAAAAGAAAACTATTCTTTTTTTTAATTACAGAAAATTTTGATTCATACCTTCTAAAGAAATTTCGAGTCATTCTAAACAAAGATGAAGACGTAGTTTACACATTAATACATGCAGGACAGATTGGTATTTATCAGGGGGTCCAGGAAACAAATAACTAGCAATCCAAAATACAAATCAGCTTTGGTTAACTTGGACCATATAAGTGCAGTTCTACAACATACACACGCTGAGGTGCCAAAGTATGGTTCATGTTAGTTAGGTTTGATGGTTGTCTAAAATATGTGTGCCAATAAATCTGGTGATCTGCAAACATGGCAGATATGCCCATCGTGAAGCATAACTCTATCTAAAGACGAAAAAAATTCTAAGTCTTGTCAGGTAAAAGATACTTCGGCAGAAATTATTCTCAGAATACTAGTGAAAAAGGATACCTTCTAGACAGATGTCACCTGACCAAGCTAGATTACACCCATCACTTGCTGATCTCAGTGCTAACATGTAATGCTTGCTTTGTTTCTTCTTATGATAAATGTCTTCATGATTCAAACCAAGATCGATATCTACTTCAGTTGTTTGGAGTTCTTTCTCTAAACCATATGCAAGTGACATGTCAATTTCCGCTGGAGAAAGAATAGAATTAATTCTTTCAGCAGCAGCAAAAGTCCGGCGGAGATCACCGAGAGTGTTGACACCCCCTTGAACCTGTAATGCTTCTAATTATCAATTAAGCACAAACATTTTATCTAAGATACCAAAAAGGCATAAAACTCACCGCAAAAGTTAGCGTGAAAGTGTAACCAATAAAAGAAACCATAGTTCCAACAGACAGTTCACCCTGAAATCAGACAACTAAGTGAGAGAATAGCATGGGATATACATCATAGAAACTTTATTTCATCCAACCAATTTAAGCTTCTACCCAACACAATTGCAACTAAAGAAAAAGGCAAAAGTAGGTTGTAAATTCCATTAGAAGAAATTTCTGTAGAATTGTAAATCCTATGATTGTATTCTTAAGCAATTGGTTCATGATTTCTTCTTCAACAAGCAATTCCTGTAACCACATGCATGGTCTTACCCAAAACTAGTAGCACATATCTCCCTCTTACAAAGATGATGAACTCGACACTACCAACTAACATCATGGGAAAGAGTCCTGACAACATCACTGACAGGATGGTGCAAGTCTCACTGCCTTCATGCAAAGGAAACAAATGTTGCCTGCCTCAGGAGATCAGGAAAGACAGGTAAGCTCCACCTGGTCAACTAACTGATGATGGTGAAATGCAAAAAGATGCTGAAGAACCAAAACCAAAAGAGGGCTGTCTGGGAATTGGTGATAAGACACGATTAAGAGCAACTTGAATGGAAATGTTAGCAAAGAGACTCTAACTGCAGAAAAGAATGTGTATTAGTAAAATTTTATAACTATTGACTAAACAAGGACTTATCTCGAAAGAATTTCTGTTTCTTAAGTCACAATCTTGGACAAACTCATGCAAGGAATATTATGAGACCATGGTGATTCTTACCGCCTTGACTTTGCTTCCACCAAGACAATAAAGTGCCATCAGAGAAATGTAGACTACTGTCCTTGTCAAGGACTCATTTGCAGACTTCAAAGTACCAAGTTTTATGCCATTGTTCTGGTAAGCAAGTACCTAACAAAATTATAAAATAATTAATAAAAATAAGAACTCAGCAAATCTAGGGGTTAGTCAGAGATCACAAGAAAGAAGGTTATAATGAGAAAAAAAGCAAAATCACAACATATTGCAAAATTTAGATAATTAAAATTTTTTACAAGGTATTTTCAGAGACATTTGCAAAAACCAAGAAATTAGTCAGACTATGAGCCTCCAGTCATCAAGGGTTGCAGAGTCAAATGATAAATGTTGGCAGTGATTTAAAAAGCGCTAGGCGCCAAAAGGCGCCAAGGTCCACAAACGCCCGAGGCGCTAGGCGCTCGCCCAGGCGCTCGCCCGAGCGAAGCGAGGCGCTAAAATATAAAAATATATAATATAATTAATAATTTCAAATAAATAAAAATTAACAACATTAAAATCAAAATAATATATTATTAATCTATTAACAGAAAATTAATCATTTCAAAACTCAAATAAACTTAATATTAAGAGTATATCGTATACCGAGCCTGATGGAGAAACGAAGAAGCAGCGGCGAGCGGCGGCAGCAGCAACAGCGAGCGGCGGCAACAGCAGCGGCGGCAGCGGCAGCAGGAAAGGGAAGGGGAGCGGAAGGCACGAGCAGCGGGAGGGCTCGCGGGAGGCGCGAGCAGCGGGAGGGCTCGCGGGAGGCGCGAGCAGCGATAGCGGCGAGCAGCGGTAGCACGAGCGACGAGCAGCGAGATCGCGATCGGGATCGGCAGCGGCAGCGGCAGCAGGTTAGGGTTGGGGTTATATTGGTTTAGTTGGTTCGATTGAACCAACTAATAACCGAACCAGGACCGAACCAGACCTAAAATTCTGGTTCGGTCGCCTTGGTTTACCCAGGCGCTCGCCCGAAGCGCCCAGCGCTTGGGCTCGGGCGAGCGCCCAGGCGGCGCCTGTTTGAAGCGCGCCGCCTGGGACATTAGCGAGGCGCTCGGGCCTCGCCTCGCCTCGCCCGAGCGCCTAGGCGAGCGCCCGAGCGCCTTTTTCAATCACTGAATGTTGGTGAGCAAAAATCTCTGACATGCCATATCAGAACCTTGTCTGCAAATTTAAAAAGCCCTACTCAGAAAACTGCTAATAATTCGAATTTATTAAATAGGTTTCTACCGTGAAGTCAACATAATTTACAAAATTCAAATTTATATATTTTGTTAGGCCCAGGAATTGTAGGACAGTAGGAGATATCCCTCTTTACTCATGGGGTTCCAAAATTGAAATCATATTGGACCCTCAATAAAAGTTGTTTGGATGCGTCATTTCTTGAATTATGGCTAATCTATCTTGTTATGGAGAAGTAACACTGTCATAAAATTATAGAACCCTTGAGACAAATTTTCAACCATGCACCAAATACCAATCCATTGTCAACTTGGTGCAACCGTTAAAAGACACATTAGGCAAAGAGACCATTTTTAAATTTACTAGCAGACACTAAGGATGATAAACCAACTCATTAAAATTGCATAGGCCATGAGTTTTCCATGTTTGAAATGTTCCAGAATGTGCAATATAATCTACTGGTAATATTTTCTAGCATTTTTTTTAACAACAAATTTTCTGATGTTGTATCTTCAAACAGTCAAACCTTACCAAATTTCTGAAGATGGAGAACTGTCGCTTCTCACCAGCAAAAGATCTAACCTATATGAAGTAAAAAAAGCTAAGAGTTATTCTTCTGAAAGTAGAACGATGAATATATCTTTGATAATTAAATAGATATTCCTGAATAAATTAGCATTATTTTAAGAAACAATATTGAACAGAAGATAAAATAAGATATATGCAAAATAATCTTGAAACTTACAGTACGAATTGCAGAAAATGTTTCAGTTGCACAGTCTGATATGCTTGCTTGCGCCATTCCATGAGATATAAAGACAGGAACAGTTGACCGCTTAAACACAGCTGAGCATGTGCCAATCAGGGATATAAATACACCATTTAAATGTTACAATAACTATCATATAGATGAGGCAAAGTATCAAATACAGTGCATCACTTTGAAAAAGGGCACATAAGAAAGGTGCTCTATGATTGTAATAAACAAAATGCAAAAGATTTTGTTCCACAAAAGTCAATATTTATGTCTCACATTACAGGCTTATGCAGAATAAAATGACTACTCATGCTGCCAAAGGATAAAAAGGAACTATATACTTTTTTTTTTTTTAATGTGGTGTTACACATATAGTAAATGCTAGACCTCACACGTTTAGAAGATTCAAAAGTTATGAGTTGATGCTGTAAATCCTGAAAAATTAGGTCATCCATTCTGATGCACCAAGATTGACCTAAAATGGGTGGAATTGCCTGAATCAATCAATTTTTGTTTAGACAAATATTATGTCGTTCTCGTTGAATAAAGTCAGATCAGTGACAGTCAGATGACTGTAATTAGACCAAAACATTTAAAAGCTTAAGATCAGGAACCTGAGAGACCAGTTGACCAGTTTTTCTGTTCCTTGTCAGGGGATATCCATGACATCAAAACATATGAAGAAAAGAAATAGTAGGTTTGACTATAAGGCATCTCTTTGATAGTATCAAGTGATTTCATGGTTTTTGTTCTCTTCTTTACTAGTACCAAAATTGCTGAAAAATAAGGTCATACATCATGATAAATAGGTTTGACCTCAAGGCATATCTTTGCCAGTAACAAGGGCTACTTGCATGAAGGTCTTATGTTCCTTCTCTTCGCTAATATCAAAATGTTGAAAATCAGGTCATACATCCTGATAATACATGAAGATGTATAATCAGGTTAATCAAACAATCAGCTACTACTAATCACTAAAGTTATGTGACGAGATTAAAAACAAATCCTCAAAATTTGTATAGAGTGGAAATTTTGGAACCTAAATTTTCAACTGTAAAATCTAAATAATATGGAGCAAGTGAAAAATTTTGGGTAAATTATGTTTTGTTTTTTCACATGAATTACAGATCCATGAAATTACCATTATCTACACCGTAGAGACTAAGGCTATAATTTGGATAGTTCAATAGAAGCAACAAAAGGCAATATTCACTACAAATATAAATCCATATTGTATTAATTGTAAGCACATATCTTCAATAAAAAAGGATTGTAGTCGTGGGTGCTACTAATGTGCTGGTCCTTCAGTGTACCAATACATTTTGATTGGCGCAGTCAAGGATGGACTCTATGTGACTAGTACAAGCAATAAAGTTACCAATGGTGTTCTTCAACATGGGTACAGTAAGGACCATATGCCTTAAGATTAATTCCTTGAGAAATACACTATACTTACCTACTAAAACAGATATAACCACCATCAGCAACCCTAAGATAGGAGCCAACTGTGTTGAGAGTGTGAAAAGTATGCATATCGTACCAACAACCTGCAAGACACAAAATGAAACAAATGAGAAGCTCAAGTATACATTAAAGTATCAGAATGATGACAAAGACATGTTAAAGAGAGACAAGAAATTATCTATTGGAAAAACTTATGGCCAAAAGAAAGATGAAGGGTTAAGTGCAATGATTGTTAATTTTCAGAAAACTAAAAGTAATAAACATGTACTAATCAAAGACCAAGCTCATATTGTCAATTGTCATCAGAGTAAAAAGTAGCTTTCCTCAGAGAGTGCTCTCAGCCCACGATCTCTTGAAATATTCTCATTGACAATATCCTTTAAAGAACCCAAGTCAGATGTCAACAACCCAGTCAATTCACCAACCTGCCCAAGAATACAATCACACATTTTGCTATAAGCAGAAAACCTACTGGGATGAAATGGCTATGCAAGAAATGGAAAACTATCAGACAGTCACAATGTATACATGAAAACAAGTCAAAACTATGAACTCGGAAGAGCGGATATAGAAACTAAATTGACATAAATGCATTTAATAAACAACTTAGTTCAGTTTTAAAGGCAAATATTATGTTATTAAGAAATGCAGTTAGAGGCATTTATGACATGATTCTTCAGAAAGAATGTATTACAAGGAATGCAAAATGAATAGGAATAGCAGTATATATAGCCACATTGTGGATACCTAGAAAAGAAACCGCTGTAAGTCTAGCAAACAGAATTATGAAATAATACCTTATGACGGTCAAAAAACTCCACCTGCAAAAAGAAAAAAGCCACAGAAGAATTACAAAAACTTCACACTGAGTGACAATTCAAAACAATAAACTTAGACATGATAAGACACAGAAGAAATGTGGAATGAACAGGAATGTAGTGAATTAGAACAATTTAAATGTATAGCTTTGTTGCCATTTGGTGTCATAAAGAATTATATTGTTGCACTTAAATCTTCCAACATAATTGCATTTACCAAAAAAGCTTTATCAAAATGGAATTTATCATTAAATAAATCATAAGAGTAATAATCAAAATGTTTTTACTTGATAAACTTAAATAATCATGGAACTCTGCTTGGTGGTGGATGGTTAAGCTGATTTTGGCATGGTCTTACCATAAGATCAATCTCTACAGTAGCCAATTTTCTGTCCGAAATACATTAAATTATGCAGATTATTAACTATACTAAATTCATGAGTTTGCAATTCAAGAATTCAGATGAACCTTATATCCTTGGAAATATGGATTTGTGAGCAGAAAACGGTGGTTAGTAAATAAGGCTCCTGCCAATTGAGTATCTGAGGAGGTCAACGTATTTGGTCACCGAGATCGCAAATGAATAACCTTGTTGTCATGCCAGGGCACAATCATGTTTTAATACAAATTAATAGCTTAATTGGTTGGCCACACACGGAAAGGCATTATATAACTCAAATGTTAGTTTTGAGTCTTTTGACCAACCTGCTAGTATTTGACTGATAACACAAGCAAGCACAAATCTAATATGAAAAAGTAGGCATTTTCCCTCTAGTTTCCTTCTCTTCTCATTTATCAGTGTCTTCAGTACCTCTTTTTCCTTCTCTGCTGTAAGAGCTCTCATGTTTACTTATACAAGAAGTAGGAATGGAATATGTTGCAAGTACAAGGACATGATTATAAAAAATCTGAGCACGTCCGGTTGCAAATAAAGATGAATAAAGATATTGAACCTTTTGAATCAATATCTGTCTAAATATCTGGCCTCTTAGATTTGCCATCACAGATTCCCATATAATGGTCATGTTGGTGACGAAGATTATAGTAAAGATGGGTTCCAAAGAATACAAAAAGGCAATCTGAGATAGAAGTCTCCATAAAGGCTCAGAAACTGTCCCTGTAAGTGTCTGAAAGAACTTCCCTGTTACAATTTGACATGAAGATCAGAGCAAAAACATGAAAAGAATAGCTGACAATCAAAAACATAATAGAAAATAATCCCCACAACTTATCTAAGAATCACTCACCTTAGAAATTGAGTTGATCAATTTTCAATGACTTCTTAGTGAAAAGAAAAGAATTTTGTGCTTACTGAATATTTTAGAATTACAAGTCAAATGTTAATTCATTACTCTGATAATCTGACCAATAGCTAATGTGTAAATTAATTCATAAAGTAAAAGATTATTGGTTTATAAATGACAAAGCATCAGAGAGTGAGTCCAGCTTACTGGAAGATAACCTAGTGTCAGATCACACTATCATTGTCCAAATGATCATTTGATATTTAGAAGTTTTCATGCATTAAAAAACTCTGCTTGTGTCAAATGATATCCCTAATACCAATGGCATAGCAAATTGGCAAGGGTTGGGTCGATATTCAGTCCACATAGGCACAGTATGCAACAATTAAAACATGTAACTTTCCCTTTCCACCTGGAAGTTAG
The DNA here is from genome assembly GCA_004837865.1 of Musa balbisiana. Classification (NCBI taxonomy): domain Eukaryota; kingdom Viridiplantae; phylum Streptophyta; class Magnoliopsida; order Zingiberales; family Musaceae; genus Musa; species Musa balbisiana. The sequence continues at coordinate 27,402,375 of CM017191.1, forward strand.
TCAGATATTTAAGTTCAATCATTTAAATGAACATTTTCATCAAAAGGCACAAAATAATGAACCACAGAGAACTAAGTGCAGTACCCATAGAATAAGTCTCAATAGATCAACTAAATGGTGTTGGCATATAATATTACATCTGTGTAAATGCACACAGCATTGAGCTTGGATACTCTTGATGGCATACAATCCTTGATACTTCCTGTTAGGTACTTTTTGCATGTTATAGCTTGCGCATATGTAGTAAACCCACATCCTACCTCATAATTTTGAGCACAGATGATCATATTTTGAAATCAATTAAGCGGTAGCAACTTATAGATTAGTAAGCAGCAAGGCACTTTGAGGGGAGGATAACACTGAGCAAGGTTCATGTTAGCTTATTCTTCTTTTAGTGATTTATATTACAGCAAATGCAATAACGATATGGTGCATTCTGTAAGTTTGGACATCAAGAATAATAACCAAAATGCAGAAAAATTGGGACGAATAATAATAATAATTCTACGATACTACCGATTGATATGATGACGTACATTAAGAAAACTGAACCACAAAGATCAACTTTGGCAGGATTCCTCTGACAAAGAAACAAAGAACGGGGGGCGTTTGGATTGGCCGTTGCAGATTGGCATCTTACGTCGGTAGGATGTATGCCTTATCCGATTAGGAGAGCACAATCTTTGACTATCTCTTTGCTAACCCTAACCAACATATATGAAACGACAAATATAATCAACAAAGTGTCATTACATGAAACGTATCGTAACACCGTCGGCGGTAACTTATACTATAATTTAATCCAAAATGCACATAGATGGGAGATCAATCGTCAGAGGCGCAATAGAGAACCTTTTGGCTTGAAATTGCAGTCATACTTAGTTCAATGGCCCAATAAATTTATTTATCATTGTAGTCATAACCAATTTGTTCTTATCTTTTTTCTTTCTTCCCTTTCAGCTAGAAGCCATCAATCACTCACATAATTTTGTACTTTTCTACGATACTACGATTGATATGATGACGTACATTAAGAAAACTGAACCACAAAAACTTTGGCAGGATTCCTCTGACAAAGAAACAAAGAACGGGGGGCGTTTGGATTGGCCGTTGCAGATTGGCATCTTACGTCGGTAGGATGTATGCCTTATCCGATTAGGAGAGCACAATCTTTGACTATCTCTTTGCTAACCCTAACCAACATATATGAAACGACAAATATAATCAACAAAGTGTCATTACATGAAACGTATCGTAACACCGTCGGCGGTAACTTATACTATAATTTAATCCAAAATGCACATAGATGGGAGATCAATCGTCAGAGGCGCAATAGAGAACCTTTTGGCTTGAAAAGGGGGGATACGATTCGTTACCAGAGAAGATAGGCATCGCGAGGGTACAAGAAGTGCACAGAGAGGCGAGCGAGACGGCCAACCGAATCTTGTGACGGGAGAGGAGAGACCAGATAACGCTCCAGCTAATGGCAGCAGGCGGCGCGGATGAGACGTCCGCCGCGGGACTTTCATCCTTGGCGACGGGATCGGGGTCGGCTGCAGGGGCGGAGACATAGGCGGCACGAGCCTGGCCTCCGCTCCTCCTCCGCACGCCGGTGACCCGCGAGGGAGGGCTTCGAGCCATCCGATGCGGGCGACGGAGGAGGAGCGCGGCGGGGCATCGGCCGGAGATGGAGGAGGAGGTGAGCATCCGACTGGGGAATGGGAAGGGAGAGAAGAGGGATTGAAGGAGAGAGGTGGAGGCGGCGGCCATTGGAGAGGAGAGAGAGGAGGGACGGCGGCGTGGTCTCCTCCTCTGCTGTCTGCGTGAGTGTGTGGCTCTTGAGCCTTCGAGGGGCTAATTACATAATTTCCTGCGAGCGCGTGTGGTTAAATCTTTGAGCGCGTGTGGCTAATTACATAATTTTTTTCCTGTACTTAAATCTTTTAGCATCGCGATTCTTTTATTTTTAAAAAATTACATAAGAAAGTCTACCGTTTTGAAATTTACTTCAATTTTAATAATACTGTCTATTTCTTTGATAAAATCCTTAACATCACGTGTGGAATTAATAAGTAAGTTAAGGGCAAAATAATTATTTCAGCCGTCAACATAATGAACGGGCGTCAAGTATTTGAGACCCTTCTCGACTCAAATATCATCCCTACGGATAAGTTCCCTAGTGACTATGATTGGGATACTGTCGAGTTCTCCATCAACCTTGAAGTCTTTGTGAGGAAGCTTCGAACTCAAGTGACAGGTAGTAGACATCTATAGCCAGGACTAACATCCAAAGATCATCTTTGTCCTTGTTCTAGAATCGTATTGGCACTTGTAAATCGCAAACTCACATCCAAACAAAGGTAAGAAGAACAAATCATCTACTGCTACCCTTTTTTATATATTAAAAGTGATCGAGAAATTCTATCTTTAATCCTCGGTGTCCATAATTCTTCTAATGCAGCCTTAGCAGTAGCAATATAAACAAATGTATAGATCTATAATATATGAAAGGAACAAATGGATGCCTCACTATTCCTTCCAAAATTTATCCTTTGGATGAAGTGGAAGATCTGAAATAAGGTTGTATATTGTGAAACTAGACAATATGCATTTGTCTTTTTTTTTTTTTTTTAGGTTAGCTTTCTTATATAATAAAAGTCTCAAAAGATTTTCTAGGGAAAGCTATGTCGAGACTAACCTAATTATAGGAACTTGGAGTAAGCCTATTATCATATTGCACAAATTAAATAGGATGATGTGCTTGAGTTTCTCATATGATATTTTGATTTTTTATTTTATGTTTTATTGGCAGGTGGATGTTTAGCCCGAACAAGAGGGGCTTTTACAATGAATTAGTTGCAATAAAAGGGGTCTCCCCTTTTGAAAGAGAGAGGGAATTACTCTGCTAAAGCTAGAGCTTGGATGTCCTAGTAGTAATTATCTTGGATGCCTTACTAGCTTTAGGCATGATAATAGTTTGATCCGAATCAGAACCGCACAAGATTGAAATTAGAATTTAATTGGAATCGGACTTGGACGGTTCAATTTGGGTTCTGACTGCGTGGAACTAAAACAAGAATCAACGATTCTAATTCGAATCGATCAGACTAAAAAAACAATCAAAATTAATCGTTGATCGATCCTTTAGGCCCACTGCTAACCGATAGTGGTCACAACGCTGACTGTTAGAACCAAGGGTGGTAAATAACCAATTCATCAAAAAATCATAATACTCCTATAAGCTATCGAATTGTAATATTCTATGCAATATCATTCTCTAATCGCAATAAACAGCTGTTGTCATTAAAAAAAAAAGATTATTTAGTCTCAAATTTTAATGATAAAATTAATAAATAAATTTGATGAACTAATATTATGCTAAGTGATATAACTTCAACCATGGACTTGGACCACCGAAAGATAAATATTGAGCTAAAGAGTAGATATTATGTTAAAAGATTATGGTGTAGAAAATTGGTTGACAGGTTGAAAATCAAATTTCATGCTAAAAATTCGAGCATCGTGCTAAAAAATCAAATATCATGTTATGTTAGAAGATCAGATGTTATTGTGAAGTTAATATGTTAGAGGATTGGACAATGTATAAAAGGATTAGAGAATATATCAAAGGTTTAGATAAAGTGCTAGAATATCAAATGACATGCTGGAAAAGTAAATAATATATAAAATGTTTAACAAGGTGTCAAAAAAATAGGTAGTTATTGTTTTAAAGTCTTATTTGATGATAATTTGGATTGCAATTAGGATTAAATTAGGTTATATTTGTCTATGTCAAGTTAAGATCAAAGTGGATTAAATTCAAGCCAAAATTGGATCCTTATTAAACCGATCTATGTCTCGAGGTGGTATCGCCTAGAGTAGCAATGGCACTACCTATGGACAATGATATTATCTAGCCTAGGTGATGGTAGTGCTTAGGATAGCGAGTGATCCTGATGATCCTGTTTTAGTAGTGTCGATAATCATATCACCTAAAACGATAATATTATTTTTAGTACTCTTGATTTTGGGTACCTTTCCATGATTTACTTCATATTTTTGGAGCTTTTAGGGGGTATAAGTACCCTACATTAGGCATGACTAAGGGACATTCATCTTAAGCTTTCAAGTATTTAATATTTTAAAGCTTTCAAGTATTTAATCTTTTAAAGTTTGCTTGAGTTCCACTTTCTTAAATTCTTAGTTGAGTTACTAAGTTTAAAAGGTATAAGATTCTTAAGCATAGTAAGTGTAAATATTCTTTCCTAAACATTAAAAAGAAAAAAAAAGTTTATAAAAGATTATAATCTTCACTCGTTAAAAATAAGATCGATAGTAAAATTAAATGACCTCGAGAGAAAAGGAGTCAAGAATAGATATATATTGGGATGATCGAACTTCAATAAATTAATTTACCTCTTTTTCTTGACTTGCTCTCATATTCATATCTATTTCTTTATTGAATTCACTTGCAATACTTCTCTTTTTTTTATTGAAATTTTGAAGTTTTAAAGTTTAAGACAATAGCACTAATTCACTCTTCTCTTATGTCCTATCAATCATAGCATTTAATATCATAGTATAGTATGATTCTCTTAATTAGATAATAATAATAATATTTTTAAGTAATAAAAAAAAGGATGTTATCACACATCTTCTATGAGATGGATTACCCTTATTTAAAAAAAATGAAGATTTTCTTGTTTTTTATAGATTATGATTTATGAAAAGTTATTGAATTTAGTTTTTGAAAATCTACAAAGCTTATAAATGAATTGAATGATTTTGAAAAATAAATATTTTTGTTTAAATATTAAAGTCTCGAATGTTTTGCATTATATCTTAAGATCAAGATGAGTTTAATTGAATTTTTTAATGTGAAACTACTTTTGATATTTTGCATACTTTATAAATTACCCATGAAGGCATAAGTTTACTTAGAGCATGATTTTGAATATTTTATGATGATGCCAAAAGAATTCTTTAATAATATGTTTATTTGATTTTTAGATATTATCACTAGATTAAAAGCTCTTGATAAATATTTTTCTACTCATGATCTACCAAGTAAGATCCTTAAATCACTTTCAAAAAACTAAGATGGAAGGATGATCACAATTCAAGAAGACAATGACTCAAGTAATATTTTATTTAAAGAACTCATAAGGTTACTAATGACTTATGAGATGTATAAAACACATAAAGAAAAAGAAGAAAAATTTTGGTGGGTCATAGACGGAAGAATAATCTAATTATATGATTAAACAATGAGTAAACAAGTTTCTATAAAGCCTCCTTATCACATGAAGATCTTCTTGAAACAATTCAAGACTTGTATGATTAACTTAAAATGATTGATAAAAAAATATAATTTTCTTGAAAAGGGATTATGCCTTGCTTATTAAAAAGTTTGTACTCTATGAAAACATAGAATCATCTCATCTTGAACTTTCAGAGAAGTTATTTCAAAAATCACTTGAGTTATATGTTTTGGAAAATTAAAAAAAGACTTAATATGATGTCATGAATGAAAAACTTAAAAATTACTTAAAAGATTCAATTAATAGTAATGATTTAATAGAATCACTTAAAATAAAAAATATATTTTTACAACAAACCTTGAAAATATTTAAAGTAAGAAATAAATCTCTTGATATAATTTTTTTATAAATAAGATTGTATATTTAGATAAAAAGGTATTGGCTTCACAGTGCAAAGGGACGTACATCGCATGCTCATATACCTTCTACAATTAAATATAATTTTATAAAAAATTAGACCATTATGATTATTCTTGCTATCTTAAGAAAAATGATTACATATATACAAATTTTGTTTGGATTGCTAAAAAAGTCATTTTAAATCTAATGCCTAAAGGCAAGATATGCAATTATATCATTGAAATATTTAAAGTTAATTGAGTACTAAAATTATCCCCTTTTTTTTTTCATCATACGTATGCTTCCAAAAGATATCTAGAAGCATAACATAATATCTTGAAAATAGATACTCTAAGTTGATGAAGATATTACATATGTTTCAAAGCTCATTTAACTAAAATAAAAGATATGTTTCTTTTAATGAAAATAATAAAGAAGATATTATTGGTATCAACAATACCGTTGAATCCCAGATTTTGATGATAAAATCAATTAATGAGTTTCTGGAATAATAAGCATTTGAGATAAGTGACGTAGGAGAAACTTCGATCATGGATTTAAACCATCGAAAGGTAAACTGTTGAAGTAAGAGAATCAAACATTGGACCAGAAAACATCATGTTAGAGTTTAGATGTCGGGTTGGAGGATTGGTTGACATGCCGAAGGATGGACTTCATGCCATGAGTTTGGGTATCAAGTTGGAAAGATCGAATATTGCATCAAGAAGATCAAATATTATGGGAGGTCAATATATCGATGAATCAAGTAATACGTTGAAGAAAAGGACGATGCATTGGAGATTCAAACAAAATGTCAAATGAATAAATGATATGTCGGACAACGTGCTGAATGTTTCATGATTGTAATTAAAGTTATTGAGTCTTGATCGAAGTTGTTTAGAGTCTAATTGAGTTAGTTTTGAGCATGAACATACCAACTTGATTAGAAGCCCATTAGGCCTGTTAGAAGGTCAATTCAATGACCTGGGGTTAGGTTGGGTGGTGGCATCGCCAGGCTCAAGCGATAGTACCGCTTAAGAGTCAGAAAGCATATGTTGTACTTTATTGAGAAGTTCATCGATAATACCGCCCCCTCTTTTAGCGCTTCTAATAAATTAGAATACATATATTACTAATCCACCCCCTCTTTTAGCGCTTCACGATCCCAACAAATACATCTAACCTTATTATATGACATAGTGGACATATAAGAACCAACTTTATTATGTGGAGATTTACCTAAGTGTACAGGTTAACTAAAAACAATTGACAATATATCATTTAAAGGGTTATTAGTTCATAAGCATAAATAACTTGATTATAAAAAATAATATACACATGTCATAGATAATTACAAATTGTTGAATATAAAGCAAATTATAAATTACTCAAGGAAAAGAGATGAATAAAATAAACATAAATATATAAAAAAAAAGGATGATTAGAGGTAGTTGAGGTAAACATAGATACACGAGAGGACTAGTTAAAAAAGAAGGCAGAGGAGAGGGATGAGTGGATGAAGCCAGCATGGTAAAAGAAGAGAATCTATCAGATGAGAATGTCTTATTCTTCATGACCTGAACTCTAATTAAAAATTAACATATATACCCTATAAAATAAATAATGCATGATTAAGTTAAATATTTATAACATATATTACAAAATCAGATCAATTTTATTTAATCCGATCGATTCATGTGAATAATCCAGAAATCAATTGGGTCAGCTAGTTCATTTTGGCATTTTAACATAATTGATTAATCATGATTATGGACTAAACTAAGCAGTCAATCTGAAAACTTGGAATTGGACCATTAATCGATCAGATCAATTATGTTAATATACTAAAATAAACTAAATGACCTGACTGATTTTTTGATAACTCGCATGAACTAATTGGGTGGAATAAAACTAATTTGATGTTATATATATATAACTAAGATTACTTAATTACCCTGAATTAAAATTTATTATTATTATTATTATTATTATTATTATACAAAAGGTAAGTGGGAAAGATAAATATTGAATTCAGTACCTTATGATATACTATCATATTTTTATTGTTATTAATTATTTAAGAAAATTTCATAGTCAATATAAAAAGGAAAGCGACCTATCGAGTGCAATCGCTTCTCCCTTTTAACCACCTTCTTTTCTCAGACCATCTCTCTCCTTTATCGTATCATCCACTTTCAATCGTCTTTCTCTTCCCATGCCTCCTCTTACATATTTTTTTACCTTTCATCCCTCTAATTATAATAAACAAATGTTATAATAAACAAAAAGAGTTTAAAATTTTAAAATATGATACAAAATAAATTCCTTGAGTAGAATTAATGAATGATATTTTGATGACTACAAAAATATCCATTTTGATCTTTGAGAAAATCATATGTATACACTATTTAATTCATGGCAAGTATATTTGATACACTATTTTATGTCATTTAGCGATTAATTTTGGATTGAACTAATGTAATTATTTTTAAATATTATTATGCATTATTTAATTTGGATTAGAGTTTATATTTTATAATGTTTATTGATATTATCATTTTTATCATACTCTATATTACTAAAGTTTTGTATTCATTTGTCTAAGATAATTTGTTTTATCATAGTATATTACTAAAGTTTTATCATAGTATATATAGCATATCAAATGATTTCTATGAGCATTGATTTCATTTAGCTCACTTATAGTATTTTATAACAATATCATAGTGTTATGTTGAGGTATTGTAAACATTATAAAATCATTCAAAAAATAATAATATGATACTATGTCTTTTTAGTTGTTATTATTCATAAGTTATTACAATGCCAAAATTTTAAGTTTGAAGATGGTCTACTTGAGGTTATGAATTTATCTATATTATTTATAATACTTTCAAATATGTTTTATAATATTTCTATTATGATGGTCAAAATATTCCATCAGATCAACTATTGATCTCAATGGGAAAAAAAAAAGACTTCTTCAGATAAATTGGCCCCATTTATAACCGGAAACGTCGCCACTCCCACCGGAGTCGATGGCCGGACCGTGAATGTCCTTACGCAACATTTGTACGCGTAGTATTGCACGAGAGAATGGACGGGCCATCCGACTTCCTACTCAGCGCGTAACAAATTCCACACGCGAATTGTGGCGCCAATTCCTACTCCAATTTGGGGACGCTTCTTTTCGATGGTGTTGCGCTTCTCTCCATCCCGAAACCCCTGCTAATAAAACACAAATCTCGCCCTCTCGTTCTCTCATTCCTTTAGGCTATTGGGAAGGAGATGTGCGCGACTGGGCAGGGAGACGACGTCGAGCCTCCACTTGGGTTCGAGTAGGGTACGCATGTCCGAATTTAGATTTTGGCTTGCTTTTTCTTCTTTTACTTTTCGTTGCTTGTGCGTGTGGGAGTTGCCTTCATTTTGAGAATGATGGATCGTCATTGGCCTTTTCTGGTTGTGGCATTTCGATGCGCCCTTGGAGCCATCGTTGCCAGCAAGGATAGCTCCGGTTCGCCCGACGGCGATTTCTATTACCAGATAAATATCGAATCGCGTTCTTAGGGGTTAAATCTAGGGTTTCAGTGCCTTCAGAAGACTTCGAACGGAGGAGGTGTTTCCAGTTACACGTTTCCTTCTTTTTCAAAGGGGTTGGTCTTGTCGATTACATAGTAATCGCATCTAAATTAAGTGAACTGAAAGGAAAGTTTTTTGTTTTTCTGACATTAGACTCTTCGTCCATGTCCATCTTGTATCCAGCCTTAATCGCATGCTCTTATAACCCTTCTTCCTCTGCTGCAACCTGCTTTATTACTGACTTCGGTTCGTGCATCACCATGTCACTTGTCGTTTTCATTTGTAGTGAAAATGAGTTGATTGTCGCATTTAATAATTGAGTAATGCAGTCACATCCTGAGCGGAAAAGATACCACAACACAAGAACAAGATGCTGTTGGACTAATAGACCTTCATGGATTTGCACTTGAAATTACAACAATAAATAGTTTCATCACAGACCAATACACCAAAAGAGCCCCCTAACTTCTTGGTGGTTATGGGTATGGAACACAAGTAAATCCAGGTGTACTTAGAGTCTGATGTCAACCTCAATGCCATGAAGTCATACAGTTCACTGGTTATTTCTGATTTGGTGTGCAATCACGGAGAAGCTGGCAAGTTAGATGTTAGACATAACAATACTTTTGAGGCACTTCTTTGTATTTTTATTTTGATGGATGCTTGGGTTATTCAACATGATATTCCATAAGTCTTGAAGTTGCAATATGGTATCTTAAACTTTTGACAATTGTACTAACAATTTCCGCATCTAACGATCCTATCTTCATGTTTATCAATACATTATCTTATGCAAATTTCCATCACCACATGATACTAGCATGGTTCTGTTCTGACAAATGCTAAACGATTCTGCATATGAAGATGCTCGCATACCAGCATTTGCAATAACATCACACATGATTTATAAGCATCTGTATACCGCCTAGCATTTCACTGTTACAATTTGACTATCACTTAAGTCTGTGCAGTATGATAATGGAAAATTTTCATTGGTCTTAACGTTTGGAGATTCAATTGTGGGAATCTCTTGGAAATTGGATAATTGATTCCCATGTGACTTCTCACAGAAACAAAACATTATTCAGATTAGCGGCTAGCTTGTTCTATCAACAAGGTACCAACTAGAGTGGATACATGTTCTCTGCAACCATTTACATATTAAATTGTAGATGGAGACATATACCTAGTGTTTAGAGATATACCTAAGATTATGGCCTAGTGTTTAGAGATTTAATGCATTATAATATAAAAATATTATATGATAAATCTTGTGGTTAAATATTAAATTTATCTTATTTGATATTGATATGATGACCATTTATATTGTTTGTGTTATGAAAATGTTAAAAAGTTAAATGATTAATGGTTTGGTCTTATGTCATTTATCAAAAATCATGAATCATTATATGATATTTTATAAAAATGCATAATTATGTGAGACATATGTATTTATTATATTTAATTTTAAGTTAGGTTGAGCATTATATATATAACATATAAGAAAGAACAAAGTGTGACATGTAACATGTGATTTGATTCTTGTTATTCTTATGTGATATACATTACATATGCTATATTTTTATTAGAATATTATTGTTTTATGACATATGGCTAAAGTATGTTTGAATAAGTATGCATTATGCACATATTAATTATGAATCATTTATTATCAGTATACATGCGTTATATAAGACATTATTATTGATCAATTAATCTTTTTCGTTGATGCTCTACTTATGTATGTCATAGATGTTTATATTTTTTAACATGAGATTAGCATATTGTTGTATGTTTTCTTTGAACTCTAACCTATTTCTTACTAGGCATTTGTGCTAGAAAAAAATACTATAGTCTTGTTTGAAGGTAACATGGTACTAAGGGCAAGAGTTGAAAATTTATTTGAGGTGACGATGGATTCGATAATTATAAATATATTAATTTTAAATAAAAATTATACTACTATATAAAAAAGACATTTTGTGCATATATGTACCCATCTCGTCAAGAATCAAGTTATGTCAGTTCGGGGAAGCGATACTTAAGTTAGCTTCATTCCACACTGCACTGCTGGTTTCTGTCCCTTGCATACAAAAAGAATGCAGTGCCAAGCTTTTGTACTTGGACCTGTTAATCAACCTGGATAATGTCATTTCAAATGTGTGTATATGCTTCAGGGAACTCATTTGTTTTATATTAAATAGCTATGTATTTAATGTTTTTCCAATAATGCTAGCAAACTTCTCACTTTCATTCAACTGGCTGAACCGTCCTTGAATTTTATGCTATGCTTAATATATTCTTCGTTCAGGAATTTGTTACTGTGATCCTTTGGGCATTGACTTTTCTGGTTTATTTCTCTCACTCAGTCAAATTGTTAGCTGCTTCTCAGCCTCCAGCCAGGGGAAAACGTATTACCAGCTCACTGGCTTGTGTCACATGATATGGGCCTTTGCTGAATGCCTGACACTAGCATTCTATGGTATCCGGTATCTTTTTCTTTCCAATATAAATTACTGTAAGAAACGATTACACAATTATAACCATTGCCTCTGGCATAAGAGGCAATCAAAACAGAGAAATCTAGGGACCAAGCATCTTTCCAAAATTCTTCCACCCTATTGGTCCTAGCAAATATATATCATCATCAGGAGTAAATTTCTCAGCGAGTATAGACTCAAAGAGTTACGTACAGAAAATTTTAAGAATTTTCTCAGTCGGCCTATGATACCTAATCAAAGCGTAAAGATATTCCCTCATTGGTCATTAGAAGGGGGAGGTGGTGGGCAGATCTCCTCGTCAGCCTCTACCTCCTGATAGAATTACTTTTGCACCTTTTGTTTCGAGTAATGATCACGATATGCTGCTGAGTTTTTTTATTTAACAAAGTTGAATTATTTATGGCTTTGTGTGGCTCTACCGCAGTCTTTATTGTGAAGCATCAGTTTTGGGTAAGGGTTGTAGCCCTTCTCTCGTTCCTTGGGTTATATTGGATTGCATGAGCGTCCTAAGCCATGTTAACAATAGTAAGTTTCTGGGTGACCAATTCTTTCATTTTGGGTGAAAAGCCACACTTTGTAAATATATTAAGAAAATCCATGTTAAGAAAATCTATGTACTAAACCATGTTAAGAAAATATATTAAGAAATTTCAAGTACTAAACCGTATTAAGAAAATCCTACAGAACACTTTTTGGTTTGAAGTGCTTTAGTTATGCAATTTTGAGTCACAGCAGAACGTTCTTTACTGGCAGGCGCGTGGAAGTGACTCCTTCGAACACAACTCCCATTGCCCAATGACGCTTGAAGTACATCATTGTTTCGAGATGGAGTTGTTCTAAGATTCAACCACGAGCATGAGAAGAAGCAACGGCTGATGGTACGCTAAGATGAATTGGAGCAGCTGGGAATACCATCAAACCTCACGGTAATTTGTGCACGCTGTTTAATATATGAACCAATTTTATTGGATATTTTTACATCTCACTGGGTCTCCGTGCAAGCAAGAACAATCTACCCTCGTTATTGCCTGCCACTTACACAAGAAAATTAACCAATCAATAACGAGATTTTTTTTTTTTTTGATTTACTAACGTGATACTAAATCCTGTACCAACTCCGCCACAGCTGACTCGAACAGGGCATTTTCCAGTTGCATCCCCAGTTCCTCCTCTACCTCGTCGAAGCATCTCCACCGTCCGTTCCCCTCCATCTCCCTCAGCGTCGCCTCCCCGTGGACGTCGTCCAGGTCTCTGCATCTCCTGCCGTCGATCCAATCTCTAGCGGTATTCAACATCTCCCGGATCTCCCCGCGGAGCGCGCGGGGCGGTCGCGTGCAGCCCCACCGCAACGGACGGTCGCGATTGGCGTAGCTAGAGCGGCACTGCCCTTGGATGAAGAAGTCCAACAGAAGCTTCTCCATGCTCCCACGTGGACCCTCCTCGAGCGGGCTGGCCTTCAGCTCGCCGAGTAGGCCCCACGCTCTCTCCTCCTCTCCCTCACCGCCCGAGGATGCCACGTGGTCGGTGGATTCTTGGAGATCATCCTGCGACGACGACGCGGAGAGAACCCCGGGGTCCAGCTCGGCGAGCATTTCAAACCGTCTGATCCTGCGCAGCAGCTGCTCTTTGGTCCCTGCACGCATAAGCAAATCAAACCGGTCACACGAGGGTACGTGAGACTCCTGATCTAATAAGAGCACCAGATGGGATGAATTCCCCTTCTTTTATTCTCTTCCCTTTTACTTGGAGGGGGGAGGAAGTCTGCATTTATTGATTCTTCTGGTGTTTTGCTCACGAAGGCGTTCCGGTGGCAGAAAACGAAAAGAATTAACTGCGTGGGGCCCAGCCCAACAAAAAGAATCCAAGGAGTCGAGTGTGCGTTACAAATTGGTATCTCCTCGAACCAAATTCTCATTTTCGATGCGTATTATATTTTCTTTAAATACTTGGTATGGGACCAAAGACGCGTACGCTCAATGTTGGCGAGGCTGCGATGGAACGTGGTGGTGGCATCCTGTTCCTCCTCGTCATCGTGCCCGTTATCTTGTTGGTAGGGATAGTCGATGACCGAAACTGGGCTTAGCTTCTCCTCCTCGTCCTCTTCCTCGGAGTTGCACTCGTAGGACTCCGTCTCTTTGCTATCCGATACCTATTTCCGTTCCATTCAAAATTAGAAGAACTAAGTCTTTTGTGAAACAGAAGAGATAATTGATTCAGTAAAGAGGAAAAAGAGCAAGATGTGTAGGTGTGTGATTGACCCCAGGAACTCATTTACTCTACCCGATAAACATAGGCATAAATATTTAGGATCAATCTAGTAAATTATCAAGGTATGGTCCTCGATCCAGATAATATCGAATTCCGGGTCAAATACTGGATGGATTCGACCCGATTACCCGAAGAAACGTAAGGGATTAATCAATCATGGGTTGGAAAACAAGAACCCACTCGAATCACAATCCGTCCGTAGAATAGACAGCAAAGGCCACCGCTTAAACCTTCACACGCGTAGTCGAGGTCCCCAGCCTCTGTGGGACTTGTTACGGACGAAACTTTTAGACAAGAAAAGCGTGCATGACAGACCAAGAGAAGATAAGGTCTAAGAACTATACTGTGGCCTAGAATATCCTATACTTGTGTTAGGTTGAACCTCATATTTAAAGGATATTGCTTTGGATGGATCAATCACCATCCTAACTTTCCACGATATCACACATCATGTCATGATACATCCGAACGCGGAATATACCTAAGCAATCATCAACCTGGCTCTCCACAACACCACGCATATTGTGTTATCATTACTACATCTATTAGCTACAGTCACTTTTTAATGTTGATCTAACGTCCAGCCCATTCCCTACTTTACTTCCTCGAGGGTCGTACAAATTGGAAGTATCCAATTGATACTAGTATTGCAAAGTATTAGAATCCTCCTCTCTATGTGATGATTGTAGAACAAGTTAACAGTGACAAGTAACAGAATACAAGTACAAACCCATCCATCAAAAGATTTGGGGAGGGCCATCTACAGATATAGCATTAAATGGCTGGAGCTGAGCGTCCCTAATCATAAAACTCGGGGGCCCAAAATAATTGAGGTACCAATCAATAAACAAGTTAATTGAGTAAAATACACCCTCACCTTCGCCGGTCGGCTGGCGATGGCTTCACCCTCCGATTTCTCATCGTCGGCCTTCTTCTCCGACTTGTCATTAAGGATTGGGCCACGTGATGGTGATTCTTTTCTCCTCCCACCGGTGGAGGCAGCGTTCTCGTCCAGGCTCTCCGAGCTCGCCATGGACGCGGGGAGGAGGTCGGAGACTGTGCCGCAGGACTCCGTCTCCGACCAACTGCTGAGACTGCTAGCAACGGGGGAGGGGAATCGGAGAGACTTCCACCCTTCTCCGTTCTCGTCGAACGATCGGTGCTGTACGATGTCTCTGACCTTGGCCCTGCTGTCCACCGCCGCCTGCTGGTCTGCCTTCTTTTCTTTCTTCTTCCACAAGCCTCCCCTGAGCCGCCTCGATATGCTTCTGGAAAGAGATCCGTCATGCCCCGGTAGGCACCTACCGTCGGAGGAGGAAAAAGGCAGGAGCTTGACGGCATTGATTGCGGCGCAGAACTTCGACCGGGTATTTTTATTAGATTGCGCTGTGTGAACCAGCCTCGCCGCGCCGCTACGGAGCTCCGCGTCGAGTAAGCACCGGATGGTGGGGACACCGGCTAGACCGGAGGAGGCAACGGATGCCGAATTGTCGTCGTCGTCGTCGTCGACCTCGAGGTAATCCTTGAGCATGAGCGGCTTCCTAACCATCATCATCATCACCGGATGTTTCAAGGGATTGTATTAGAGCCGGAAGAGGCAATTAACAGGCCGGAATGGCAGCTTTGGAGGCGGCGATAAGCAAAAAGGAAGACATGGGAGATAGAGGGAGTAGAAAACCATTCGATACTATATCGTCATACTTGCAAGAGGACAGAAGAGAGAACGAGCGGAAAGAGATCATAGCAGAGGAAGAGGAGGTGGCGGCAGGCTCTGCACGCATGGATACTCGGCTTCTTGGAGTCGAAGCTGTCTTCCTCCTTGTGGTGGAGGTATCTCTTTAACCCTTTCGATGTTCTATTTTATTTCTTTATTTATTTATTCTTCTTTTCTCGTCCACTGGCAATAACTTTGCTTACCCGCCGAGCGAGCCTACCCGGTTCACTTACGGGTTAGAGAAACCAAGTCGGCTGCGACGTGAGATGAGTAATATCTGTGGTCTTTGTCCGTTGGTGGGGCCTACCACGTGGTGAGTATGAGTATGACGTCCTCGACCCAACGAGAAAACGTATATATAAATTCATGGACCTTGTCCTCATGTCCTTCACTGTCGGTCATCTTTTTTGTTTTTTAATCCTCGGCCAATCTTAATATATTAAAAAAGGATTTTTTTTATGCATTTGTTTTTTTTTTATAACTGTAGTTCTTTTGCCACTGATATCATTATATTGTTTCCCTTTGGCTTTTTTTTTTTTTATATCTAGTCCAATAAAAAGATCTTGTGAAATCGACCGGTCATTATTATGAGATGATCATGTGGAGTAGCAGTAAATTTCTCCGGTATGAAACCCAAACATCCTACATAGAGATAAAGAGGTTGGTTACGTAGAATGGCTTGATATGGTCAGTAGGGTGGGACGAGTCAGGGACACGGGAGAGAGCGATGGGGCGCAGGGGCTTGCGCGTGTGGGTTGATGGCGATCCCTCATCGGAATTAATGGTTGGCTTTGCTGCCCGTGACTTCATGTGCCGTTCTAAGGCGCCTCCTTTTCGGACGGACCTCGGTCCCCCCACATGTAGTGATGAAGACGCACATCTCCCTTTTTATCTGCGGTGAACACAGCAACATTGATTGAGAGAAACTTTTAATCATTCATGGGTTTTCATTTGATTAGAATTGAGCCCGACCAAGTAAGTAATCACACAAAGCCGAACATCTGGGTCTCCTCTTTTTCTTTCTTATTAACTTTTGCCTATTTTTAGTTGAAACGATTCAAGTTCAACGATTTCACAGCATGAAACACGTTGACGGGGAGAAGCCTGCTGTTTCACCTCGACGTACGTCCGAGTGTTACTTATTCGGCCTCGTGCGTATCGCGAAGATACGCCGCTGTCGGGACACGCATGGCTCAAACGCTCTGCCTGTCTTGGACGCATTTGGGTCGGAATGTTTGTACATGGTCAGAGTTAGAAACATTTGGGAGCAGCTGCATGTTACGTTGGGAGGTTGTGCGTTGCCTGTCTCCAGACTCGTGACTGCATCTGTGCACACCTTGTTCTTCGCTGTTTTGAAATATCTACTAACTTGTGCAGTGGTTCTTCAATCCAATTATCAAACCACTGCCACGTAGTAATCGCTCTGCATCTGAATTGGTTAGTCGTCAATGTTGACTTCTGGCCAGCTTTCAGAAGCTTTAATGCCTCGGGGATGGGTACGTAGCACCAAAGATTCGATCATTCTGATGTACAATAATAATGAGTCAGGACGTGGAAGTAGGGTTTACTTGCGTGTCTAGAGTTCTTTGGGCAAGTGCATGTGGGAGAAGGCGTGCATGTCTGGGCTTCCTTCCTGGTTTGGAGATTCCTCTTTGCTTGCTGAGGTTACCAGCAGACTCTGCGCTGAGTCTGTTGTTAATATTGTTCATCGAATATCAATCACGTAACACAAATTCTTTTGAAGCGCTAGCACTTGTACGATTTTTGAAGTTAGATTGTGTTAATATCCAATTCTGACTCTAATCCGATTCCCTTATGATTCGGTTTTGATTTAAATCAAACTCACTAATGGTTTGGGGAGAAGACAATAACAGTTAAGTGAAGGAAGCCTCTTCAATCCTTCGTTTGTTGCATTCGGTACTCTCCTGATTGCACAATTGCCACATGCTTCACTCTTAAGAGTTATACGCGACTCCGATCCCTAACCCTAACTCCATCTCTGAAATTGGTTTCTCCTCAGTCCATAAGACGTATGCATTCACAACGGCGAGAGCTTTCTTGTTCACCGTCGTCGTTGCATTGGCCCCAAGCATTCCCTTCACCGAGGAGGATATCGCGTTGGAGGAGAGGTTTTGGGACGTGTACCAGCGGTGGCAGAGCCTCCATGGCATGTCACGTAGCGTCGACGAGAAGAGCATCCACTTCGACCTGTCCAAGGCAAATACTAACTACGTGTTTGAGTCCAATAAGAAGCTGCTCGTCGAGGCTGGGAATGACCAGGTTGAGGTGTGACAATCGGCTATGTAAATGGAAGCTTCTCGTTGAGGTGCCTCTCGGCGGTGTAACGTACATGAAGCTCCTGGCAAAGAGTAGGTGCATTCTTGTACACGAAGCTCCCTTTGAGGCTAGCACTTTCTCTGAGCATGCTGCAGCGATGGCTCCTTGTCGCTGCATACGGCCTCTTAAGCTCCTCTTGTTCCGAACTTGTTGAATCTCAGCTTATAAGTCTTGGCCTTCTTGTTGGACTCGAATACGTAGTTAGCGTTCGCCTCGAACACGTTGAAGCGGATGCACTTATCGACGTCGAGGATGCACGACATAAAGCCACCACTCGTACAGGTCCCAAAGCTCTCGAAGGTTGCTGATGTAGGCATTGATGAGGATGGATGGGTAGGGATCTACGACATCTTAACCTCATCATTAAATTTCTTAGTGTAGCTGGCCGGAGACTCATTATCTTCCTACTGGATGGCTAGGAGGGATATTTTAGTATTTTTAGGAGCTTATAGTTGACATAATTAAACTCTAAACACCTTTTGCAGTTGGCTAAACGAAGAAATGATAGAGATGCATAATTTATTATCATTCCTTTTAGTAATGATAAAATTTGGGCCTCTCTGAATTCACTCGAGTTAGGAAAATATATAACACTCTATTTTTAATTCCACACATATCATATATGCATATACATGACTAGAATAGGATGCCACCTTGCTATTGTTTTATGTTATTAACAATAATATAGTGGGAAAGTTGATAAATTTGAAATATGTTCTATTGCTAAGCAAAAATGTATGGCCTCTCCTACTTGCATGTTTTGTTAAAAATTTATATATACAAAAATCATCATAGGTCATCATCTATGCTTTGGCATGGGCTTGAGTTTGCTTACCTCTCTACCTATTCATATGAATGGGATATTAGTATCTTTACCTACAAAATAAGTTTTATAATAAGTGATAACTCAGTAAGTATAAGTTTTTATAGTTTCATTTAAGTGAGAATACATTGTGTCTTATATGCAACATTTTGAAATCAATTGTATAAAATATTTCATGATAAACTTATCTTCTTATGATACCTTTAACAACACATAACATAGCATGATAGGTGCATAATAATAAGGTAAAACTTTGATTCAAAGTAAATGGTAATACATATATGCACGAGTAGGTCATAGTACATGTAATAGGAAAATATAGTGCATCCATGAACTCTCATATCACATATCATGATATATACATATACTCTCACACCGTATGTCATAATATATATTTTCATCGTTCATCATCACATATCCGTACATTTCTACACCGCACGTCGTAACATACACATGCACTCTTACACTATACGTCATAACATATATGCACACTTCCATATTGTATATCGTAATATATTTTCATTGTAATTCATATATTTTTAAGCATCTGTCATATGTTTATTAATATCATACTTATACCTAACTTATGACGATAATGTTATTCAAAACATGTTTCCAAAATTATATTATGAATCCATATAACACATATAATCATTATTTTATAATAAATTAAGTTTATACTTACATGATTTGACTCAAAAATCAAGATGTTAGAAAATAATCATGATCATCAATAATTAGAAGTGCTAGGGAGCTAGAGACATGTTAAATTTGGAACACACAGTTATGTATGCCTAAATGAAGATGTTTGCATCTTATGGCAATAATAACTCTTAATATAAACTATAATTTATAAAAAAAATTGATAGAATCTACTCCAAAATAAATTATACTCAACCTACAAATTCTTTTGAATTCCAACTCTAAATTAGCATAACTCAATTGATAATCCATGACAGTGGTTACCAATCAAACAACTACACCATTTTATAGAGTAATCTTGCTTCACTACTATTTATAGCTAAACCATATTATATCACCATAAAATTTTATAACAAATTAGAAAATATATAAAACTAAATGTATCCAAAATTCTAACTCAAAACAAAATCATTTGGGGGCCACATCTGCCTTCTAATTCAACTATCATAACCTATCTTATTCTATCAAATCTATGTTGAGGATGTTAATTTCAAAAACCTTATATCTATTAGGATCTTAGTGGTACTATGAGTATGAGTGAGGGTGAATTAGTGCTATAGCAATTTTAGTTAACTTCAAAATTTGATAGACAAAATAACATGTTTTGACAATATAATTAACTAAATGTTGAGCAAAAAGTTTCAAGTAAGGTGAATGAAAATAAGTAAGATAAAAAATCACAAGTAAGAGAATGAATGCAAATCGATTTATAGTGATTTGATCTTTCCGACCTATGTTCGCTCCTGATTCCTCTTTCCTTAAGGTCATTAGCTTTCACCACCGATCTTACTTTCAATGATTAAAGATCAATAGCCCTTCACAACCTTTCTCCTTTTTCATGCTAAATTATGGATTTTGATGATAAAATCAATTAATGAGTTTATTGAACTAATATGCTTTTGAGATAAGTGACACGGGAAATTTTTCGATCACGGACTTGGACCACTAAAGGGCCAATTATCGAGTAGGAGAGTCGAACGTTATACCAAGAAATTATCGCGTTGAAAATTGAACATAGATTTGAAGGATTGGTCGACGTGCCAGAGATCGGACTTCGTGCTATAGGTTCAGGCATCGTGTCAGAAGGATCGGATATTATGTCACTCGTGAGAAAGTCGATATGTTGATGGAATAAATAATATATTGAAGGAAAGAACGATGTGCTGGAAATTTAAAATGAAGTGTTGGAAGATCATATGACATGCTAGAAGAGTGTATAATATGTCAAAATCTTCATAAATATGTCGAATATATGGTTGATTTGTTATAAAATTTTGGGTAGAAACATGGTGAAGTGTTACAATGTCAACTTATCAAAAAAGTCATTGGGCTTGAAGCCGAGTCAAATTAGGCCTATTAGAAGGCTAAACTGATGGCCTAAAGTAGGCTTAAGCGATGATACCATCAAACTCAAGCAGTAGTACTACTTGAGTTAGTCGACAAATACTATTGTGCTTGTCAGCCTATAGCAGTGGTGATACCATCTAGAATTGAAATTTTACAATAGTAGTATCACCGAGTCTAGTATTACAGCATCAAAAGTTATGGCGATATCGCTCGTATCCTAATTTTTTTTGAGATTTTTAATTATTGACTCCATTCTGAAAGCCTTTAGGGCATATAAATAATCCACTATAAGAATAATGAATATACAAATCTTAAAGTCTTTTGTCCAAAACCCAAGCAACAATCTCAAGATAATAACTGGGATACAAGGATCACGTCAGTCACTGTGCACAATATCCAAATTCTCCCTAAGTGATCACAATAAGAATATACTGTAGATCTGATCTAACCTGAGATGAGAATACTACATGGATGATTGAGAACAATCTCTCTGCGTTATCCTTGTCTTATTTCCTTTCTTTCTTTTATTTTTTCTATCCTTTTCTCTTCTATTTTTAATAAAGAAGCTGCTGTAATTTTTTTGCTCGTTGCTACAGTTTTCTCCTAAAAAAATCATAGCAACCACCTCTCTAATTTTATCTAGAGTTTTACTTAAAAGGAGGGTGGGCTGTGGGCTATGAAAGCCCACTATGGACTGAATTAATGGGCTGTCCGCCCAACACAATCACGACCATTAAAAAGACCATGTGGATGGGTTTATAAGGAACATTAGAGAAGATTATAGTAAACTAATGAATGGAAGGTTATGATTCGTTCTTTTTCATCAAAGTATAAAATAATAATTCTTACAAATAAGTTTGACACCAGGGAATTCACTAGTGGAGTCAGACCTGTAATTGATAATTATTTTTATATTTCAGTTTATAAGAAGAATAATGAAAATCCTGATCAAATAGTTGGTATTTTTATTTCCCTTTCATGAATAAATAAGTAAAATTTATGTTTATACATTAACATCTAGTTGATTAGAAAATAATGATGTAAAAGAATTTATTTTTAAATTTTAATTTGATTTTAATAAATCATTATTGTACATGCAAATAAAATAGACAGTACAAAGACGATAAAAAAATTTAGGGTGAGTTCCTAGAGCAAGCCTAAATTTTTGATAAATTTTCTTAGAGTGCTACAACTTTTAAAAAATTTTATAGAGCACCATGGTTATGTAAAAGGACCCTTTTGCTTTTATCTTTATCAGATCTATTATTAACCTTGAATCATTGTACCGTCTCTATCTCTACAGAGCCCATAAGTTATGCCCCCTTTTTTCTCATTTGTGATCGATGACGAGAGGAGCCTACAGGCGATGGTAAAAGTGAGCCACCCCTCATCCCCACACAATCATTAATGAGATTGGGCGAGCTATCTCCTCCCCTTACTCACCTATGATGGCATGAGGGGTTCTACATGTAATAATGTATAGCCCTCACCCCGTGTTAACGATAATAGTGCACGAGCCACCTCCTCCCTTGGTTGGCTACGGGCAACGACAAAGATGCATGGGTTGGCCCCTCTCTTTCCTTTCTCGTGGTTGACAATAAGTGGACTTACAGGTGATGACATCCAATCCCCACCCCTCCCCCCAACACAACTAATGATAGAGCACATGAGTTGTCCTCTCTCCTTCCTCGTTCACAATCGATGGCGAGAGTAATCCTCAAACCTTGACGACAAAGGGATCATGCGAACGATGAAGGCGGCTATAAGGGTTTGGCAAGGGTAAGGCCTTTGTCACTAATCACCTTCATATGCATTTGTGATATGGGTAACAGATGATTGTTTGAGATGGAGAGAACAATCAATGAGGCGAAGGCATGGACAAGGAAGAGATGAAAGACGATGATTGACAAAAATAAAATGATCATTTAAAAAAATAATATATAAAAAATTATCAAAATTGGAGCACTATTTAAAAAAATCTCAAACTTTCAAACTTTGAAATATTTTTAAGGAATTCATCCAAAAATTTATCATTTGTTTAGAGAATATTTCTTCTACTACGCGTCGTCATACTCGTCTGCTTCAACCATAGCGGTGCTGAAGGGTCTTATTTGTGGGTCCCGCGGGTTATCCCTCCCTATGATCGGGATGAAAGAATCAGGTACGAAAAGCAGTATAGAAAAAAAATCTCAAAATTAGATGTCTGAATAGACTATTAGCAACTAATTTGTCCAATACACAGAAAGGAAACTGTAAAAGTCCCAAAAATAAAAAGTAAAGAAATAAATAAAGAATTTAAAATATTACCATCCAACTAATCCAGCCACCTTCATTTCTTAATAATCCTCCTCGTGTCTTCCTACCTTCTTCTTCCTGTCGCTGATGTAAAGTCAAATACGGCTGTTGCCTGTCGCTCACGCCACCACCATCCCCACCTAACTAGGCCCTATCTCCTCTTCTTCATCTTCCTCCATTTCCCATTTGCTCTTCCACTTCCCCCAAAATTTCCCGATCCTTCCCTCAATTCTCAACCATGGCTTCCGCCCCCTCTCTCAAAATCGCCAACCCCTCCTCTCCCGCCGCCTCCGCCACCAGTAGAGACCGTCTCCATCTTCTCGTGACCATCCCTTCCACGGTGGCCTCACCGACCTCCCCTCCTCGTAGATCCGCCTCCCTCGCAGTCGCCTTCGCCGCCGCATCTGCTAGCGCCGCCTCCATCAACGGCGGCGGCGTCCCCAAGATCAACGGCCACCCCCGGATCAATGGCTTCGAACCCGCCGCCGGCCTCCGCGTAGCCTTCCAGGGCGCCCCCGGCGCCTACTCCGAGTTCGCCGCCAAGACCGCCCTTCCGGGCTGCGACACCCTCCCCTGCCGCGCCTTCGCGGACGCCATCTCTGCCGTCGAGCGCGGCCTCGCCGACCGTGCCATCCTCCCCGTTGAGAGCACCATGGAAGGCGCCGCCCTCCGCAACTACGATCTCCTCCTCCGGCACGACCTCCGAGTCGTCCAGGAGATCAGCCTATTCGTTAACTACTGCCTCCTCGCCATGCCCGGCGTCAGCCCCGCCGAGGTCCGCCGCGTCATTAGTCACCCCGTGGCCCTTGCCCACTGCGGCCGCGCCCTCGCCCAGCTCGGCCTCCACCGCTGCGAGCCCGTCGAGGACACCGCCGGCGCCGTTGAGATGCTCCGCTCCAACCGCCTCCTGGACACCGCCGCCATCGCCTCCCCCCGCGCTGCCCTCCTGTACGGCCTCGATGTCCTCGCCCATGGCGTCCAGGATGAATCCTGGAACGTCACCCGCTTCCTCCTCCTCGCCGCCCCCACATCCCTCGCCGCTGCCGGCGCGGCCGTCCACCCCAAGCAGACCCCATTAAAAACCTCTATGGTCGTCGCGCACCGGGGCGGCTCCATGGTGGTCCTCCTGAAGGTGCTCTCCGCCTTCTCCAGACGGAATATCAACCTGACAAAGCTGGAGGTGATCAACTCCTCCTCCAAGGAGGACATGGCACCGGTGTTTATTCTGGACGTGAAGGCGAAGGGGACGCTCCGGGCGTTCCCTCACGTTCTATACGTGGACTTCGAGGGCTCGACGGAGGACCCAAAGGCCATGGAGGCCATTGACGAGATCTCGCAGACCGCCGAACTCGTGAGGATCTTGGGATGCTACGCCGCCGATCCTAATGTCTACGACCTTCACTAGCGGAGCGTTCGGTGCGCATCCTCACCTGCAGCAGCACAGGAAAGCGTCTTCTCTCCTCTCCCCTCCCGTCCTCTTCTCAGTATGGTTGTACATAATACGCCTGTTCCCGTTGTGTAATTCGATTACCTTCCTTCCGTTGCTATTTCAGTTAAAACCTGCTCGTTCATCTTCCTGAGCTTGATGGAGGACTGATCAATAAGCAGGTACTCTGCCGAATCAAGTTTGCTTCTTGCTAAGTTGTATCGTTTGTTCCCACCACGAAAGTAGCATCTTCCTTGTAAGGTATGTCTTTCTGATTGCAGTTCACATCTTTGATGCAGTGTACTTAAAGAATCATGTATCAGCTGAAAATTTGTAAGACAATAAGGAATAATAGATGTAGTCTCTTGCTTTCTTATTAAGAGTCTTGGAATATAACTACTACTCGGATGTGTTGTTATCCTTCCTCCTACATTTTTGTGCTTTATGCAATCCATGTTATGTTACTGACAGTAGCAGAAGGATGCATCTTAATTCTTCGCGTGGAAGCTGCAGCGTTCTGGTAAGAGAATTCAAATAAATGGATGACGATGGCTGGTGTTGGAGACTAAATAATAACTGCTAGTTAAGGAATCGAATTAGTATCTTGAGCGCCACCTCTAGAGCTTTAACCATTCATGAACCCTCAATTGAAAGGAGTGGTTGAGCTCAACTACTTCTGTTGATTTGTTGGTTAATCAAGAAGAGAATAACACGCCTTTATCTCGTAATAGGAAGCCTCTCCAATTCCGCCGTTGGTTGCACGCCTTTATCTCGTAACAGCATACCCGTCAGATGCTTCACTCCCAAGAGCTATCTATAGACGGCTCCGATCCATAACACGAACAATTACATCTTGTGGAGCAAACACAAATGGAGTTAGGATTAGGGATCAGAATATAGCTCTTGGGAGTGAAGCATGTGACGTGCTGTTACGAGATTACGACATTTAGCAAACGGCGGATCAAAGGGCCTCTTTTTTTGGCAAATGGGAAATTTTGAGGCTAGTGGAATAGCAAATGGGAATTGGGGGAGGGGAGGGGAGGAGAAAGAGGGGATAGGCGGAAGAGCTAGTGGGGGATGATGGTGGCGTGAGCGACAGGGAACAGTCATAGTTGGCTTTACGAGGATAATTATAAAGAAATGAAGGTAGTTGCATTAGTTGGATGGTAATATTTTTAATTACTTAACTAATTAATTAATTTTTTTTTTTTTTGGGACTTGGGGAGTGAAGAAATTTATATTTTTTTCGTTTTTGAAAAATTATTTACTAAAATTTTCTTTGTGATGTCTAATTTTAAACATTATTTTTTTTACTGATCTTTCTTATCTTAACCTGATTATTTATATTGATAATACAAAGAAACGATTGGCAAGAACTATAAGGCCGCCATGCTAATATGAATATTCTTTAATTAATAATATACATATTTTTTTCTCATCTTTGAGATTTTCTTTGCACATATAAGAATGGCTTTTAAAATCAAAATTAAAATTCAAGAATGAGTTCCTTTTTGGGTTATTATTTTCTGATCAACCAGATGTTAGTATATTATAACATAATTTTTTTACTTATTTATTCACGAAAGAAAATTTATAATAACAGTAGCTATTTGATCAGGATTGTGGCTCTTCCTCTCAGAAACTGAAATATAATATTCTCCAACTTTAATTATCCATTACAGGTCTGACTCCACTGATGAAATCCCATGCGATAGAACAATAGACAACCTCCTGTTTATTAATTTGCTGTAATTAATTTTCTCTGATGTTCCTTGGAAACCCATCCAGAAGGAGACATAGCACGGAAGCAAACAGGTACTATATTGCATGCTTAAGCGAGAATTTCTCGTGAGATCAATTTAGCAAAAATAAAAAAAGAAATGAATAAAGAGAACTTTCAATATATATATATATATATATATATATATATATAGAGAGAGAGAGAGAGAGAGAGAGAGGAGATGCTATAAGGACTCACTAAACCTCTTCATGGGCTTCTACTGCGCTCGCTTTATATCACCACCATAGGCGGGTGCAAAGGCATAGTAGGTCTTCGGATGTGCCTCCATGAATGCTGTACTTTAGTGATATCTTATTCTATCTTTATGGTCTAAAAATCTTTACAAGATTAGGCACAACTCTAGTTATACTTTATGCTATCTTTGTAGCAAAGATAACTTAAAATACTTGGTTAGTTCAAGGATACACGTAGTCAAAGCATAAGGGATGACAAGATTAGGATATCACACAAGAAAGAAGAGGTCAAGAGACATTCAGTGAACATAAGTTTAATCAGACTTTCTAGAAGGAATATATATCAGCAACTGTAGGTTACGTTTACCTGCTCGGAGACCATCATCTCGTCAATCCCACGGAAATAATCAGTGGCTGAGATCATCAGAAAAATCCAACACCTGCTTCCGGACAAGTAGCTATGCGTCATGTCCAGTTGAAGACAAGGTAGAGTACGTCGACTGCTGATAAAAGTTCAAACATGCTATCTCCATGTACCTGGCAAGGTCGATAAATGGGTAAACCCATTTTGTATCTACTTAGGCCCATTTAAGCCTAACATCCCGGCCCGTAAGAAAATGGACTTTAATGGGTCGTTGATTTCTCGGGCAGGATCATGCAACCCATATTGCCACTGACGCAGGGAGAATGGAGGAGTTGTGGTTTAACCAGCTGTAACATCTCTGAACAACTCTTCCGTTCACCATTTTCCCGCTCATTCCTTTCACCACGGAACTGTTGGTAGATAGATTGCAAGAACTAAAAGATCGATCTAGAGACTTTTGCTTTGTTAAAGGCTCATATTTCGTGCTGTTTGTGTTATCTCAAACATACATTATTGCATGCATGCATGTAACGTCAAAAACGCATTGTACAGTGCCATCCGAAGTATGTGGCTGGGGTGTTCTCCCATCACAGCAACTCCCCGAGCCGGACAATCTCGATATGTGCGCTATCCACTACCGGCTCGCTTTTATGCGTGATGTGGAACCCATGTTAGTTAAGCAATCACCGTCAGCCCTTGTCATACATAGCTTTCGGAATCCTAAGTAAGATTGTAACCGTTATTATTAAATATTTTATTTAATAATAACATAACCGTTCTCATTAAGATTCATAATTCATTATAATTAATTTTTTTTATTTATTATATTTTAAATATTTCGATTTTTCATTCTAAATATAATTATTATTAATAAATATTTATTATCATTAACTTCTTCATTATGGTCAAAACGTTATAAATTTGAATTAATTCTTCAACGTTATGAGTTGGTGATAATAAATTTTTTTGATGGGAGAAATATATATATATATATATATATATATGAGGATTTTGGTCCCTCGGTTCAATCATCCGTTTGAAGTCAAAATGATTTCCTACACCATCTAAAGCAAAAGTTCTGAGTCGAGAAGTACCAAAGTTCAAGAAGAAATCGCTGTAGAAATTTTTGACAAACAATGACTGGAGGTACATTATTTCGTTTCCACATCAGTTTTTATTGTGTTTCTATTATAATGATTTAGAAACACAAGTTGGTATCAAAGATTTCTTTCATTTGATATCAGAGCCGATTAACCTCTGCGAAAGAATTTTCATTTTTTATACCATGAATATGGCTTTATTTTGGTTTCTTCTTGAAAATTTCTTGATATATTTTATTGAAAATCATGAGGAAATATCATTTTTAACATTTTTAATCGGTAAAATGCTCATATTACGTATGCATATTTAGTTATATAAAATTATGTTTATGAGTCAATTTTTTATGTCTAAAATGTCTAACGATCTATATAATCTTAATTAATTAAGAATTAGCCACAACATCCTTAATTAATTAAAATTATATATAAAGTTAAAATAAGGATCACATAAGTAATTAGACATCATATTGTGACTGATTATATTTCATATAATAATTATTATCCCATAAGATCTTTTATTATATTTAATATAATTAATATGAATAAAATATCATATTATTTTTATAATTTACCCACAGGGATTATGAATTGGAATATAATTTGATAGTTTTATCATAAAGACCATTTGAATCTATTTGAATTAAGAATTTAGCCCATAGGCAATTTTTATATCATGAGATTCATATTTTTTGGCATGTTTTACATTGGTAAAACATGCCATTTAGACTATTAAGCTTCAAATTTTGACACAAGCATGTTTAATTTTATGCAGTTTCTCAAACTATTAATTTCTCTAATATTCGATGTGATATTCCCGAACCTAGGGGTGATAACTATAAGATATGGAAGGAGAGAGTTCTCTATTTAGGGTGGATGGATATTGATTATGCTATTAGGAAAGACAAACCACCTATAGTCACTAATACTAGCACTCCTCCTGATGTCGCGTTATATGAGCGATGGGAGCGATCCAATCGGCTTAGCGTGATGTTTATCAAAACTAAGATAACTGCTGGTATACGTGGTTCTGTTGACTAGCATGAAAATGTCCGAGACTTGCTAAAAACTATTGATGAACAATTCGTCACTTCGGATAAGGCACTGGCAAGTACCCTAATAATGAAATTCTCATCCCTTAGACTCACAAACATAAAGGGTGTGCGTGAGCACATAATGCAAATGCGAGATATTGCGGCTCAACTTAAGAAAATCGAGGTTAATATGTCAGAATCCTTCTTGGTGCACTATATTCTGAACACCCTTCCACCTCAATATGTCCCTTTTAAAATTTTATACAATACACATAAGGACAAATGATCAATCAATGAACTAATGACTATGTGTGTTCAAGAAGAAGAGAGGCTAGTGATGGAACTAGGTGAAAGTGCATTGGTGGCAACCACTCGTGGGAAGAATAAAACTGATAAACATCAAGCCAATTAGAAAGCTCATCAGCAGAGAAAAGGTAAAATACCAACCCAAGCTGATATCAAGAAAGAAGCAAATTGTTTCTTTTGTAAAAGAAAGGGACACATGAAGAAGGAATGTACAAAATTCTAACAATGGCTTAAAAAGAAAGGTAAACTAATCTCGTTTGTGTGTTATGAATCTAATATGGTCAATGTTAATATTAACACCTAGTGGATTAACTCTAGATCAATAATCCATATTGCAAACTCCTTGCAGGGTATGCAAAACCTAAGGAAGCCAATGAGAAGTGAGGAAAGAATCTTATCAGGAAATAAGATGGGCTCACATGTGGAGGCAATTAGAACATGCATTTTAACTTTAAGTAGTAGTTTTATTTTAAAATTAGAAAGGACCTTTTATGTACCAAGTTTCTCACAAAACTTAATTTCTATTTCCAAACTCGTACCATTTGGGTATTTCTTTAATTTTAAAGGCATATTATTTCATTTATTATATAATTATGATTGTATTGGGAATGATATTTTGTTTGATGGTCTTTATCATATTTTATTATAAAATAATAATACTCAAAGTTCAATGTATGTTCATGTTGAAATTAAGAGGTGTAATATTAATTAGGACTCCTCTATATTATGGTATCGGAGATTAGAACATATCTTCATATAGAGAATTAAGAGATTAGTTAAAGATGGGGTACTTAGTACTCTTGATTTTACTAATTTTAAGACTTGTGTAGATTGTATTAAGGGAAAGCATACCAATAAATCCAAAAAGGGTGCTAATAGGAGTTCAGACTTATTAGAGATAATTCATACTGATATATGTTATTCAAATATGGACATAAATGGTTAGAAATACTTCATCTCCTTTATAGATGATTACTCACGATATATGTATATATATTTGCTTCATAACAAAATGAAGCATTGCTTTAAAGTCTTTAAGGCTGAAGTTGAGAACTAATGTGGTAAACAAATTAAAATTGTGAGATCAGATAGGGGTGGAGAATATTATGGTAGATATATTGAAAATGGACAAGCACTTGGTACTTTTGCTAAGCTTCTTCAAGAACATGGGATTGTTGCCCAATACACTATGTCTAGTTCTCTAGATCAGAATGGTGTTACAGAAAGAAGAAACCAAACATTATTAGACATGGTGCGGAGTATACTTAGCAACTTCGATCTTCCTAAGTTATTGTGGATTGAAGCACTAAAGACGGTTGTGTATATATTAAACCGAGTTCCAACCAAGACTGTCTAAAAGACACCATTTGAATTATGAAAAGGTTGGAAACTGAGTTTGTGACATATGCGCATTTGGGGATGCCCGTCTGATGTGAGGATATATAATCCATAAGAGAAGAAACTGGACTCGAGGACTATTAGTGGGTATTTCATTGTATATGCCGAAAAGTCCAAAGGTTACAGGTTCTATTGTCCATCTCACACAACTAGGATTGTGGAATCAAGAAACGCTAAATTTCTTGAGGATGATGTAATTAGTGAGAGCGATCAATTTCAGGAACATAGTTTTCGCACATGATCATATAGAATCTCAACCTTCCACATCAAATGATAGATTGGTTATAGTTCATAGCACTCCTTAAGTATAAATTAGTGCTGAACTACCAATCATTGAAATTCCATAAGTTGTTGATAGTATTCTAATAGATCATGCAATTCAAGAATTACAATAAGCTCCTGAACAATTAGTTGAACCATAAGTTCCTCATGGAACCATTAGTACAACATTAAGAAGATCTACTAGAAATAAAAGATCAATAATTCCTAGTGATTATGTTGTATATCTACAAGAATATGACTATAATATTGGAGCAAAAAATGATCCTGAAATATTTTCACAAGCTATGAGTTGTAAAGAGTCAAATTTGTGGCATGATGCTATGAAAGAAGAGATGAATTCCATGATGAGCAATGGAGTCTAGGATCTTGTAGAGTTGCCTAATGAAGCAAAGGCTATTAGTTGCAAATGATTCTTTAAAATTAAGAAAGATTCGTTAGGCAAGATTGAGAGATACAAGATAAGACTTGTTGCAAAGGGATTTACTCAAAAAGAAAAAATTGATTATACGGAGACGTTTTCTCCTGTATCTAAGAAAGATTCTCTATATATCATTTTGGCATTAGTTGCTCATTTTGACCTTGAGTTGTAACAAATGGATATGAAAACGATATTTCTTAATAGAGATATAGATGAATAGGTTTATATGAAACAACATGAAGGTTTCTCCTTTGGTATTGGTGAACACTTGGTTTACAAGTTTAAAAAGTCTATATACGGTTTAAAACAAGCCTCCCGCCAATGATATTTTAAATTCTATGAAGTGATTTCTTCATTTTGACCTTGAGTAAAATATATTTCCTTATTTTATACGTAGATGATATTTTGCTTGCAACCAACGATAAGGGTTTGCTGTATGAGGTAAAATAATTCATTTCTAAAAATTTTGACATGAAGGATATGGGTGAAGCATCTTATGTCATTAGCATTAAGATCCATAGAGATAGACCTCGAGATATTTTAGGTCTATTACAAGAAACCTATATTGATAAACTTTTAGAAAGATTTCGGATGAAGGATTGTTCACCAAGTGTTGCTCCCATTGTGAAAGGTGATAGGTTTAATTTGAACCAATGCCCAAAGAATAACTTTGAAAGGGAATCAATGAAAAACATCCCATATGCTTCTGCCGTAGGAAGCCTTATGTATGCTCAAGTCTATACTAGACCTGATATTGCATTTATTATGGGGATGCTAAGTCGATATC
Organism: Musa balbisiana; assembly: GCA_004837865.1. NCBI lineage: Eukaryota > Viridiplantae > Streptophyta > Magnoliopsida > Zingiberales > Musaceae > Musa > Musa balbisiana. The sequence goes on from CM017191.1 coordinate 27,434,687, forward strand.
AGAGTAATCCAAGTATGGACCACTAGAGAGCTGCAAAGAAAGTGATGAGGTATATACAAGGAACTAAAGATTACATGCTTATGTATAGACATACAGACAATCTGGATATGATTGGTTACTCAGATTCAGACTTCGTCGGTTATGTTGATTCTCGTAAATCAACATCAGTATATATTTTTATGATGGCTTGTGTAGCTATTTCTTGGAGAAACGCTAAGCAGACCTTGACTACTACTTCTACCATGGAAGCTGAGTTTGTCTCTTGTTTTGAGGCTACTTCACATGGTGTATGGCTTAAGAGTTTCATTTTTGGGCTTAGAATCATGGATTCTATTTCTAGGCCATTAAGAATTTTTTATGATAATTCAGTTACTGTCTTTATGGCTAAAAATAATAAAAGTGGAAGTCGAAGTAAACACATCGACATTAAATATTTAGCCATAAGAGAACTCATTGAGCATATTAGCATTGAATTGATGATTGCTAATCCTTTGACTAAAAGCATGCCACCTTTGAAATTCAAGGATCATATAGAGAAAATGGGACTTGGTTCCACTTTGTAATAATATTGAAACTCTTATATATTATGATATTTTCTCATTCATGTGCACATTATTTTGAGAAAATATATTGTTATTGGACCAAGAATAAACATAAGGTTTATTCATTAAGTAATATTAACACATTAAGATTAAGAAACTAAGTACATCGTGATACATGGATGATAATACTCGTTTTTAGAGGACTTATCGTTATAATTCATGTATTTATTTCTTAAGTTGTTCGAAAAAAATTAATTCAAATTATTAAGCTAATCATATGGACCAAGTGGGAGAATGTAACCGTTATTATTAAATATCGTATTCAATAATAATGTAACCATTCTCATAAAGATTCATAATTCATTATAATTAATTTCTTCATTTATTGTGTTTTAAATACTTCGATTTTTCATTCTAAATATAATCATTATTATTAAATATTTAATATCATTAAGTTCTTCATTATGGTCCAAACATTACAAATTTGAATTAATTCTTGAACATCATGAGTTGGTGATAATAAATGTTCTTGATGGGAGAATATATATATATATATATATATATATATATATATATATATATATATATATATATATATATATATATATATATATATATATATATATATATATATATATATATATATATATATATATATATATATATATATATATATATATATATATATATAAGGATTTTGATTCTTAGGCTCAATCATTTCTTTGAAGTCAAAAGAATTTCTTACACTATCTAAAACAAGAGTTCTGAGCCGAGAAGTACCAAAGTTCAAGAAGAAACCGTCGTAGAAATTCTTGACAAATAATGATTGGAGGTACGTTATTTCATTTTCGCATCATTTTTTATTATGTTTCTATTATAATAATTTAGAAAGACAAATTGGTACGAAAGATTTCTTTGAAAGATGCCATTGAACAACTGTAATGGGGACGTTTCGATACTATCAAATTCCATTATGATTGAGAGAGCAGGTCGTTCTTAATGTATTTGTCTCCACTTACAGCAAAATATAAACAAAGGAGATTGATCCTTCGTGTCCCTTTCGTTGCAAACAAATGCCTGAAGCTGCAACCCGTGATCTTTCGGTGATGAACCACGATAACATGTCGCATGATGAAAAGTAGAAGAACGCACCATTGTTAACAAAACTAAAAAGAACAACGGATAAAAAAATGGGTAGATGCAAGGTTTATCTGTGAGCTTAAAAACGGCTCGATGCTTAAGTTAAAGGCAATGAACTTGAAGTAGGGTGACAAGGTTTGTCTGATCCCACACACAAATTGCAAGGTGGCCAGCATAGTGTTAGATGATAAAATATCAAGTGTCCGGCCCCTTTGATCTTACATATGAAATGCCATGTAGTGTAAGGGAGAGGTAGTCATGGATACACGAAGGTGCATATATGCACACCAAGTGGCACTGCATGACAATAGCGAGTAATGAGTCCCAGTCCCACTCGGTATTATATACTCACGTGGAAAATTGTTTGTGGAACCGCACCCATTGTCTTCTTCGTTTTGGCGTTTAGGTCTGTAAAGATATGGTCAAGTTTTGGATCATATGGACTCAAGAAGACGATGAGGTAGCACTGCATGTTTAAACTGATGAACAGTGAAGTATATCTTTGTGGAAGCAAGCGTGTAGGTTTTGCTGCAACTCTGACTGCCAATCCAGCAACTGGTTTAAATATATCTTCTTCTTCCTCCTACACACACATTCCCCACGCTTTCAGTATTCTTATAGACCTAATACACGGATCTCATCCTCCTTTTCCTTCTCCTCCTCCTCCATCGCCATCGAAGTCACCAAACCCAATCCATTAAATTCCCAATCGACAGCAGTTAGGTAGTCATGGGGGCAGAACGAGCGGCCTCTGGGAAGCACCCGACCTACCACGGCGTTCGGTGCCGCAACGGCAAGTGGGTGACGGAGATCCGCGAGCCGCGAAAGGAGAGCCGAATCTGGCTCGGCACATACCCGACGGCGGAGATGGCGGCCGTGGCCTACGACGTGGCCGCCTACGCGCTGCGTGGCGCTGACGCGGTGCTCAACTTCCCGGGCGAGGTTGCGTCGCGCCCCGCCCCAACGACGGCGTCCCCGGCCGCCATCCGCGCGGCAGCCAAGGATGCGGCTGCGTCGTTGCTGGGGAAGGCCAGGGTAGAGGCCAGCGAGGCCGTAGCATTGCATGGGCTGGGGAACGATGCCAGCGAGTTCGTTGACGATGAGTCGATGTTCAATATGCCGCAGTTGCTGGTGAACATGGCGGAGGGAATGCTTTTGAGCCCACCAACATGGAGCGCGCACCACTCGCCGGAGGTCTTAGAATGGGAGAGCCTGTGGAGCTATCAATAGTCCGTAAACCCTCCATTCAAACGCGTAAGAAGCGTCCAGTTTAGCATCTTCAGATGTTACTATAGGAGTGACAAGTATCGAGTTTTGTGGACTCGGTGGAATGAATGCTGAGCATCGCTTTCACTTTCCTTCAGTTTTCTCTCATGCCACTAATATTTGGTATTTGATAAAAATAATAATAAATAATTGATCGTTTTCTCTCTCTCTCTCTCTCTCTCTCTCTCTCTCTCTCTCTCTCTCTCTCTCTCTCTCTCTCTCTCTCTCTCTCTCTCTCTCTCTCTCTCTCTCTCTCTCTCTCTCTCTCTCTCTCTCTCTCTCTCTCTCTCTCTCTCTCTCTCTCTCTCTCTCTCTCTCTCTCTCTCTCTCTCTCTCTCTCTCTCTCTCTCTCTCTCTCTCTCTCTCTCTCTCTCTCTCTCTCTCTCTCTCTCTCTCTCTCTCTCTCTCTCTCTCTCTCTCTCTCTCTCTCTCTCTCTCTCTCTCTCTCTCTCTCTCTCTCTCTCTCTCTCTCTCTCTCTCTCTCTCTCTCTCTCTCTCTCTCTCTCTCTCTCTCTCTCTCTCTCTCTCTCTCTCTCTCTCTCTCTCTCTCTCTCTCTCTCTCTCTCTCTCTCTCTCTCTCTCTCTCTCTCTCTCTCTCTCTCTCTCTCTCTCTCTCTCTCTCTCTCTCTCTCTCTCTCTCTCTCTCTCTCTCTCTCTCTCTCTCTCTCCCTCTCTCTCTCTCTCGTGCAGAAGAAATGAGGAGTACTCCTTCCATGGATGAGTCAGGCTTGAAGCCAATAGAAGCATGTATTTATAGTATTAAAATAAAATATTTACAAGCTTTTTAAAAGAGTGGATAAACACCAAGGTTGCAAGCACATCTAATCCAAATCCTCATATATTTATTTCTAATCTAAATCCTTATCCTGTGATCTTAATTATTTAAATTAATTTTATTAAACTTTTTAAATTTAAAATAATTGTAACTTAAATTTATTTTCGAAAAAAAATCTTTTGCTAAGGCTTTAGTAAAGATGTCAGGAAACTGATTTTTGGTGCTACAATCATTCTTTTGAATTTTTTTTTTATTAAGTAATTTATGAATGAAATGATGTCAAACTTTGATATGTTTAATGCGCTTGTGAAAGATAAGATTTTTTGTTATTACAATAATAGACTTATTGACATAATAGATTTTAGTTGTTTCATCTTTCTTTTTTTGAAGATATGCTAGAATTCTTTGAAACTAAATTGTTTGACATAATGTGCTTGTTATATGAAATTCTCACAATATAAAATTGTTTGACATAATTGTTTGACACGTCATATAAGATCCAAATCAGACACAATATAAAATTCTCAAAGAACTCTGAATCATGATATATGAATATACATAGATTATCAAATCATGGATTGTTAAAAGAATTTCATGGATCAACTAATATATTTTCAAGATGAAGATCAAATAATAGATAGATGATTTATATATTTTGGATTGATATAAATTTTAAGAAGTCAAGAACATACTTAAGAATAATCTTAGGGAATATGATCTTGATCCCTTATCGTTGTTCTCGGGTCCTATTGTGAAATCCTTTAGTTTCTCTCTAGGATAATATAGCCCATGCGCTATACTACCTAAGAAACCGTCAGAATTCCTTCTAGTATAAAAATCTATCAAAGACTTTAATTTTTATAAATTAATCTTTCATAAAATTTATAATTATATGTAGATCCTTAAGTGGAATATAAGGTATTAAAATTGTGTTCTTTAGCATAATTTTATGAATCATTTGAGATTATTTTCTTTACTTATGAATCCCAGAATCTTAAAGCTATTAATAAAAAGGAGTGAAATAAAAGTACTGGATGCTGAAATACTATAGATCACTTGCATTTGAAAACATATCACTTACATTTCATTTTGTAGATTTATTTGTAAGTGATTAGATCTACATTTGTCAGCTTTGACACAAAATCTCAAACTTTATTTTTATGAAGAATCTTTATTTCTTTTTGGTATCCTCTCATTCCTTAATACCTTTAGTTTTCTTAAAATAATTAGGCTCAAGATCATCAATTAGTTCAGAAGAAAAATAATAACATATGTTTACATTATCTATATCTTTGTAATATGCTAGTTTGATAATTATTCTTTTTTATCTTTTCAATATTGAAATTTTCTCTTCATGAATATTATTACTCTCCCTATCACTTTGCCCCATTATTAGTGATAAAAATTAATAAGAATAGATACAGATGAAGAGATAGATGAGCCAAGATTGATAACAAAACTAAATGATAAAGGAAACTCAATCACAAGTTTTGAATATATATGACTTCCACTATTGTAATTAATATTTTCAAAAAACTATCTATGTAGGATAATAAGAAAAAACTGTATCAAACATAATATCTCAAGATATTACATCCCTCTATGTTTGTAGATCCATGTATTTTAATTGTTTTTCTTTCATCATAGTTAATGAAGATGCATTTCTTTATTTAGCATCAAGCTTATTTTTCTTTGAATTTGGGATATGAATATAGTATGAAAAACCAAATACTCTGAAATATTTCTCATTTGACTTATCACTAAACATGAGCTCACATGGAATAGTTTGTGACAATATAATACATACGAAACTATTCTTGTGAAGGACTAGATCATTCAAAGATATAACCGAGAACTATTAGGAGCTCCATTTCGGTGAGCAACATGACGACAAGAAAGGTTATGAATTCAAGAAGTGAATGTCATACTATCACAGAGGTGGGTCTTCCATACGTGCATCAAATTTTGCATTAGATAAAAGCCTTGATCATCAGCATATGAGATTGTGTACTACCAAGGGAGAATTTTGAATGCAACTACTAGTGAGTCCTATGGGGGGGGCCTTGATCATGTAGAGGCATGATTAGAATGGTTGGAGAGTTGGACTACTCCAAAGCTCATATTTGCTTAAAGGAGCCCGACAAGTCAAAAGACAAGGCCGAGTAAGTAAATGTTACTACTAAAGAAACTAAGGATAACATAATCGTGAACCCTACAACATAATGGCGGAGGCCTTGCATAGAAGTTATAGTCTGTCTTTCCATCGATCAAGGGAAACTGTTTAGAGAATATAGAGATGTTGAAGTAGGGGGTCGAAAAGGGCAAGGAAGCGACGACAAGTCTAGAAGGACTTAGCTACCCAAAACTAAACATCAGTTACAATGAAGGTGGACTCGGAGGAGTGATATGTGCCACAGAGGTAAATCTACTGATCACAAGGAAAGGGACACAAATGCAAGGTGATATATAGTAGTGCCATGAGCATGGCAACACCATGATACCATAGAGGCGAGACTTCCATGAAGTCATTGATCCCTTGTTCTCATGTAGGGAGTGTGTTTGGTCATGAAAGAGGCCGAGGAGATGGAGAATGTAGAGGCAAATTTCGAGTACCGAGACAAGGCTGAGGGCAAAGGCTAGGGAACTTCGTAATACTGGTGTCAACGAGCTTCTCATTAAGATAGTCAAACGTAGAGGACTTGGGGTCAATGCAAGAGTGCTCGACTAAGAAACGAAGTAGGCAGTATGTGGTATTGTACCTTTGTGACTCAGAGGAGTATGCGATAAAGATGATGGAGAAGACGGTATAATCCTAGAGGCGACCAAAACTATTAGAGACTTGCTCCAAGTTGGGGTGAAAACTTCATGCATTCTAAAAGTTTTTTTTTTTTTAGTAAGTTGCATTCCAAAAGTTTGATGACATTGAGAATGTGAATCACAGTAGCTAACTCAAGCATAAAGTGCAAACACTTCGAGTGCATCAGAAGTGTGACCAAAAGAGTGAGCGAAGGCTAGTAACCAACTCAATATATAGAGTATAACCCTTGAGAAGGCGGGTGAAGTCAAGTAACATTTGTCTTCTCAACTCTTAAGAGAATAGGCGAAACCAAGTACTCCACTCTCTTATCTATCCAATAGAGAAGCTCTACATAAATTCAAAGACCCTTCGAAGAAATCTAATAGAAGATAATAGTTATCAAATCCTCACCAATGGTGATTAATGCTATTAAGAGTAGATTATTCACTTTATTTTTCAATATAATGCCAATTGAAAGTGGAAGTGATGCAAATCTACTTAAAAGTGATGACTAAGTAGAAGAAGAATCGATAGACAAATTTTACAGAGAAAGGACCCAAAAGCTTTAAAGTCTGTGAGACAATGTTCGTTAAAGCTCCAACAAACATCCATCTAGTTCAAGCAGTATAAGGTATTTGAGAGACTAGCACATACTAAGGATGGTCTTTTCATTCATCTAAGAGATCTGTAGGAAACAATAGACATTAACACAATTCAGCCGACCCCATACCAGAGTTGAGAGTCATTGGCGTGTTGAAGCAAACGACGGCGACCTAGTGGGGCAGCCAACACTCGTGACCATTTGGGGAAAATAGGCATGAAGATATAGGGAAAAGAAGTCGCTCAAAGGAGTAGGTATCTGAGATTACAATTTAGAGGAATGACAAACCCTTCGCACAGGAGGCACTATGAGGACAAGCAAGTTGGAAAGAATGTGTAGTGCATAAAGGTTCGGATGGATGAGTTCAAGCTATAACTCGACATTGGCAATCATATTTGATAGTGCTCAAAGCAAGCGAGACACTTGGTAAATGATATGATCGTGCGAAGTAGACTGGGTAGCTCAGCGACTGAAAGAGTTGTGCAAAGCTCACAAAAGTGAAGGGAATTGCTTACTCGAAGAATTAGGTACTCACACAAAGGCTTGTATGCAAATGATGAAATACTCATGGCCATTCCAAGGCAACTGAAACACAGTGCCATGGAGCATTGAAACTTTATCATTGGCATGAGAAGGATACGTTTGTAGATGGCTGATGTATGCAGTGAGTTTAGTACGTTGTTAGGCCTTGAGGGATGCAACATATGCTGTATTGGTGAGGAATCCCAATCTAGTTAGTGCATTTGCAAGGGCAAAACAATGTATAGTTTGTTTAGTCAAGCAGAGTAGTCCAAGGGAATGGTGTCTCCAAAACTTCTAGAGGGAAGGATGAGAAAAGATAAGTTGCTCCAATGAGACATATACCTTAGAGGGATAAGTTTTGATTCCCTAGAGGGAGAATTATATACAACGAATTACACATGTTATTAATTGAACTAAGAAGAGTTTGATTAATAACATAAATTATATATATCATACCTTTTGCCCATAAGGTTTTAAGTAAATTCCTTGTATGAAGCCAATACTTACAAGTCTCTATGCGATGTCGAATCTTCTGTTCTATCATACCATTTTGTTATGGTATATTTGTACACATGAGTTTTCTCTTCATATTATGCTCTTTGCAAAAGAAGAAGAATCTATCAGAAGTGAACTCTCAACCAGTATTGATGTGTAACTTTTAATATTATTTTCAGGAACACTTTCAACTATTAACATAAACTCTTGAAATTCTGAAAAAAAATTTGATTTTTCCATCACTAAGTAGACCTAAGTGACCTTATAAAATCATCAATAAAGGGAAGGATATAATGAGAACCTGAATAAGATAGAGTTTAAGACCTATTAGATCACTAAGAATAAACTGAAAATTTGCACCTTGAAAGTAATCTATCAAAAGCTTGCTTGTGTGTCTTGCCGTATTTACAACCTTCACAAATAAAAGTAGTAAGATTGGGAAGACTATTAATTAAACTTTTCTGCATCATAATCTTTAATTTTAAAAAAATTATATGACCAATTCTAGCATGCCAGATTGATACATCATCATTTGTACTTATTCTATTAACACAAGAGTTAGATGCTGATAAAATATATAAATCTTTAATCGTTTTACAAGTATGGACTAGATCTGTAATTATTCTTTTATGTTACAAAGAAACTTGACCTTATTAGGACCGAAAAAAATATAATTTCCAGCATCAATTGTATTTGTAATAGAAAATAAAATTTTCTTCATATTTGAAATATGGTACACACTATTCAATGTAACAGGCTCATTATCTTTATATGAAATTATAATGGTATCTTTTTTCTCCATAGGAATGTTTGTCATGATAATTACATTATTACCTTTATATTGATAAAATTTAATATATTTAATACCATTACCAATAAGATGATGACCACATCCTGAATTAACTATCCAATCATGTTTGAAATTTATTGATGTTATGGTCTTAACAATTCCAATCATAAAACATTTGCTCCAATCACAAAGTAAATTTTTTTTTATTATTTAATGAGTTAAGGATCCCTCGTAAGTAAGAAGATTTTTTAACTCTACTAAAGATGATTGTTAAACCCATCCTTGAATAAATATAATATAAGTAATATATTCTTTTAGAAGATCATTAATAATATAATGTTTCATTCAGAAGTAGGCTCATCTAAATGTAAATTTTTAATTTTAAAAAAGTGAAATCATGAGCAATGCAATGCATAAAAAGTGATCCAAATCTCGATTTGTAACCAATAATATGTTTAAACATCAAGAAATAGATCTATTTAATATAAATTCAGATTTTACATTTAATGTCCTCCATCTCTTTTTATTTAACACATCCCTTTCTCAAATACTAGTAACAAAATATTATTAGCCCAAAATCAAAACAAATAGAAGAAGAATAAATCAAGTCAAAAATTAAAAAGAAAAGGTTATATTGATCTTCTTCAAAAGAAAAAATTCTTACAAGGTCTTGAGTTACTCTTGGACTTTGAGCCCAAAGGCTTAAATACCTAGACTTGGATGGGTGCCATCTAGAATTACAATTTAGACTAAGAGACTCTTATCTTTGAAACTTTATCTAATCACCTTATTTATTAGATAAGATAATAAAATTATTTTTTTTCGAAAGATATACTTTAAATTTTAACAATATTTGTCAAACTTGTCTTTAAAATTACAGCATAGAGGATTAATAAATTTAGCACATGGGCTGTATTCTTTCTTCATTGGAGGAAAATAGATGGTCTGAAACCACTACTTGACCCACTCGCAACACCATAATTTAGTGGCCGTAACTTTTGATCCGCCAGAACCCAATTTAGTGGCCTACAGACCTGTAGACCCAATTAGCATACACATGGCATCTCTTCCTCCTCTAATCTCTTTTGTCTTAAACTAAGAGGAACAGTCTTGTGTATGAGAGCACGTGATATTTCTACTGACTTTAGTGCTTTATTGCGATGCCAGCTCTCAATATGCGATAGTCACCTAACTAATAAAACCGGCACAATAAGTCCAATGCATCAGCATGGTCTGTCAGGTGACAATGGTTAGCTTCAGAGGCGAATAAAATTCTGTAACGTCTAATAGATCCTGCTTTTCTTATGTCGGAACTTGGATGAATCTAGTTTCGCAAAAAAGTCAACTCTTTATATACTTCAAGAAATGGCCTGGCGGCATGTTAGGGGTTGAGCTTCGAGTAAAAGTTAGTTGTATGTACATCCCTTGGAAACTGAAATTGGAAGTCAGCAGCCCCACTTGATCTCTAAGTCAACTATATATTTGCTCAACCAGCTAAAGGTCAGCCATGTATTATTTTCTCATGAAAAAGTCAGCTGCATGTTCACCCCGAGACCTCACATCCAGGTTTATATCTTATTCCAACGACTCGAATCCATCTTTGCAAATGAACTCTGCTGCATTTGATGATCTGCAACATTGTCTTTGTAAGGAGTAGATCCACTAATTGTAGACCTCAGTTGCTGTCGACCAAAGAATACGAGAGCTGCGGTTGTATAGTTTGTTTTGTTATTGCAAGTTTGTTCTGTGTTGTTGACTAAAATTTGTGGGATTGTCTTGGCTTATCCTTTACCGGTTGGGACGCGAAACAACTATATATGGTCCTATGCAGCATTCGCTTCGATATCCACAATGGAGAACACTGAGTAAGCTGCAATCAAATATATGCTGTGTATTGAGCTTCGTGAATTACCTGAGTTGTGAAACTTCTCCACATAGACACAATACAGAGAGAGGTGCGTTATTTTAGCTTTACATCTGAGCTTGAAAGTGCTATTCTCCTTCCATCCTCTTGATTCTCTTCTATCTACATAGATTTTCCTCAATGTAGGCTTGCAAGATGATTGTCTGGTGGTAAATGGTGGCAATTCGAGCAAAAAATACTGCTTCTAGGATATATAATCTCATACATGAACAACAGTCAAAACCCATCTGCTTGCTTCCAATAATCTGCAAGCCCCCTCATGAAGTTGCTCCAGGTGCTACATTTCAAGTTGCTCCAAACGACATGACGACGCTTAGAGAGTACTCACCTTAGAGGGACGAAAATTCTACGGACATCAGCTGAGGAATAAAAACGTCAGCTCGATGGAGCTTGTCATGTCAGAGAGATTATCTTCATGCACAGAAGCATCTGGACTAGTTAAATGGCAAGATACGTCGGATTCCAGAAATTCTGCCGGCTAAGGTCAACGTGCAAAGATGGTCGGAGCATCGTTGAGGAGCAGCGACCTCCAACCTATCAACACCTGAACCTTCCTGCACAGGGAATCCTAAGTGTGGGCTACAGCAACATCTCTCGCCACGCTGATTCTGCAAGAAACGGCCATCATTTGCAAGACCTACAACTCGAGCTCTGAGATTATATTACCATGTTCTCCTTCTTCTACCAGTCGTTCATGCTTGTTGTTATAGCAATGGAATGGCAAACGCAAAGGAACTGACAGGCAACTTCTTGGAATTCCACGTCCTTTTACTTGTTTTGTTTCAGTACGCACTCATGGGAAGCGACAGATTCATCACCAAGCAGAACGCGTAAGATTCATCGAATACACTGAGCGTGCTTTAGCCATCATCTAGCCAATTATTAATAAACGGTCTAAGAATTGTCAGGGAAACGAGTTACATATGCAGCAGCGTGGAAACTTGAAGGCTGGACGAGAGAGATGGTGAGGATGCATCTTAATTCCAAAACAAAGCTTAGAACGTGTCATGATTTGGACTACATTCATATTAAGATCAACATGACGAGATGGATCTTACTAGAATAATCAGCACCCATCAGTAGGTGTCAGATCGACGCTGTGCAGCATGCAAGAAGCGAATTGGTATCAGATTATTATAGCATAGAGGAAGTATATATCTACGCAAAAGTTGAAGAATGGCCGCCGTTGAACCTATAGAGGAAGCCAGTGCAAGAAATTGAGGCAGGATAGATATCTGACTTTGGCTATGATTTGTTAACTTGCGTTGAAGAAATCCTTGTATCTTCTCATAAGAGGAGTCGGATTACATGTCATCCATCACTCCACCGAGCAACCCCAGGAAGAGAACATAATACTTGGAATTCAGGGAGCGATCAAAACCGCCGCGACTCGGAAATGACTCTCCATTCTGAGGATGGAGACGACTTCATTTACAAAATTACTAGTTCTGATTCGAGATTCCGCTTCATACGTAAACATTGTTTAGTACAGAATTATCAAGAGCAGACGCAGCGATACGTTAGATGATTCCGACGTATGCTGCAGAAACCGTATGCACGCATAAAGCGAATACTTTTATGGCATTGAATGTGTTATATTAACAAGAAAATTAATAGTGTTTGAGAACATTTCTAAAGAGCTGACTTCATTGTCAAAGGAAGTTTATTAGGAGAGATCAACCCAATAAAAGGGATGATTGACTTTGGCATTAGTAATTAAGTGGTCTCGTTGCATTGCTTCAACCTTAATCAAAGAGAAGCCTCCTCAGCAGAGTTTTCAGCACACAAAAGAAACCGCATGTTGGCCTCTTTGATGTTCCAGAGGTGCGTCTGAGAGCTGAGAATTGCAGCAATATATATATATATATATATATATATATATATATATATATATATATATATATATATATATATATATATATATATATATATATATATATATATATATATATATATATATATATATATATATATATATATATATATATGTACACATATGCTACTTCGTATTCTATGCTATAAAATAACGTTACTGAAGGCTAAGGCCTTGATAGAGGTAATTATATATATAATATATAATTTATTTTATAATTATAATTGATAGAATGCAAAAGTTGACTTACTCAACTTTTGATAAATGGGTTTTGTATATCATCATCAGACTAATAACATAATGATAAAAGTTAATATTTTATTATTATGAGTTATTGATGTTGTAATATTTTTATTTTTATATAAAATAATAAACTGATTAAGATTAATATTGACTTATGGAGGGACGATTTTAATGGGAACCTTGGTACAGATCCTATGTATGTCTACATATGATTCCTTGAATCGAATTTGCATTATAATTTCTATCTAAAGTGGGAATCCTGTGACGAACCAAACTGAGGCGAACATTATTTTCTATTTTCTTATCAAGTCAACGGATGAGGCCGTATAAAATGCGGGTCCCATCTCCTGAAGCCCAAATTTAGCCGCGTTGCTCGTGTGCTCCATGTCGGAGCTCGAAACCGTCATGTTGGATTCCCGGTGACACAGGAAACTTATGGCGCCGGCCGTCTGTTTCGATGTATTCGATCATGGAATAGAGGAGTTGAGAAGAGCGGAGAGCGAAGAAATTTGTATTTGCTTTTCTCAGTAGCCACACCTTCGTTACAGAACGCAAAAAAGGAAATAAAAAGACAACTAGTAGTTGTATTTGTCGTACGTATAACTGTAAACAGAAGTGTTAAAAGGAAGCAAAATGTAAAGAATGCTTTATGCTACAAACTTGGTTTGCTCAATCTTTCCAATCAACCTATCGGTCTCATCTCCGTCCACCTCGACGTCTTTCGGTGGCGACGACGCACCGTCCTTTTGGTTGCCACCGCATCCGACGATTGCACCGCTGTCATCACTGGGGGCGCCGGTGAGCTGCTGCGCTCGCTCGGCCTGCGCTTCCCAATCAGTCCTCCTGATGACCGCGATCATTAGCACGACGCATGTGGCCTGCGCCGAGAGCAGCCCCAGCCAGAGTCCCTTGAAGTCGAGCCCGGTGCAAAATGCAAACCCGACGGCCACCGGCATCCCGATGGCGTAGAAGGAGCCCAGGTTTATGTTGGCCCCGACTGTCGGCCGGGCGCTGCCTCTCAGCACCCCGCATCCGGTAGTCTGCGGGCAGTTCCCGAGCTCGCACATGCCAAGGATGGGCAGCACCGACGAGGTGAGCCCGAGGATTGCTGAGTCGGCCGTGAACATCGTAGCCCACACATGGCGCACCGAGACGGCAAAGCCCAAGGCAATGAGACCGAGCACGAAGCTGCATGACAGTCCGACGGTGGCGGCTCGCCGGGCTCGGTCGGGCCTGTTTGCACCGAGCTCGTTGGCCACCCGAGTCGACACGCCGAAGCTGAGCGAGGATGGGAAAATGTAGATGAGGGACGTGGTCTGGATGAGAATGCCCATGGAGGCAACGGTGGCCTGTGGGTTCAGGAGAAGGCCGCAGAGGATGATCATGATCTCGTACCACCACCACTCCAGGCACACCGAGACGCAGCTGGGGACGGCCAGGTTGAGGAGTGACCACCAGCCTTTGAAGCACTCGGCGGAGAAGGAGAGCCCGCTAGTGTTGCGGTGGAGGCCCGACAGGTAGATATAAGCTACGAGGAAGACTACGAGATTGAGGTTAGTCCAAACGGAGGCCAGAGCTACGCCGCCAATGCCGAGCCGGAGAACGGAGACCAGGAGGTAGTTAATGGGCAGGTGGAGGGCGATGGATAACGCTGCGCATGCGGTGAGAGGGAGCGTGATGCACTGAGTGCGGAGGTAAATGCGAAGAGGGTGGAGGAAGGACTGGAGGAAGAGGTCGGGAAGGGAGGCATGGAGGTAGACACTGGCGGCGGTGGCGAGCGCCGGGTGTTGGCCGAGGAGGAGGAGGATGGGGCGGATGTAGTACCAGAGGAGAGCGATGGGGAGCGAAGTGCAGAGGAGGAGGAGGATGGTGCGATGGAGCGCCAGGCCGAGGAGGTGGTGGCGCCGCGCGCCGAAGGCCTGACCGCATATGGGCTCCATGCCCATGGCGAGCCCGGAGAGGACAGAGTAGCCGGTGATGTTAGCGAAGCCGATGGCGAGGGCGCCTCCGGCAAGAGGGAGGTCGCCGAGGCGACCAAGAAAGAGCATGGAGATCATGGAACGGGAATAGAGGAGGAGGCCGGTGAGGGCCGTAGGCAAGGCCAGGCCTAGGATGCACTTGGTCTCTACGAAGGCCGAGGATATGGGGATGTGCGGCTTGGGCTTTACAACCGGCAGCGCGACCTCCGGCACCACCATCGTCGTCTGCGGCTTTTGGATGACGACAAAGCTGCGGCTTTTGGATGACGACAAAGAAAGGGGATGTGAGGAGGCCATGAGGATCATGGTGGTGGTCGCAACGGCACGGTGAATCAGAGTTGGGGACGTCAGGCGTACCCATAGTTAAGCTCTGCACTTCGATACAACGAGGCCACAAAAGGGTTTAGTTCAACAGGATTGTATAATGAAGCTGCAACTGCTGGTATTAGCACAGGAATGTAAAGCTTGTCGCCGAAGGAGGAGGAGGAGAGGCCGACAACGAGACGTTGCACGGCCTGCAGACGACCACAAGCGAACAAGCACTGAGCAGGGATATATATATATTGAAGGCGAGAACTCTCTCTCTCTCTCTCTCTATATATATATATATACACACACACACCAATTGGAAGGAAGTAAAACAAAATTGGACAACTACGGAACAGTGTTAATGCATGCATTTTGAAGGTCATATGGCAGGCTGGCTGATATAAGCTGAACTCCATAAAAAAGGGATTTGAATTTTTTGGGGGCGTTTCTGGCAATTCCGGCGCATAAACTTTCTTCCTCGTCTCCCCTCCCTCCGTTGAATTTGTGTGAATCCGAGCACGTCAGAACCCAACTGAAATAAGGTCACGGCTGAGGTCAGCGTAAATTTTTTGCGCCATCCGATTGACAATCTTGAGAGCTACATCCATGCCTCACATTTGACATCAATTTCTCTCATTTTTAGCATGCTGGAGACTAAGCATGACATCAAAAAAGTTAGCAGCTGGAGGTAATTGTGGTTCACTACAAGATTCTCTCCGGGACATTTGGATGCCGTTGCCTTGGTGTGTCGTTAACTATGACCATAGTTAACACGGTCTAGTTCGTTCGATCCGAAAGACATAGATTTATCTGAAAGACATAGATGGTCCTTAGATGTGTTTAGGTCTTACACAAACAATTGACGTTGGGAGAATATCTCGATCCGACCCCTTCGATGTTCAAGTAAATAGAATGGAAAGAGTTTAATAGGACTCCGAAAAGTTAAGATAAAGTCTGCCTATCCCTGTATTTTATACTTAAGTAGTTAATGATATGAAGCTAGCGATGGATTAAGGTATTCATTATTTTGTTAGGAGATCATTAATGATGATAACCAATGAGTGCATTCTTTAAAGAATAACATTAAGATAGGACACTTATAATGACCTAGTGCAGGACAGGACAGAGGAGGATCACCCTTTGCATTGTTTGTCCAAAAGATAGAACTGGAAAAGTTGTGCTATGCCTCATGGCACAACTATTATTTTTCCTATCACATACCATTAGTTGACGATATTCCTGAGTAATGCAGGCCTTTTGAGAAGCCAGTATTCAATCTACTCCGCGATGTGAAAGAAACATGGAGGAACGGTTTGCATGCATTGGCATAGTTAGAACTCATTGGTACTCTCATGTCCACACATCAAGCTGTTATACAAGTTCATTGACCAAAGGAAACAACTCGTTCTCACCAACTAAAATACCTAAGTTCGGATAAAATGAATTTCTCCAAATCAAAAAAAATTATTGGCCCGAGCATAAATGATCAATCAGTTAACTACATAATTTTTTTGTCACGAAATACATATGAAAATTTATAATTATTTTATGTCAGACATGCAGTAAAAAATATCTCTAATAACATTTAAAATTCTTCAGAGAAAGAAGTTTTTTTATATATTAAGAATTCATCTTAGAATTTGAATCGTGAAAACAATAAAAATCAGTCTAAATCCTTACATAATATCATTTAACCACAGTTCCGTGCGTCAAGAGGGTGTAATAAATGGGATTGTAAGAGTCGAAAGACAAACTTTACGATAGCTATATCATGGTATTCATATCTACAAAATCAATTGTCATCACAAGGGAGTGTTAGACACATCTGCACTTATAACTCTGTCAAGGAAAGAGCCAAATAAATCTTGAAGAAATGAAAATTTCAATTCGCACAAGATAACAAATCAGAAACCATATCGAACTGATGCATCATATCAACATTAATAAAAGTAGACTTAAGATTAATAGGATATCAAAGAGATTAATATGGAAGTATCGGTCTCAAGTTTTTTAAAGATTTGAGAAAAAGCTGTCAGGGGTGAATAGTAGGAGGTGATGAGTTTGACTATATTCTCATTGTTTCATTATGAGGTGTAGGATTTTCCAACAGAATCATAATGTGAGTGAACAGAGATATCCGTATTCCTTGTGAATTATGCTTTCGTCGTACCCAACTGAGCAATTGATAGCAATGTCAAACTTGTCTTCGAAACTACAGCAAAGCGATAGCACATAGAACTAACTATTCTTCTATCAATTAAAAAAAGGAAATAGATGGTATCAAACCACTGCTTGACTGACTGGCTAAATGAAGGCTACTCGCATTGCCGTCAAATTTGTACACTTAAAAAGTGTTTTTTTGTCTCTCGGAGGAAAAGTAGAATCAGTGCATGAAAAAGATAGCGGAGTTGTCTCTTTTTGGTTGATCAACAGCTTTAGGTGTCAAAGTGTAAGACAAAGATGTGGAGGAGAAACCTTTTTTTAACAAACAGAAAATATATATTAACTAATCGGAAGCATGACAAAAGCCTCTCTAGCATCAGAGTGGAGTAAAAATTCCAACCGAGAGGGCCACTCCCCTCTCCAATGCAGAAGTGAAACTTCACCATGCCTATCACACTTGATGGAGATCCCTGCAGATGACCGAGAACGACAGAGAAGTTTAACGGCAATGACTTTCCAGAGCATTGAAAACTGGGGGTAACACTCAAAACACGTTTTACTTAATGCGAAAATCATTAACTGTGTCTCCAAAATTTTCCACAAGCTCATGCTAGTGGAGTTGCAATCTATCTACTTCAACCTGCTCACTGTTCCCACAAAGGCTAGCAATTGGAAGTGGGCTTCGCATTAATAATCATTGAGTGGAAGCAATAAATGGGACAGTCATTGCATCCGGGAACTAGGATATTTTGGTCTCATCTTTTGCAGCTGGGAGAAAACCGGCAAAACAGCTGACTCAAATGAAAACGATTGGTGGTTGATGGTGTCACAAGTACCATCAACAGAAAGAGTCGGTTTGATTGATTTATTATCGAAGGAATAGATTTTTTTATATGTCTTTTCTTGACTAAGGAGAGAGAGATGATGGGTTGAGAATATACAGACTCTATGATTAAAAATTGTTATATTATTAAGGACTTGATTTGAGATGATCGGATAGGTGGATTGGGATCTTCTTGGTTATAAGGTTTTTACCTGGGGGTTAGGTCTTCCGGATATCTTCGGGTGGTCGATGATCCTATATGACAGGCCAATGTTGGGGGTTGTTCGACGTGGCCCCTTTCATGCTTAAGTCAACGAATGAGAGAAAATAACAATGTAAGCTATATGACTGAGTCAGTGTATATAGAGCCCCCCTTTCAGCGTGAACTAATGGATCATTTTTTATACCTGATCCTTGGGCCTTCTTAGTGACTAACTTGGGATAAACTTAGGTTAACCGCTTGATTGATCTCTAATCTTGATAAGATAGGCCCTAGTTATTGATGTGGGACACATCAGGATACACTACGGTGCTAGTTCAGGGTTTGTGACTACTAGTCATAGGTGCCCTGCAAGTCAATCATGTGAGTGATGACACATGTGACATGACACACACTCTTTTTGTTTATTATTATTATAATATTTTTTAATTTATAGCCTTTAAACACAAACCATAAATAATTCTGATCATAGGTTACTCGATAGGAACATCAAGATAACCGAACAAACTGATGTACTGTACACCCATTCATATAATAGAGGAGGCTAGTCTCATAGTTGCTCATGTGGGGACACTGGGGATATAATGCATGTGCTCATTGAAGAATGAGTTCACTGATTGATCTGCTTATAAAATGCTAGATGATTGATGATGCTTTATTGTTAGATAATAATTTCGTCATCCCACTAGTGTATCTAGTCCTTAGACTTGAGACATCAAGGATGTCCTATATGAGTAC
Organism: Musa balbisiana; assembly: GCA_004837865.1. NCBI lineage: Eukaryota > Viridiplantae > Streptophyta > Magnoliopsida > Zingiberales > Musaceae > Musa > Musa balbisiana. Next base: position 27,453,887 of record CM017191.1, read on the forward strand.
TCCAATTTTTGATATCAGACTTATAGGTTTGAAAGTTTCAGATCTAACACAACCGATCATCAAGAGTGATAGTTAACCTTACGAGGGCTATTGAGTGTTGATAGGAGATAATCTGCTCTCGATGTCATGAGCAGAATATCTTATATGTTCTTGCTCAGACAAATCCCTACCCAGGGTCATTCGGATTGAGAGAGAAAGAGTTTTTTAAGAGAATTCGATTAAAGCGAGACTCAAGTAGAAACCGTATGGGCTTGATAGCACCATGTCTAGTATACGATCTTTGAGGTATTAGATGGATGAGAGACTATAGATATACGGTAATTGAGGACAGAAAAACTAAATGGATTGAATTCTCTTGTATCATTTGGAGACTATTATGAAGATAATAATTCACTGAGCTAGAAGGAATTCTAACAAGTATGACTCATGGTCAGCTTAATATTAGGCCTAGAGGGTCATACATATATTATAGGTGTCGCGACAAGTAGAGGTTCATATATGAGATATCTATCGGAGCCCCTATCTTATTAGATATCCAATAAGTCATTGAATTATTGGATCATATAGATGAGACACAATATGAGCCAATGAGAGATTATTAGATAGAGATCCACTAATCTAATAGGCTTAGGTATTTACATGAAGATCCAATATCGAATATGGCAGGATTCATTAGGGTTAAGTTGATAGGAGACTTGTATAAATAAGAGGGAACCAAAGGAAAATAGGTTGGGCCTTCTTGGCTTCCACATCCTATTTTCCTCTCCCCTTCTCCTTTTCAGCTAGTAGGTATAGAGATTTAGACAGTAATTTGAGGAGCATCTTCATAGCCTATATTGTGTGGATCACCGCTAGAGATGAGGATAATTGACCTCCTTCATCCTCTCATACAAATTTACAGATTCAAAGGATATACAATCTCTCTAGGTAACACAACTATCTCATATGTAGTTTTCAATTTCGTAAGTTTTTGTATATCAATCTTCACACGACGATGAAACTTTTTGTGAAAATCTAGGATTTTTTTTTCTGTTCTTCTGCTACGCATGTGATATCACCCCTAGATTTCCCTACAGTGACTCAGAGTCCTACATAGGTGTTGACCTTTTGTGGCAGATGAGCTAGTATAGGACAAAATCATCCATGTCATTTGTGCCCCCTCAAAAGGGCGTCCTTTGGGGCCTTTCTTTGGAGGGCGCACTTGTATGCTCTTTTGTTGGGTGTGTGCTCTAATAGAAGTACTAGTTACAAGTGTCTTACAAGCCAATCACGTGAGTGATGACACGTGTGACACATTGCATAATTTTTTTAGTTATTATTATTATGACATGTTATCACTTTATATTGATGATGAAAATATATTATAATGTCCGTGGTTCTATGCAATGAGATCATGATACTGAGACCAATTCGCTTATAAACACATACCATAAATATTCCTATTCATAGGTTACTCAAGAGGGATATCGAGATAACCAGACATACTAGCCTCATAGTTGCTTGTGTGGAGACACTAGGGATATAGCGCAAGTGCTTATTAGAGAATGAGTTTACTGAATGATCCGCTTACGGAATGCTAGTTAGTTAATGATACCTTACAATCGGACAATGATTCTATAGTCTCAGTTATTTGTCTAGTCCTTAGACTTATTTGAGTATTTTATTCTTCGATACAGGACTTATAGGTCTGGAAGTTCTAAATCTAGTATAACCGGTTATCGAAAATGATAGTCAACCTTATGAAAGCAATTGAGTGTCAATAAAAGATTATCCACTCTCGATATTATGAGAGGAATACCATATATATTTTTGCTTAGACAAATTTATAGCCAGGGTCATTCAGATTGAGAGGTGTTCTCGGGGAGAATCCGATAAGAGAGAGACTCGGATGGATTCTATATGGGCCTAATAGTACCATACCCGATGTATGGTCTCTAGGATATTAGATAGATAAAGGACTATAGATACATAGGAACTAATAGCAAACAAGTTCAATGGATTATATTCTCCTATACCATTTGAGGACTATGACATAGTGGCCTAGTACATTTATAATCGATGAGTTAAGTAAATTATTATGGAGATAATAATTTACTAAGTCAGAAAGAGTTTTAAGTCAGAAGGAGTTCTAATAGGTGCAACTCATAACCAGCTTTGTATTGGTCTTAGAGGGTCACACACATATAGTGGACATCGCGATGAATAGATAATTATATATAAGATGTCCAATGAGCTCTTGTTTTAATAGATCCTTAGGTGAGACATAATAAAGCTTAGAATAGTTATTGGATAGGGATCTAATGTCTTTTAAGCCCAAGATAATTAAATGGAGATTTAGTACCCATTATGGTATGATCCATTAGGATTAGCAATAAGATACCTTTATAAATAGGAGTTGTGACTACATGAGTCATAGGTTAGACCTAATAACTATCGCCCCCTTACCAATATACCATTGAGCTAAGGTATATACATTTATATTTCCTAATAACAATATACATTTCCTCCTTACCAATATACCATTGAGCTAAGGTATATAAGGAGATGTCCACTAGGATAGAATCTCATGGTCCTTGAGAAACTTAGTGAACTTTGTACTCAAGTACGCACCTCGATCTAATCGAAGAGTCTTGATACTCTTTCGAATTTGGTTTTTTACCTCATTCTTATATTCCCTAAATTTTTCGAAGGCTTCGGGCTTTTACTTTATCAAGTATATATGTCCATACCTAGAGAAGTCATTAGTAAATGTAATAAAGTAAGAATAACCTCCTATAGCCTAAATAGACATGGGACTATATATATTACTATGTATGAGTTTCAACAACTCAATGGCTCTATCTTCAATTCCGCTAAATGAAGAGTTGGTCAATTTTTCATAAAGACAAGGCTCGCAAGTCACATATGACTTATATAGTCGAATGAATCTAGGTATCCATCATTCAACAACTTTTGGATTCTTTCTTCGTGGATGTGACAGCCTACAATGTCATAGGTACACACTGTTCACATTATCTTATTTCCTCATAGACACTTACATTCATGATATATATAGCAATATCTAGTATAAATAAACAATTATGTAATGTTCCTCTAGTGATGATCTTATCATATAATATTATTGAACAATCATCGTTCTCAAAACTAATTTATATCCACTAATTGTTAAACATGAAATGAAAATAATATTTTTGATAATAGAAAGAACGAAATAACACACACACGCGTGCACACACACACACACGCGCACACACACACACACACACACACACACACACACACACACACACACACACACACACACACATATATATATATATATATATATATATATAATGCAATAGTAGCTCCACTAAGTAGACATAGGGTGACATCGCTAATAACTATTACAACAACTTTTGCTTCATTGCTCATCTTAAGGTCCATCCTACCTCTTGTCATTCTCTTAGGACTTGTCAAAATGTAAAATGAATTGTAAATATGATAAGTGTTAGAAAATCTAGGGGCGACATCATATGTGCAGCGGAAGAATAACAAGAAAAATATCGGATTCTCACAAAAAGGTTTCATCATCGTGCAAAGATTGGTGTGCAAAAATCGTAAAATAAAAAAGTACATGTATAAGAGAAATGTGTTTTACATAGGGAGATCATATATTCCTAAAATTCTATAGATCTGTAGGAGATGATAAAGGAGGTTAACTGTTCTCCTCTCTAGCGGTGATCCACACTACAAGGGATATAAAGATGCTCCTCGAATTACAATCTAAATCTTCACACACCCTAAATAGGGGCTATTGGCTGAGGAAAAGAAGAGAGAGAGAGAGAGGAGAATAGAAGGTGGTAGCCAAAAAGGCTTAACCTATGGCCCTTTGGTTTCCTCTTATTTATAGAGGCCCTCTATAAACTTAACCCTAATGGATCCTATTATATTAGGTACTAGATCCACATCTAACTACCTAATCCTCTAAGATTAGTGGGTCTCTACCCAATAATCTCTTATTGGCTCTTACTTAGTCTCATCCACAAGATCCAATAATTCAGGAGCTTATTGAATATCCAATAAGATAGGGGCTCTAATGGATATCTCATATATGAACCTTTACTCATTGTAACACCTATTATATATGTGTGACCCTCTAAACCCAATATTGAGTTGGCCGTGAGTCATACATGTCAAAACTCCTTCCAGCTCAATGAATTATTATCTTCATAATAATTCACTCAACTTATCGACTACGAACGCACTAGACCACTACGTCACAGTCTCTAGACGATATAAAGGAATCCAATCCTTTGGATCTATTTATCATTAGTTATCCTATACTTATAGTCACTCATCCATCTAATACTCTAGATATCACCATGGTGTTGTTAGGCCCATACGATTTTTACTCGAGTCTTGCTTTAATCGGATTCTCCCAAAGAACTCTTTTTCTCTTAATCCGAATGATCTTGGCTATGGATTTATCTGAGCAAGAACATATGAGAAATTCCTCTAATAACATATAGTGCGGATGATCCTCTATCAACACTCAATAGCCCTTGTAAGATTGATTATTACTACTGATAACCGGTAGTACTAATTTAGAATTTCTAGACCTATAAGTCCTGTATCAAAGAGTGGAGTACTCATATATGACATTCTTGGTAGACCAGATACACTACTGGATGACAAAATCACTGTCAAACAATGAGGTATCATCAATCATCTAACTTTTCATGAGGAATCAATAAGTGAACTCATTCTCCAATTAGCACATACACTATATCCCTAATATACCCACATAAGTAGCTATAAGATCAGTCGCCTTTATCATATGGATGGATACATAGTATACCAATATGTTCGATTATCTCGATGTCCCTCTCAAGTAACCTATGATCGAGATTATTTATGGTTTATATTTAAAAGCGAATCTATCTTATTATTGTGTCTCATCATAATCAAATTCTCATTACATAGATCAATAAACATCACAATATATACAATATAATTATAATATTATAATTATATATATGTTATATATATATATATATATATATATATATATATGTATATACATATACATGTATATATATAAATATATACATGTGTATATATATATATATATGTATATATACATGTGTATATATACATGTATATATACACATATATGTATGTATGTAATGTATATGTATGTATGTATGTATGTATGTATGTATGTATGTATGTATGTATGTATGTATGTATGTATGTATGTATGTATGTATGTATGTATGTATGTATGTATGTATGTATGTATGTATGTATGTATGTATGTATGTATGTATGTATGTATGTATGTATGTATGTATGTATGTATGTATGTATGTATGTATGTATGTATGTATGTATGTATGTATGTATGTATGTATGTATGTATGTATGTATGTATGTATGTATGTATGTATGTATGTATGTATGTATGTATGTATGTATGTATGTATGTATGTATGTATGTATGTATGTATGTATGTATGTATGTATGTATGTATGTATGTATGTATGTATGTATGTATGTATGTATGTATGTATGTATGTATGTATGTATGTATGTATGTATGTATGTATGTATGTATGTATGTATGTATGTATGTATGTATGTATGTATGTATGTATGTATGTATGTATGTATGTATGTATGTATGTATGTATGTATGTATGTATGTATGTATGTATGTATGTATGTATGTATGTATGTATGTATGTATGTATGTATGTATGTATGTATGTATGTATGTATGTATGTATGTATGTATGTATGTATGTATGTATGTATGTATGTATGTATGTATGTATGTATGTATGTATGTATGTATGTATGTATGTATGTATGTATGTATGTATGTATGTATGTATGTATGTATGTATGTATGTATGTATGTATGTATGTATGTATGTATGTATGTATGTATGTATGTATGTATGTATGTATGTATGTATGTATGTATGTATGTATGTATGTATGTATGTATGTATGTATGTATGTATGTATGTATGTATGTATGTATGTATGTATGTATGTATGTATGTATGTATGTATGTATGTATGTATGTATGTATGTATGTATGTATGTATGTATGTATGTATGTATGTATGTATGTATGTATGTATGTATGTATGTATGTATGTATGTATGTATGTATGTATGTATGTATGTATGTCCCTACTGAGCCACCAGAGCCACTGTCCATGGAGGAGTCATTGCCCTCAGTGATAGAGGTGGCTCCATCTCTTGGGCCAGGATCGCCCATGGGGGTGGGGGCCTCCCAGGAGCCATCCCTTGTCTTTCTAGTGGGGCCCTCGGTTGGGAGTCCCGATCCTACTATTGTCACTTCTCCTGGGACCATTGTTTGGGTCGACCCCAGAGCCATTCAAAGATGTTGCCTTTGGGCAACCAGCATCGCCACTCTAGCCCCACATTACTCTATCTCCTGAGGTTGTGACTCCACATGTGGAGCCATCTATTAAAGAAGGTCCTAACCCCCAACTAGCTCCAACGAGGGATGATTCTTGTGTAGCTTCTTCAGGCCCATCTTTGGGTCCACTTGTGGTGGTGTTACCATGTGAGGAGGTGGCTGAGGAGCTCTCCGCCCTTGCGAGAATGATGCCACCAAAGGTTCATACTTCTCCTCCCTCTAATGATCCTTCGGCGGTGTAGAGCTTCTTCACCTCCTAATCGTCTATTGTTGCTGCGCTTGACCACATGGCCCCAGCCCTAGGCAGCCCCCTAAAGCTGCACTAGGAGGGTCTAAGTGAGGACCAATGGTTGTGGGAGGAGGCCAGGCTAGTTACCACCTATTGTCAAGGGTCGCTCAATCTCGTCTGAATTGGCCTGGTATACCACTAGCCGCCAAAGGTACTGGCTGACCTTTGTTCTTGCAATGAAGTCTTGGTAAGGCCCATTCCTTGAGCATATATATTATTTTCATTGGTCTTCCTCTTTAACCACCTTGCTCTTGTCTTTGTACAGTACCATCACTATAAACGATGCTTGTTGACCATCTATAGGATGTGGGGGCACTAATCAGTCAGCTCACTTAGGCCAACTTCACCCTATGGGCCCAAGCGGAGCAGCTTGAAGAAGAGAGAAGGGCAATAGAGGCTTGGGTTGTAGAGCTATCCTTGCAATTGACTCGGACTCACCTTCAAGTCGAGGAGGTGGAGCAATGCCTCACAGAGGCATGTAGGAGAACAAAGGTCTCGACCTCTTAACTATCCTTGGATTTGGCCCTGGCCATTCACCATGCTGAAGAAGTTGAGGCACGGGCGGAGGAGGCTCGAGATACAACGATTGCCGCTCAAGATGAGATCATAGAGAGTATGGCGAAGGCCGAGGACTGGGTCAAAGTCTTACATTAGGAATTGAGAAATACTTGATGATAGCTAGGTAAGGCTATTGAGGAGGATAGGTAACTGAGGGAGTGGCTGTTAGCCAACTCTGATGAGCTGGTTGTTGCTCATCTAGTAGTTAAGGAGGCGAAACGGGCATGAGAGGAGAAGAAGAATTAAGCCTCTAAGCTAGAGAGGAGAGCTGTGGCCTCTTGCAAGGAATCTGAGGGGTTCTAATGCAGCCTCTGGCGTTCCAACTAGGCTGTCTACGAGTTTGGGTACTAGATCACCACTTGTCGCTTTAAGACAAGATACCTTGAACTTAAGGTCAATGAAGATCTATATGTGGAACTTCCCTCGGATTCGAAGTGTCTGCTCCCATGGAGGTTTTATTCAATGATCGCCTAGTGTCTCCTTTGGCTTTGCCCCCTTCGACCTGATAAAGTTGGGTCCTGGTGACCCTTCTTTTTTGTTTTTATTAGCTCTCATTTTATAGCCTCTCCTTTGAGATGACATTTGCATTTGTAACTAGTTTTGTCCAATTTAGTGAAAGTCGCTTCAAAATATATTGTTTGCCTTTTGTATAATTCTTGAGTGGGGAATGTTCGGAGTCTTTTCATCTTGCTATTTCATGGGGCAAGAGCTCTTAAGTCTCGGCTGTCATTGGGGCATCCCTTGAGGAGTTGTCGAGGGCTTAACTCCGACTCTCCCTTGGGCAAAGGTGGCTGAGTGCTAGCTTGTAGGGGTTAGGGGGTGGTGTTGCTAAAAGTGGAGAGCCACAAACGCTTAGCCCCCTAGTGCCGAAGATTAAGAGGCACTTTTGACGAGGTAAGTGTGGGGTTTGCCTCCACCCTTTGGGAAAGGGAGGAGGGCCCTCCTTATCTAAAATGTTCACCAGGAAGAGCGGTAGAAAGGTACAGTTGTGATGTTCGACCTTCCTTCTAATGCCAGAATGATGGTGTCATCAGTATCGTCGACTGATGAGTTAATTCGATTGGTCAACTACCAAAGGTACAAGCTCATCTAGGTGCCTCTTCCTAGTTCTGACATGGGAGACTTAGTGGGGTGAGATTGCATAGGTTGCCCAGTCAGAAGCCATTCTATTAGTGAGGACCCGGTTTAGGATGGCTAGGTAGGCGGACTAGGATCCTCCTGGTTGCAAGGTTCCTACCTAGGGGTTGGGTCGTCCGAGTGTCTTTGGGTGGCTGACGATCCTGCATAATAGGCTAACGCTGGGGGTAGCTCGATGTAACCCCTTTGATGCTTAAGTCAGCGATGGGGAGAAGACAACAGTGTAACTTATATGATTATGTTAGTGTGTAGAGAGCCTCCATGGGTTCCTTTTTATACCTAATCCCTAGGCCTTCTTACTAGCTGGTCTGGGATAAAATTAGCTTAACTGGCTGATTATTCTGGTCTTTGATATTGATAAGATAATGCAATTATTGTCAGTCATTAATGTGAGGTACATCAAGACGCATTGTGACGTTATTTTGGGGTTTATGACTTGGAGCTCTGCTTAAGTGTTGGCCCTTGTGATAGATGAGTTGGCATGGGGCAAAACCATCAATATCAATGGTAATAATAGATTGTTTGCCATAAGTTAAACATAATGTTAAAAAGACTAAAAACTAATATACAATAGATATAGGAAAACATGATGTGTGCATTTTTATTTGATATATTTATATCAAATTAAAATATCTCTGATATGATTATCATTTTCAATCTTCGTAAAAAATTAGTTCACTTTATCTCTCTCCTACCCGATGCTTCCAATAGAGTTATGTTTTTGAATATTCACAAAACATAAATGATCTTGTCTATTTATATACGATAGGAGGGAGAATTTGAAAAAGTATTTCCAATATTCTCTTCTAACAAGATAAATATCCAAGATTTGAATATACGTTGGTATTTAAATCTTTGATTAGATTATAAGCCACACATATTATTAACATTTTTTCACTTACTCAAGAATCGAAAGAGATGTAAAAACAAAACAAAATTAAAATCATAATAATAAAATAAAAATATTTTAAAATAATCTTACTTGATTGATTTTAGAAAATATCTCAATAAATCTAATAACATAATACTACATTAAGTCATAATAATTGTATGTCATTTGTGTCATATTTTTTCTTTCTGCTACAACATTATAAGTCCTTCCCAATACAGTTTATATGACCCTTGTAATATATAATATTAGGATAATTCTATTGTCATGTATAAACATAATATGTATACATAAATTAAATAAAATAGGATATCAGAAAAGTAACTTTTATTTATGAAAACAATAATGTTAATTACAATAACCACTTAGACATATAGGTAGCTCACGAGACTCAATCTATATTCTTTATATACTTTAGGTTATAAGGCTTTCATCAATGGATTGATAATTATTAAAGTGATACTCAGATTTTCAATTGATACTCCTTGTTTTTAGATTCTTTTGTAATGATCTAATACTTTATCTCAATATGCTTAGAATGATTTGAGTACTTGTAATTTCTAGATAAGAAAACTAATATGATGTTATTATAAAATATTTTTAGTGGCATAACAATTGAGTCGATCACATCAAATCTTGAAATGAAATTTCGTAGTCATAAAACTTGATTAATAGCCTTAAAGTAATCAAAATTTCAACTTCAATTATTAATAATGTAATAATAGATTACTTAGCACTCTTCTAAAAATCTACCATAAAGTATATTTCTTGTTTTGAAAGTAATTCATAAAATTAATATCTGAATATCCTAACACTTCTAGTTAATGACTTTTGTAAGTGAGCAGCTATCTTTTTACTTTTTTTTTTAATCTTTCTAATGCTCCTCCTTGGTTACATGTGTATGGAATAAATTTTCAATTGTGCATGCATACAGAATATCTTTCAACTTATTCTTTTTCAACTCATTTTGTACATTGGTTTTGATTGATTTTTTTTCTTAATTTATAGGTGTAGCATTCGTTGAGCAAAGCTGCATATTGAATCTCTCTAAGATTCGATCAATATATTCTTTCTAAAATGATCCTAATAATTCATAATTATCTCTATATTAATAACATAAGCTATCTCATTCATATCAATCATCTAAAAATTCTTAGTGAAAAAGTTCTTGGTTTTGTGTAGTAAACCATGATCACTATTAGTAAGTAAAATATTATCTACCTACAATACCAAAACAATAAACTTACTCTCACCAACCTTCAAATATATACATTGATCAACAATATTTTCATTAAATTTAAATAAAATAATGATATCATGAAACTTTATATATCATTGTCTAGAAGCTTATTTAAATCATAAATAAATTTCTTAATTTTGTAAACCAAATGTTCTTATTTCTTCTCTATGAACCTATCATATTATTATATATAGATTTCTTCATCTAAACTCTCATTCATAAAAGCTATTTTTATATCCATATAATATAATTCAAGATTATAGT